>JAKSZT010053840.1:5679877-6069295 GCA_026826555.1 Tolypeutes matacus
AAACAAAAAAGGAGAAAGAAATATTCAAGGAACTAAGAAGATAACCAAAGTTTCTGGAACTATGATTCAATCATATTTTCAAAGAATGGTGAACCTTATGGCTTCTGCCCCAGTGCCTGTCAGAATTCTATTTTTGTTTGAAGGGAGCTAAAGTAAAGCTTTATGTCAAAGATTAGGTGGATAGATAGATAGATAGATAGATAGATAGATAGATAGATAGATAGATAGATGATAGATAGATGATAGATAGCTTTCTATATGTATATATTTATATGTGGAATTTTGGTTTCAGAGGGTGTGAGGAACATAGCACTTTTAGAATGGGTAGAAACTTATTCAAAAAGAAAAGACAAGAAGAAAAGCAAGGACATGAAGCTACTCTCCCATTGAATAGTTACTTTCAGCTGACTCCACCAAGCCAGCCAAGCCATGACCCTCACCATCTTACACAAATGAAGAGGTCCTATCACTTTATCATCAAACTATTTATTGAACCTATTCATTCTCTCCACCCCTGCTACTATTGCCCTACTTAAACTCTGATTAACTCTCACCTGGATGCCTAAAATAACATTCTATCTGTTCTCCTGCCTCAAATATTGTTCATTTCAAAACAAATTCCACACAATAGCCTGTGTGATTTATTTGACACACTAAAGTGATCATGTCCTTCAACTGCCAATAACTTATAAAACTAATTCCTTCGGTCTTATCTATACAGAACTGCAATTACTGTATATATCCCACAGCGAGTCATGTGTTTATTCTCATACTGTTTCTTCTGTCTGGAAACCTTCCTTTGGAACACCTATACCCCACCCCCCCTCTTCTTTCCCTTCCCACCAAACACCCTACCCTCATTTCCTGGCTATTTCTGATTAAGTAATCAGCATTCAACTCAAATACCATATGCTCCCGGAATTCCTTCGCCCTCCATTGGGCTCCTTCTCTTGTGGTTGAGGAGTTTGCAGGTAAGAATTGCAGCGTTCCCTGGGCACTTTATACTTCTTTATAGAACATCACTCTACTGTACTGAAACCTTGCTCCCATATGTCTCATCACCCTCTTTTCCATAAACTCAAGGAGGGCACAAACAAGTTCTTTGACCTACAGGGTCTTGCTTAAGGGAGTTTGCTGTCCATTTATTCAATTGAGTTGTAACTTTCACTAAAACTCAGTGAGTTTTAGTTGATAAATGTAAAATTTATCAATATCCACTCTTTTTAAAGATTCCAAAACATCATAGAACATTGTAAAGCTATCTCATCTCCAGAAAATGTTGCTTGACTTTTCCTACTCTAAGACAGATTCAAAATCATCCCTGCCTGTTTTATCTCTATAATTTATACCCCAATTTTCACAAAACTTCACCTCGCATTCCAGCCCATTTCTTTTCATTTCTGTCTCCCAAATTGGAAAAGTGAGTTCCTTCATTATAGGAACCATTTTTTATTCATTCGTACATATGGATAACTTAGTACAGTATCTTGGATACACAGGACTTTTAATAAATTTAAATAAGTTTAAATGGATAAATTTCAATCATCTTAACTCGGCTTATAGGAACCACTCCAATAGCACGTGATCCACTGGCCACTTTCTTAGTCGCACATTTTGAAGACTTCATTTCTTGCCTTCAGTAAGTCAATTTTCCTTGAACTAATTAGGTTAGTTGGTGTGGAGGTTACTCCCTGCCCTCCGAACAGAATTGTTATAAAACAAAATGACAATACCAATTTTAAATTTGCTTTGAAAGCCAAAAGTTCTATTAAAAGGGTAAAAGTTTAGGTGGCATCATACTGATTGTTTCACCCCCACTACCAATCACCTCATCATCATATTCTGTTTACATTGATTTTGTGGGCCAGGTGCCTAGTATTTCTGTGAAAATAAATGGGTAGAGCAGTGTATATCCTCCATTCAGAAAGATATATGTTATTTCCTCCATTGCTTTGCTTTATCCTTTGAATCTTTGCCCAATTCCTTTTGCAGTCCTGGAAGATTGCTTCTGTGACCTTGAAACTCCTTTGAACAGGAAATCTGGCTTGGGACAACCTGAACCTGAACTTGCCCTGCTGGGTGGGGCCAAGCTATTAATTAATTGCACTCTGGTGAATGATAGGAATCTGGGGAGTCAATTTCCCAGACATATGAATAAGGATTAGGTACTACTCTGGCTGAGCCTTTTCATCTGGTCTCTGCCATGATCATCTTCTTTTCTCTCATCCTATCAATTTGAAGCCAATCAAACCCTGGGGTTAAATCTATCATATGTCATCTCACAGTGCACACTCTTTGAATTTTTACTGTAAAGTTTATATGCTTTTACACAGTTCACAGGTCTGTTTCTGTAGATTTTCTAGCCTATGTGATTCACCCTATTACTGTTAATATTTCTATCCCAAAACAAAAATATTGAAGTCCCTAAAACATCTCTTGGCATTTACAGTTTCCAAATAAACAAATCTATTAAGACTCGTCTCATGCTCTCTATTTAAAACATAATTTATTATATTCTAGATTTTCTCTCTGCAGCTGCTGCTATCTTCGTTGTTTCTGTAGAATATATATTTTATTATAGTCATATTTCTTTGACCACTTTTAAGTTTCTCCCACCTTAGAAACACAATTTTTCATTGAAATGCCCATCAGATAAAACATATTTCCCACCAGGCATATATTTACTCAAGTTACATTAGAAAAGTAAGTTTGTGTCATATTGTGGATCATAAGAGATGCTTGCAGCCATAAATCCAAGTCAAGAAGACAGCAGTTTTTTGCATTAAACGGTAAAATATTTGATAGAGTGTCTCAATCTTATTAGTTAGTAAGTGATCTTTTAACAGTAGTTCAGAATTAGTCTCTTAAGGAAAGATGTGCTATGCAGATAAAAGGTAGTCTTTGGGTATGCATATTCCTTTAAATGCAGATGCCTTTGGGAAACACACAAGCCCAGCAATGGTTGCTTGGTATTTTAAGTTCCTAGGCTGCTTAAAACAGATATTGTGCAATGAGTTGGCCTAAACAATGCAAATTTATTAGCTTATAGATTTGAGGCCAAGAAAAAAATGCCTAATTCAAGGCATCATCAAGGTGATGCTTTCTTTCTGAAGACCGGCTGCTGGAGATCTATGGCTCCTCTGCCACATGGCAAGGCTCATGGACGTGTCTGTTGGTCCCTCCCTTCTTTTCCAGGTTATTTTGGTTTCAGCTTCTGTTCCATGGTTTCCTATCTCTCTCTCTCTCCCTCCCTCCCTCCCTCTCTGTCTCTCTCTGTCTATCTCTCTCTCTCTTCTCTCTATATTCATTTCATTTATAAAGGACTCCAGCAATAGGATTAAGTCCCATCCTGAATAAGGTGGGTCATACCTTAATTAAAGTAGGCACTTCAAAAGATTCCACTTCGAATGGCTTCACACCCACAGGAATGGGTTAGATTTAAGAGCATGATTTTCTGGGGGTACCAACAGCTTCAAACCATCACAGCTAGTATTCTTCCTGTCACTTCCCTCTGTCTCTTTCCCTCTTATCCTTCTATGAAAGTCTTTAAAACATGAATTATCAAACATTGATCCTTAATCTGTGAGAATTCCATAGTTTTGTATTAAAATAGTTAGTTATAATTGATTCCATCACATATTTATATCAGAATAATTCCATTCTCCCTGGTCTTCTTAGAGTCATATGAAATTTAATGGTAAGTTATGACGGTAAGTTATAGATGGCTTGGAGATTGTTGTCAATTAAATACCATTTGCTTTGAAATCTAATTGGATTTTTTTTTTCTTCAAGTGTACTAATGTTTTGTGGGAAGCATTTTCCAATCATGATTTTGCATATAAAATGAGCAGTTTATGGGGGATTGTGGGAAGATGGTGTCAGATTAGGCAGATAGTGCTCAGATCTCTCAAAAAACAATGGAGAAAGGGCCAAAAGCTACATGAGGGACTAGCTTTGGGGTTCACCAGACCAGGACACTGCTTCACAACTCCCAGGAGAGTGAGGGACAAAGAGATGAAGAAGCCAAAATGACAAACTGTAGTTTGCAAACCTCCCAGCTGCCTGAAGGGCTCCCTTCTGCCACCCCCAAGATATTCAGTGGTTTTAAAACCCTTGCTCATTTCAGCTGTCTGAAAGTGAAGCAGAGATCTTCCTCCCTGTCAGCTGTTACAAGGGAAAAAGGATAGGGGGGAGTTGGGGAGCTTTTCTTCAGTGAATTTGGCATGCAAAGCCCACTTTGAATCTCGTCTCTGGCCAGATGAAAACAAAAGAAAACCAAGAGTGATACATCTCTGTGAAAAGGTGGTCCAACAAATGTCATCTGCTACATGGTCTGGAAATTACATGAACAAAAACTGCTTTTAGAACTCTCTTTATCCCACCCATGGCAGAAATCTGTGCCCCATTAGTGAGTTCCTGACATAATTTTGATAACTTAATCTGAGCAATTTTAAAGACTTAAGATAAGTTGAACCAAAAATCAAAGAAGAACTGTGAAAAAAAAATAATGACAATAGGCAAGAGAGAAAAATTGGCTATCAGAGTAAATTCACCAACATATGAGATGCTTAGACATCAGCAAAACTTTACAAGCCATAGTAGGAAACAGGAAGCATTGGCTCAGCCAAAGGAATAAACCAAATATCCCGAAGAAATTCAGGATTTAAGACAATTAATCAATGATAATCACACAACTCTCCTAAATCAATTTAAAGAACTGAAAGAAAATATGACTAAAGAGATAAAGGATATTAAGAAGACACTGAGTGAGCATAAAAGACAATTTAAAAGTCTGCAGAGCAAAGTAACAGACCTTATAGGAATGAAAGACACGATGGATGAGATTAAAAATACATTTGAGGCACATAAGAGCAGATTTGAATTGCTCAAATGCAGAATTAGTGATTTTAAAGACAGAGCATATGAATTGGAAAAGACAGGAGAACAGAAAGAGAAGAGAATGGAAATAAATGGAACAGGGTCTCAGGGAATAGAATGACAATGTGAAACAGAAAAGCATATGTGTTATTGGTGTCCCAGAAGGAGAAAAAATGGAAAAAGGGCAGAAAGAATATTTGAGGAAATAATGACTGAAAGCTTCCCTAACTTTATGAAAGCCATAAATATCAATACCCAAGAAGGACAATGCAGCCCAAACAGAATAAATACGCATAGACCTACCCCAAGACACCTACTATTCATAATAATAAATATTCAGAGATAAAGAGAAGATTTTTTAAAGCAGCAAGAGAAAAGCAAAGCATCACATACAAGGGAAACTCAATAAGATTAAGTGCCAACCTCTCATCAGAAAAAATTAAGGAGAGAAGTAAGTGGTATGATGTATTTAAATTATTGAAATAGCAAAACTGCCAGCCAATAATTCTGTATCTGGCAATCTGTCCTTCAAAAATGAAGAGGAGTTCAAAGTCTTTAAAGACAAACAAAAATGGATAGAATATGTTACCAAAAGACCAGAATTACAAGAGATACTAAAGGTAATGCTGCAGCCTGAAAGGAAAAAAACAAGAAAAAGAGACTTGGGGAAGAGTGAAAAAATGAAGATTATTAGTAAGGGTGGAAAGGATAGACCATAGTATGATATGACAACAGAAAGCCAAAGGTTAAAATTGATGAAGTAAGTAATACCTTTACAGTTACAACATTGAATGTTAATGGCTTGAACTCCCTAATCAAAAGGCACAGACTGATAGAATGGATAAAGAAATATGAGCCATCTATCTGTTATCTACAAGAGACATACCTCAGATGTAAGGACACAACCAGGTTAAAAGTGAAGGGTTGGAAAAAGATATTCCATGCAAATAGTAACCAAAAAAGAGCTGGAGTAGTGATACTAATTTCAGACAAAATGGATTTTAAATGCAAAACTGTTATTAGAGATGAAGAAGGTCATTATATATTTAAAAAGGGGCAATTCAGCAAGAAGAAATAACTATACTAAATATTTATGCATCTAACCTCAGTGCCCCAGGATACATGAGGTAAACACTGGCAGGGCTGAAGGGAGAAATAGATGACTCTACAATAATAGTTGGAGACTTCAAAAATGGACAGAAGATTTGAATAGACATTTCTCCAAAGAAGACACACTAATGGTCAATAAGCACATGAAAAGATGCTCAACACCATTAGTAATAAGGAAAATGCAAATCAAACCCATAAAGAGATATCATTTCACATCCACTATAAGGGCTATAATCAAAAAGGCAAACAATAACTATTGTTAGTGAGGATGTGGAAAATTGGAACCCTCTTGGTTGGAAAAAGATATTCCATGCAAACAGTAACCAAAAAAAAGCTGGAGTAGTGATACTAATATCAGATAAAATATATTTTAAATGCAAAACTGTTATAAGGGGTGGAGAAAGTCATTATATATTAATAAAAGGGGTAATTCACCTAGAAAAAATAAATATTCTAAGTATTTATGCACCTAACATCAGTGCCCCAAGATACATGAGGCATACGTTGGCAAGGTTGAAAAGAGAAACAGATGTCTCTACAACAATAGTTGGAGACTTCAAAACACCACTCTCAGTAATGGATAGAACATCTGGACAGAGGATAAATAAAGAGAGAGCTTGAATATTATGATAAGTGAACTAGACCTAACAGACATCTATAGAACCTTGTACCTCAAAGCAACACGATATACATTCTTTTCAAGTGCTCATGGATCCTTCTCCAAGATACACCACATGTTGGGTCACAAGATAAATCTCAATAAATTTTAAAAAATTGAAATTATACAAAACACTTTCTCTGATCATAACAGAATAAATCTGGAAATCAATAATGGATAGAAAAAGGGAAAATTCAGAAATATATGGAGATTAAACAACACACTTTAACAATCAGTGGGTCAAAGAAGAAATTGCAAGAGAATTCAGCATATATCTTGAGACAAATGAAAATGAGAACATAACATATCAAAACCTATGGGACACTGCAAAGACAGTGCTAATAGGGAAATTTATAGCCCCCAATGCTCACATTAAAAAAAAAGAAAGAGCTAAAATTGATGATCTAACTGCACACCTGGAATAACTAGAGAAAAGAACAACAAACTAATCCCAAACCAAGCCAAAGGAAAGAAATAGTAAGATCAGAGCTGAAATAAATGAAATCAAGAACTAAAAAACAACCAAAACTTGGTTCTTTGAGAAGATCAACAAAATTGACAAATCCTTAGCAAGGCTGACAAAGAAAAAAAGGGAGAAGACACAAATAAAATCAGAAAAGAGAAGGGATACATTACAACTGACCACATAAAATTAAGAGCGATCATAAGAGAATATTATGAATGACTGTATGCCAAAAAACTAGAAAATGTAGGCGAAATGGTCAAATTCTTAGAAACACATGAACCACCTACACTTACTTTTGAAGAAATAGATGACCTCAAAAAAAACAATCACAAGTGAAGAGAAACAGTCATCAAAAACCTCCCAAAGATGAAAAGCCTGGGACCAGAAGCCTTCACAGGTGAATTCTACCAATCAGGCAAAGATGAACTAATACCAATTTTGCTGAAGAACTTCCAGAATATTGAACAAAAAACAAGGCTACTAAACTCATTTTATGAAGCCAATATCACCTTAATAGCAAAACCAGATAAAGACACTAGGAAAAAAAAATTACAGATCAGTATCTCTAATCAATATAGATGCAAAAATCCTCAACAAAATACTTGCAAATAGAATCCAAAAGCACATTAAAAGAATTATATACCACAATCAAGTGGATTTTTCCCCAGTTATGCAAGGGTGGTTCAACACAAGAAAATCAATTAGTATAATAAGCCACATTGATAAATTTCAGAAGAAAAATCACATGATCCTCTCAATTGATGCAAAAAATACAGTATTCTTTCTTGATTAAAACACTCCAAAATATAGGAATAGAAGAAAGCTTTCTCAATATGGTAAAGTGCATATATGAAAAACCTACAGCTAGTATTGTACTCAATGGTGAAAGACTGAAGCTTTCCTGCTGAGATCAGGAACAAGACAAGGATGTCCACTGTTACCATTATTATTCAATATTGTGCTAGAAGTTCTAGCTAGAGCAATTAGGCTAGACAAAGAAATAAAAGGCACCCAAATAGGAAAGGAAGAAGTAAAACTTTATTCACTGAAGAAAAGATCTTATATCTAGAAAATACAGAAAAATCCACAACAAAGCTACTAGAATTAATGGACGAGTGTGTCAAAGTAGCAGGATACTAGGCTAATATGCAAAAATTAATAGCATTTCTATACACTACTGATGTGCAATCTGCGTAGAAAATCAGAAAAAAATTCTATTTGTAATAGTAACTAAAACAATCAAATATTTAGTAATAAACTTAGCCAAGGACATAAAGGACCTTATTCAGAAAACTACCAAACATTGCTAAAAGAAACTGAAGAAGACTTAAATAAATGGAAGGACATTCTGTGTTCATGGACTGGAAGAATAAATATTGTTAAGATGTTGATTCTGCCCAAACTGATTTACAGATTCAATGCAAACCCAATAAAAGTCCTAACAGTCTTTTTTTGCAGAAATTGAAAAGCCAATAATATAATTTATTTAAATGTAAGGGGCCCCAAATAGCCAAAAATGTCTTATAAAAGAAGAACAAAGTTGGAGAACTCTCACTTCCTGATTTTAAAGCATATTACTTAGCTACCGTGGTAAAAACCATATGGTACTGGCATAAGGACAGAAAGACTGACCAATGGAACTGAACTGAGAACTCAGAAATTGACCCTCACATCTACAGTCAAGTGATTTTTGACAAGGCTTTTAAGCCCACCCAGCTGGGCCAGAACAGTCTATTGAACAAATGCTGCTGGGAAAACTGGATAGTCATATCTAAAAGAAAGAAATAAGACCTCTATCTCACACCTTATACAAAAATTAACTCAAAATGAATAAAGAACTTAGATACAGAAAAAAAAAACAACCATAAAACTCCTAGAAGAAAATATAAGAAAACATCTTCAAGATCTTGTGGTAGGAGGTAGTTTCCTAAACCTTATGCCCAAAGCAATGAACAACAAAAGAAAAAAATGGGAACTCCTCAAAATTCAACACTTTTGCACTTCAAAGGACTTTGTCAAAAGGATGAAAAGGCAGTCAAATTAATAGGAGAAAATATTTGGCAATCACATAGCTGAAAAGGGTTTATTATCCATGATATATAAGGAGTTAATACAACTCAACAATAAAAAGACAAAGTATCCAATTAAAAAATGGGTAAAAGACGTGAAGAGACAACTGTCCAAAGAAGAAATATAAATGGCAAAAAAACCCTTGAAAAAATGTTCAATATCACTTGTAATTAGGCAAATGCAAATCAAAACTACAATGAGATGTCATTTCACATCTATTAGACTGGCTTCTATTAAAAAGTCAGATGTAAATGTTGGAGAGGATATGGAAAGATAGGAATGCTTATTCACTGTCGGTGGGAATGTGGGATGGTACAGCCACGGTGGAGGACTGTTTGGCAGTTCCTAACGAAGTTGAATATAGACTTGCTATGTGACCCAGTAATACCATTGCTAAATATATACCCCGAAGAACTGAGAGCAGTTACACAAATAGACATCTGCACATTGATGTTCATAGCAGCATTATTCATGATAGCCAAAAGCTGGAAACAACCCAGGTGTCCATCAACTGATGATTGGATAAACAAATTGTGGAGTATACACATGATGGAATATTATGCAGCGGTAAGAAGAAATGATGTTTTGAACCATATGACAACATGGATGAACCTGGAGAACCTTATGTTGAGTGAAGCAAGCCAGATACAAAAGGAAAAATGGTGTATGATTTCCCCATTATGAACTAAATATATTATGTGAAATATAAATATATTATGTGAAATATGAATATGGGTAGAATTGTATATCTAAGACCATTTTTCCTTGAAGCCAAACAAATATAAGTTAATACTACACAATGTTAATATCAGGCAAAAGAGACACAGAGTACTACATATTGTATGATTCCATTTATTTGAAATGTAAATATAAATCAATTTATAAACATGAAATGATATTAGTGGTTATATAGATCTGAGGAAAGAATGTTGAGCGCTGTGGAGTCTTTTTTTTTTTTTTTTTGGTAATGAAGTTGTTCTAAAATTTTTGAAATGATGAATGTACAACATTGTGATTATACTAAAAGCCATTGTTTATACACTTAGGATCAAATAGACAGAATCACCAGCTAGGTACAGTGGGGGAAGCATACAGAGATTGAGAGGAGGAATTTTCTTGCTTGTTTGTTGTTTATTAGTATTATTGAAATAATGAAAATGCTCTAATAATGATTGAAGTGATGAACAAACAACTAAGTGATTATAGCAAATACCATTGATTGTACTGTTTGGATAAACTGTATGCTTTACTAATTGATTATATGCTTTATTAATAAAATAGATTTGTTAAAAAAAAATAAAAAACCTAAAGCAGCTTCAGGTTATAGCCCCAGACATCAGGAAATATCTCTCTTTTCAGCTATTTCTTTTCCCAGGGGGTGGGGATGAAAAAGTTGAAATATTATTCTAAATTAATAAATTTACATTGAAAAAGAACAAAATGAATAGTTTCTGAGTTTACTTTTTGTGAGTTTAGTTCCATTGCTTTTGGATGTTTCTCAGCTTGTCTCTGAACCACTTTCAGATTCCCAAGTTGATCGTGAGAATTGGAAATGTCTTGTCTTCAACAAGCCAATGGTATGCTGGGAACCTAAGAACAACATTATTGGAATGCAGTGGGAATAGCCACATTTCAATTAACTACAAATTATAAAAATCATAGGAGGCTACCTATTATGTGTTTTAATAAGATAAGTTGTGGCTCTGCACAAGCAATCCAGATGTTCTTTTTGGATTTGATATTATAGATTATGCTTCTAAAGGGAAACACATGGTGAGGACATGGTATCTCAGCTTCTGAGGGCTTGGCAATCTGTCGAGAAAGCCATGATCGCTCTCAACAAATGTTTCTTTTGCTTTTCAGAAATTAATTCAATGTGCATGGAGATAAAGCACAAATAGCTTTGAATAGCTTTGAAAAAGATCCGTACTGGGAAGACAGCATGGGCAAGAAAAATTGATATTAGGGCAGAAGTGGATTAAATTATTCTCTCTACCAGCAGTGTGAACCTGACAAATCTTAATCACCTAGTCAGTTTTGGTATCTGTATTGTGGATATATTTTGTGGATAGTTTGTAGCAGAAAATTTTATTGCCTCTATCTTAGCCACTAGGCTTTATTTTCCATCTAGAGACTCCCCATAAAATAGTATCACTTGCAGTAAATAAATATCAATAGCCAAGAGTCAAGTTACATATTCACAAGTTTTGTATCTGCAATCTATATCCTGGCAACACTCATCTATCAATCCATTATCTGGGTATCTAGATGAAGCCTTGTATGGAATGTTGACGCCTAACTGTTTATGAGAGTTACTCCTGAATGGTGAGATTTAGAAACTGTGTATTTTCTCCACCTACTCATTTGAACTCTTTTGTTTCATTAATATATATATGTACCCTCTTTGCAGAATCAAAAACAAAGTGGAAAACCCTAATGTGGCAGTTTGAAATTATTTATGAATTCCAAAAAGAGATATTGATTATTTTTATAAACTGATCTGTTCCTCTGGGCATGATACCCTTTGATTGATTTAAATCCATAGGCTTTATGTTTACTGGATTAAATCAAGATTAGGGCTTTGATTCTGTCATGTCATTAGGGCGTGCAGGGTTGAGTCCCTACCCCTTTGGTAGGCTATATAAATGGACATTCAATCAAGAATAACACAGAAAGAGATATACAGAAGAATGGAGAGAGCTCCACAGGCATGGAATAGGGATGAATTTTGATCCTGCAGCCCCAGGAAGAGAGATAAGCCATTCACCTGATAGTCTACAGCTAACCTTGTGAAGAGAACAGAGCAGCTGAGCCCGGAAAGAAACAAGCCGTCCAGCCTACAGCTGAGATTCGAAGAAGCTGGGCCCAAGGAACCTTAAGAGGAAGAGGAAGGGTGAACCGTCACAGACAAAACCCTCCATCTTTCTTCAACACGTGGCAATAGACATTTGGTGAGCAAGGACCTCTTATGGTACCTTGAGTTGGACTCTTTAGGGAGTTGTAAGCTTTTACTCCAAATAAATACCCTTTATAAAAGCCAACAGATTTGTGGTACTTTGCATCAGCACCCCTTTGGCTGACTAATATACCTACTGATTGCTCAAGGATCATATTCTTTTTATTTATTGCTTGTAAAGGTGTATTTGAACAGCTTATTTCAAGTCAGAATTCCATTTCATTCCCTCATTAATGCTACCAGTTACAGGTATCTGTGTGTTGTAGATGTGTTTGATTATTATTGACTTTTGTTTTAATGAAACAAAGAAATAAACAACCATATTTGCCCCAATCTTCAGTGAGTGAATTACTTGCACGTGCTCTGGATTGAAGCTAATTAATTAGAAGAACTACCGTATATGCTTCTGTTTTATTCTTCTATGGTGAACTTCACAACCTAAGTATAAACACCCTTGGAATCCATTTGAGCCCAGTATTTCAGGCATCTACTTCAGATCCTTCATAGATGGCAGTCAAGGCACAATTTATTTACCAATGTTTTTAGTTCCCTAGGCTGCTCAAAGCAGATACTACAAAATGTGTTGTCTTTTAAAAAAATGGGGATTTATTAGCATACAAGCTTTCAGTTTTGAGGCTATGAAAAATTCCATATCAAAGCCTAATCAAGACATTTCTTTTTTCTGGAAGACTGGATGTTGGCAATCCTGGCCTCCTCTGCCACATTGCAAGTTACATGGTGGCATCCATTGGCATGTCCCTTCTTTTCCAGGTTTCCTTGCTTTCAGCATTTACAGTTTTCTCTTCTTTTGTCTGAATATCATTATTTTTACAAAGGACTCCAGTAATAGGATGAAGTCCCATCCAGAATGAAGTGGGTTACACCTTAATTGAAGTAGTCTTATCCAAAGATCAAACTTAAAATTGGGTCCACACCCACAGCAATGGATTAGATTTAAGAGCACATTTCCAGGGATACTTACAGCTTCAAACCACCACACCAAACCAAATCTGCAAAATCAAAACCAAAATCTATAGTATGGTACACAAGTCCCCAGATGGACTTTGCCTTACTTCTCTAACTTCATCTCCAATGGTCTTCCTACATTTTAGACTTGCCCAGAAATTGTTAAAACATGTTCCCTCACTCCGTGCCACTTCACATGTTATTTCCTTTCTCTGGCTTGTCCTCTTGGCTATTTTTGACCTACTGGTAAAATCAGGACCATCCCTTATAAAATCAGCTTGGTGGCTCATCAAATTTTCTGATTCATATTTAGTGTAGTATTGTGGAAAGAATACTGAAATAAGGGTCTATACAAAGTTGTGACAGAAAATATCTTAAGTTATCCAAGCAATTTGTGCTTTCATTTATTAATCTATACAGTGGAAGAAAAACAAGACATGAGTTCTCAGATCTCTTTCTGCTCAAAAACTGTTTAATTTCTTTTAGCCATTTATTCGTTCATACATTCTTCCATAAAGATCATGTGCAGTAATTTAGTTTCAAATAATTAAGAAAATCACTTCCTGGTATTTCTCCAACGCCAACTTTCACCTTCCTCTTTGCATCTGCAAAGTTGCTAATGTTGCACAAGGCCTTCTCCTGAGAGCACCTTCTTCATTTAGAAGGAGATTACCAGGGGTTCAACAGGGTTATTAAAATCATTTGTGCCTAATTGGAACATTCTCCCTGATGCAATCAGAAGAAATGAAAGGGCATTGAAAATAGGAAGAAATTGAACGTGTACAGTTGTCAAATAATGTATTGTTGGCATAAAATACTCACTTATTCATAGGGTCCTCCAGAGCTACATTCAATCAGTGAAGGAGGTCTCCTTTAGTCATGCCTTGATAATAAAAAATCTAAATGATCAAGTGAGAAACTATTTAGCTGTGACTTTAGATGAGTTTTCAAAACACCAATTTTATTTGTTTCATACAAGGACATTTGACCATTGCATGATAGTAATGGAGCTTTTCTGTATCTTCCAGTAGCCTTTAGAAACTTCATTTATGAAAGCAAGAGATGACATCTTTATGTTGCCATAGAAACTTATAGAGAATTTTCTTTCTGCCTCAAATTTATATGCCTTTCTTTTCTATATATATTGGCACCTGAAAGGAGTCATGTTTCCTGCAAATCTCCAACAATTTGCAAGAAAACTGTTTAAAGTCAGTTGGCACCTAAGTTCCAAGAGCTGTCTGTATGGCTTTGCCTCACAGAGATTTCCCTGTTGGAACTGGTATCATGGTTTTTGAAGGCTAGGCTAGAATTCAGGGGCAACCAAATACAATTCTCAAGGATAAAATAGTACCTTTGACAACCAATAAGTAGAAGCCAAAAGGACAGTTTGGAACCCAGGGAAAGTAACACAGATGCTTCTGGGGTCATGGAGGTGACCATCTGCCTTATCCTGATTTTATTCAGTCGTGGTATTTCACTGTAATCCTCTGCTCTGTCTAGGACAAGCCAGAAAACTGAGAAACCCAAGGCAAAGATCTCTCTCTGAATCTAAGTTTTTATACCTTACTCATGAAGAACCACTTCTATCTCCTTGGGTTTTGTCATGTTGTATCTCAGAATTGACTGTGTTAGGACACAGTTCAGAACCTGGAATATGCTTCCCAATTTTCATCTCTCTGAGGATGATATAGGTAGTGTGTTATATAGCAGAATGAGAAAGAGCTTTGTGAAAAGAAAAGTTAGGGTTTTAAAATGTGCTTTCTATATAACAGTTGTATAATTTGGAGTAAGCTGATTTCTCTGAACTTCTTTTGTTCACTTTGCAAAGTTGTTATAAGGATTTATTATTTCATATTTTGCATGACAGACACCTCTCTTCCTTGTTGGCAGAGTCCTGATTTTGTTCAAGTGACAAGGTACAATGCTTTGGGATGAAGAATGATTGACTTAAGACTAAGCATGTAACCCATTCTGCTAATGAAATGTGAGTCTACTGATAAGCTTCTGGAAGAGGTTTTGCTCCTTGATCAAGGCTGAGAATATTATCTGGGAGAAACTTGCCTTCCTGTCAATCTGTTATGAAAAGGCATGAAACAGAGAGGGGCAACAGCCACATTGGGGACATGAGATGACCAGGCTATGAATAAAGATTTGGCTTTCTCTGGATGGTCAAGTAGAAAGAGGGCAAGTGGCTATTCCTGATGCCATTGTTCAGTTGCTAAGCCTGTCCTGGGAGTGCCAGCTCTAAAGTTTTAGTTAAGGACTTTAAGTGACATAATTAGTTTGCTGCTCCTTTCTGGCAAGTGTACTTGTGCTAATGTACCCACCATTCCAGGTCTTTAACTCATTCCCTCGGCCCAGCAGTGGCTTCTATAGCCATTCTGGAGCCCGAATTCTTAGGACAAGAGAGACACATCAGCCCTCTTTCAAGTGTTTCAAGGCTACTCTGTTGAGTTCTCTTCTTTTCAGGCTTCGAAGGGCTGTTTCTCTCTACCTTCCTTCTCTGATAAGTGGTTATTCAAATTCAAGGGAGAGTCTGTGTTGTATTTAATTAAGTTACAAATCAAAATGTATCCCCAAACAAAGCCTTCATAGCCACAAGGTAATTTTTCAAAACCCCTTATATCTCTTCATCTAATTATTAAATTAGGTAATATCAGTCAATTTCAAACACAGATGGTGGTATAAGAGCAACAAATTCCATCTGGACCAACCAGATGGGCAAATGGGATTAAAGTTGTACAGATGGAAATTATGAGTTTTAGAGAAAAAAAAAACCTTGTGTTTTACTTTTTTTCTTTTTAAACAACAGCAATGGCCAAGGTTCATATCTGTCTTCTAATACAGGAACATGGCAGTGAGGAGACCTAGCTCCTGTCACTATAATTGTTGCTAATTATAGAACTGTAAAAATTAAAACTTTCTGTAATAAAAATACACATATAAATTTAGGGGCATAAAATCTATGTATGTTAGGGGTATATATATTTATTTTATTTTAGGGATATAAATATCTGTGTAAATTAGAGGTGCAGAAATCTATATAAGTTGGAAGTATAGTTATATAAGTTAAGGGCATCAATATCTATAGAAAGTTTAGTGGTGTAGATCTTTATATAATTTTAGGATGTTAATAACTATGTAAGTTCGGGGCATCAATACTTATATAAGCTTTTTGGGGAATGGATTCTACATAAGTTATAGGAGTAGATAGCTATTCAAATTAGAGGTACAGATATCTACATATGTTTAAGGGTGTGGTAATAAAGTTAACTAAGAAGAATAAATGTCTATATATGTTCAGGGCCATAAATAACAATATAAGTAAGAAGTATATATATTTATATACATATAGATTTCTTGTACATTTAGAGGCATAGATATCTATATAAGTTTATATGTGTATATATATATATATATTTTAGAAGCATAGTTATCTATATTAAGTTAGGGATATAAATATCTATATAAGTTTGGGTATTGCTGTCTATTCAGGTTAGTATAGATATCTCTGTAAGCACAGAGGTATAGATATAATTTTAAATTAGAAATGTAGATATCTATTTAAGTCTACTGGTATAGATAGTATCCAAGTTAAAGAAATATATATCTGTATAAGTTTAGGTCAGTGGATAGCTATACATTAGGAGTATAGGTATGTATATAATTTTGGAGTGGCGATATCTCTGTAAATTTAGAGTGCATAGATATCTATATGAGTAAGCGGTATTGACATCCCTATCTCTATAAGTTTAGGGTGCAGATATCTATTTAAATTAGATGTGCAGATAGATATTTAATCTAAGTGTGTAGATATCTATATATCTGCTCTTCCATCTGTATAAATCAGGAATCACATCTTTGAGGGCTGACTGAAAGATGTAGTAGTTATTTTGATTTTTATTCTTTAACTGTAAGTGTAACAGAAGCACTTATAAACCTGACAGACTTTCCTATGTGCCATATACTAGTTTTCATTCTTAGAAACTCAGCAAGGACATATCTTTCCAGCACAGACCCAATTCAGTGATAGATTTTATCAGTCACTATGGACTTTGTAGTTAAAGAGAGCTAGAGTCATATTCTTTTTCTGCATTTTGAAGTATGTAACTTGATTTATTAATCAATGAAATAAAAAAATGACTGGTGAATTGTAAGAATATATGGCCAACTTTGTCACACGTGCATCTCTCTCACCAACCCTTAAATTGATTGAGAAATGTGTCAACATAGTCCTGAATGGAATTGGTCATGCTATGAGATTCTCTGGAGAAAGGTAGATGGACATTTTAAAAATGGAGACACTTGGGTGTGTCTATCACCTAGACAGACCATGAGAAATAATGCATTCCCAATAAGGAGGAACTAATAGAATTTCCTTCAGCTCTCAGGAGGCAGTGGGTTAACATGGAAAGAAGAGTAAGTTAAAAATCCAGAGCCAGGGGAGTAGATATAGCTCAGTGGTTGAGCATCTGCTTTCCATGTATGAGGTCCCAGGTTCAATCCTAGTACCTCCTCAAAAAAAAAAAAGAAAGTCTAGAGCCAAAAAAAAAAAAGGCATTCTTAACATGTACTCAAACTCTATTATTATCTCAGGTACTGGCCCTAACTTTAATTTTCCTCATCTATTAAAGTGATAATAAAATTGTACTAACTTAAGTGAGTTAGAACTCTACTAGACCTCTGTTAGAAATTAAAATAAGTTGATATCACAACAGCAGGAAGCAGTCTTTAGCCAGACCTTGGGTAGATTGGTCTTGAGGTGGAATAAGGAGGGGAAAGCAAGAATAGAGACTATCTCAGTGCAAATACAGTGTCATGTTTCCTCTTTACAATAACATAAGAGAGTTGATATTCATTTACTCATTTTGCAAATAAGAAACTAAGAGTCACAGAGTCTAAGTAATGAATCCTAGAATAGAGTGAATAATTGGAAAGACAGATAAGAAAGGCCAAATGATCTGCCTGCAATTTCTAAGTTTCATTTATAGTTCACAATCTGCTCAGTAATGTACTTGCCCCTATGGAAAAACGTTCAACTATTTTCTTGGATACCTTAGCTCATTCTTTCCTTAATGAGTATCCCTTTATGGGACCAACTTCTTCCACCAATGCCCTAACACACCAAGCTGGCCTTTTCCAAACCTGTCTTCTCATGCTATTTCTTTCCATTTACTAGATATGTGGCTCTGTAGGCCTTCTAAAGAGATTCAAGAGACTTATTATTCTCAGATTTATATATCCAAACATGACTCTGTGGCCTACTGAAACATGCTGTCACCTTCCTACGGTTCTTCCCACTTGCCCATGTTATGATGTCCTGCAGTAAGTCATATTTTCAAGGCGTCAACACAATATTTCATAAAGTTATTTTTAAAGCTATACCATAAGTTATGGTCCTTATAGATTTCATCAGGTACTTATATTAAGTGTAAGAATGGCAAGGTATTTTTTTTTTGTCTCATCAATTAGAGATAAAATACATTTTAACTAAAATAACGGATTTGTGCAAAGCCTTTTAACATGCCTCAAATATTATGAAACTCGATCCTCTCTTTCTCACTTCCAGCCATAATTTTGGTCCTCAGTCTTTCTCATTTAAATTATCATACTAGATCTCTATCTGGTTTCGTAGTTTCCATTTTTGCCCCCTCTCCCACTTGCACTCCCTTCAAACTATTATCTACATAGCTGTATGTGTACGATATTTTTGAGAGGTAAATAATATTTGAGTCCCTCGTGTAATTCTTGAATACTTTCTGATTCCCTATGAGATAAAATTGACATTATATAAAAAACCTTGACAAAGCTTACCTCATGAGCTACTTCTTACTCTGCCCAAAACATATTTTACTCTGAAGTTGCCATGTTTATCCATTCCCATTACTCTTAAGCCTTCTTGAATTTGTACAAGCTTAACTCATTGAATTTGAACAATTCTCCTTGAGTAGCTATAATTACCTTAAGAACAAGGACTCTAACCTAGTCATCTTTTTATGTCCATCTAGATCAGTGCCTAGCAAAAAAATTTATTAATAAATGAATAGATGAATGAATGAGTTTAACTATTTATAGCACACATATCAAAGTTCTGCCCCCTCCCCAAGAAGCCTTTTCCAAAATGCAACACACCAAGCTGCATAGAGTAGATTGTATGCTTTTCCTACCACAGACACTTTAATTATTAATAATGAAGTATGTAACTACTGTTTATTCAGCAGGGCTCCTTTCTTCACTATTGTCATTGTTATAGTTTAGTGTTTGTATTATACTTTCTATTTAGTAAGCCTTAGAATCATGAGGAGACATTATTTCATATTATACACTTTTACTGATATATAGATCATTAATGTCACATGTAGTAGCTGGGGAAGTCACAGACACACCTAATAGTGCACCAAAGATCCCCCAGCTGCTTATCAGGGAAAGAAATCTCAGTGGCAGCACCCCCTTCCCCTGGGTGGTATAAACACCCCATTCTAGGGCAACACAGTTTTGTGTCTCATCTCTGACACTAAGTGGGGCATGAAGAACTGCCAGCTACTGACCCTGACCTGAGCATTTTGGCCTCCCCAAGAGACCAGCTGTGATGAGAGCTCTTCCCCTGCACTTTTGGACCCTTTGTGTTATGTAAGTAATAAAGTGGTCATTTGCCGAAAGTTTCTGTTGTGCCTGAACCTGTGTTCCCATGACACACCATATAGCAACTCTCTCCACAGTAGCGTTTCAGAAAATTTGTGAAGGAATCTTCCAGTGAGAAGATATGATGGAATGAACCAAAAGGAGTCACCTCAATTACCAAGGGCCACTGATCATAAATGAATGAGTATCGAGGTTATATTTTAAGAAACTCACTTTAGAATTAAATTCTGTCAAATTTCAAAAGCATAGCACAAAGTAATTACCATATGAGGAACCAAATACTTGAGAATAAGTACAACTAATTTGAACTGTGCATGCACACATAGAAATATAATTGAACCATTCACTGCATGACTACACAGGGAAAAAAATCTATGAATGTTTGTTACCTATTCTTGAAACAAATTGTTCTAGACACTGCAATGTACAAGAAATTTTAGGACATTCATATCTATCTTGTTTCACTACTCCTTGAAAAATATCATGAAAAAAGTGCTGAATTGAAAGTACCAATTTAAATATAGCCTCAAGAAGTCAGGGTTATTTCTATCTTGGTCATTGCTATATCCCCAAAGATATGCTTCAGGAAATGGAAGACACTCAAGAAACAGTTATTGAATAAATTTATGGATAAATGAATGGAAGGATAAAGGCATTAAACAGATAAATTTTTAATAAACTCTTAACAACCTCGTGTCTGTTGGATTGACAGATTAGAATCCAGTGGCATTCTATTCTCAGTTTGCCTTCACCAGTCAACTTCAATGAACACAATGGCATGGGATAGTTAAAAGTGGATGGGGCAAAGAAAAAGAGTTGGAAGAGATCCCCGCCCCCTGAGACACATGGAATCTCTCTCAAATATAAATCCCCATCAGAAGATGGAGAATAATGAAGGAGAACTGAAAGCAATTCATCAGAGGAATTTCTGCCTTCAGTGGCAAAGCCTGAGGTTAAGGAGTAAAAGTTGAAGCAAACACCCCACGAATTCCAGGACTTCAATAACTATAGACTGAATGTAGAGTAGGACGGCAAAGATAGACACCTACAAGATGTTCAGGACTTCAAAGAAGCAAAGAGGAAACACTGGCAACTTAAAAACATGATAGCCTGATACATGGCAGACAATCACAGATCTGAAATTTGGCAGCTTAGCTGTGAAGGACAGACAGATCTCCCAAAATTTGCCAGTGCTCAAGTCCCAGAACTCAATGATGATAGTCTTTATCTTGTCCTCAACACATTGGATTGCGAGTGAACTATTTTGAACCACAGCTGCCACAAAAAGCAGATCCAGTGCAGCCACAGGACAGATAGACTCAGTTCCCACTCCATGGCCCTGTAAGAAAAAGTGGTCTGCCTGTTTTTGCTGGAGTAAATATTACTTTGGTTTCTGCTGATGTTTCTATATATATAGGATAAAATCAAAACACAAAACCCAATAAAGTGTAAAAGTGTGTCCTATGGATAAAAGAGGAAGCAATCAATGGATGTAGTCCCAGAAATGGCCCAGATGTTAGACTTATTACAAAGGATTCTAAAATAATGATGAAGAAAATGATACCATATCTAATAGAAGATGTGGGACAAATCCATGAAGAAATGAGACATTTCAGTACAAACATGAAAACTTTAGAAAGAAAACAAATTAAAATGTTAGAAATAAAAATATTATATAATCAATTAAAGATCTATTATGAGCTAATTAGTAGACTGAAAACAGAAGAGGGAAGCAACAATGACCTTAAAGATAAATCAAAATATAGCATCCTAATTGAAAAAGAAAGAACAAATGTTGGAAGAAAAATGGAACAAAAAATGTGAGATCTGTGATTCAATATTAAAAAAATCTAAATATGTACATAATTGAAAGAGAAGAGAGAGAAGAGAAAGAGTGAGGCAGAAATAGAATTTGAAGAGAAAATAGTGAACTTTCCAAATTGATGAAAACATCAGCCCACAGATTCCAGAATCACAATGACCCTAAGAAAGATAAATGCAAAAGAAAACCTTGCATAGCCACATTATAATGACTATTCTATAAAACAAAGGTAAAGAGCAGATATTAAAATTTGCCAGAGACAAAAAGACACATTGGTTACAAGAAGACAATAATATGACAATTGGTTTCTCACATAAATAAAAGAAGATAATGGAAGGGAATATTTAAAGTAATAAATGAGAAGGAGAAAAAATGGTCAAAATAGAATTTTACACCTGGCTAAATGTTCTTCAAAATTGAAGGTAAAGTAAGAAATATTCTTACAAAGTCAAAATCTGAGATATTTTTATCACCAGACTTGCAGTACAAAGAATGTTTCAGGATGAAATAAAATGATACTGAAAAGAAACCCAGATACTCAAGAAGCAATGAAGCACACCATAAACAGTAAATATTTTGGTAAATATAAAATACTCTTTCAAAAGCATTTCTTTCTATTTTCAAAAAAACTGTAGGTTGAGTAAAGCCAAAAACATATGGCAAATTTGTGATGTTAATAACATATGTAGAAATAAAATATAATACGATGAAAGAGAAAGGATCAAAGGGAATGAGCGAAGTTATACTCTTGTAAATTCTTACACTGTTCAAGAGATAGTGTATTATTTGAAAGCATAAATCCATAACTTAAAGATTAATGTTATCATTCCTAGGGTAACAAAAACACAACAGATAAAAAAAAAACTCAAAGGTTTTATAAATGAAATACTAAATATATATATTTCAACCTAAACAAGGCAAGAAGAGAGGTATAAGAAAACAGAAAAAAAAATGGGGAAAATATAAAACAAAAACCAATATGGAAGAACTAAATACAATCATTTCACTTAGAATATTAAACATAATTGGACTAGACACTTAAAAGGCAGAGTGTCTCATTTAGATTAAAAAGAACCGAAAAGAGTAGAAAACAAAACAAACAAAAATGCAAGACAGAATTATGCATCTTTAATAAGAAAAATAATCTTACACAAAAGACAGAAACATATTGAAAGAATATGAATGGAAAAAAATTCTTCCATGCAAATAATTAGTATAAGAATATGACATGAACTCTATTAATAATAGTAAAAGAATGCTTCAAAACAAGGTGCCTATCAAAGATAAAAATAATGAGACTTCATAATGTTTAAAAGATCAATTATTCAAAAAGTCATAATGATAACAAATGTTTGCAAAATGAATGAAACACTAGGGCCAGGGATTGAACCGAGTAATTGCTCAACCTCTGAGCCACATAGGCTCCACTGAGTTGTTTTTTTTGTTTGTTGCTGGTTATTTGTTTGTTTGTTGTTTATAAGGCACCAGGGCCTGAACCCAGGACCTCCCATGTGGGAAGCAGGCACTCAACCACTTGAGCTACATCTGCTCCAAAACAAAATGATATAATTTAAGGAAGAAAGTAACCAGATCACAATCATAGCTGGAAATTTTAACACTACTTTCTCAGTTATTGATAATGAGGTAGATAAAACTCAGTAAAAATACAGACAATTTGAATTGCAGTATCAACAAATTTATCCTGTGTTATTTAGAGAACCTCAGAATGAAGACTGCATATTACTGCCAAGTACACATGGAGTGTTTGCCACGATTGACATAAAACAAGAACGAATAATTAGCAAGGAATTGAAATCATACAAAGTATTATCTCTCATCACATCAATATTACTTTAGTAGTAGCAAAACAGAAGATAAAACAAATTGCAAATAGCTGGAAAATAAGTTTCTGAGTAACTCATGTAAAATAATTCATAAGGAAAATTAGAAGATCTTTTGAACTGAGGAACAATGCAAACATAGATTATGACAATTTGTGGGATGTAGTGAAAGTACGGCTTAGGGGATGTCTATATCTTTAAATATTATATTGGAAAAGAAGAAAAGTATAAAATTAATCATCTAATCTTCCAACTTCAGAATCCAGGAAGAAAAGAAATACATGTTAAACATGAAGTAAATAGAGGAAAGGAAATAATGAAAAGAAAGTTGTAAATCAATGAAATAGACATCAAACAAATAATAAAGAAAACCAATAAAGTTAATATTTGATTCTTTGACAAGATTAATACAATGGATATAACCTATAATATTTATCAAGGAAAAATACATTACATATAAATTACCAACATTAGAAATTTAAAAACTGGGAATATTGTTACAAATATTACATTACTAAAATGATAGCAAATATAGTATGACAAGTTTTTGCCTGTAGGACAATTCATATCAAATGGACAAATTCCTGAAACAATCACAAACTACAAAAACTGACACAAGAAACAGAAAAACCTAAGAATCCATACCTATTAAGGAACTGGGTTTGTAACCAAAAATTTTCCTGAATCAAACTTCATGTCCAAATAGCTTCACTGGTGAATTCTGCCTAAGCTTGAAGATGAAGCTTACAATCTTACATAGAGGTTTTCAGAATACAGGAGAGAAGGAAACACTTCTCAACTTGTTCAAGCATATCTTAGTTTGACCAGCATTGAAAATAACCTTCCTGGTACACAGTCATAAAACAAAACAAAACAAAACAAAACAAAACAAAAATATAGTAAGTACACAATCATGCACATTTGTGCCATCGTTCTAACATAAAAAAGTAGATATTTATTTGAAATTACATGTTCTGCAGTATTTACTTTTTGTTATATAAATATAATAAAATTTAAACAAAATAGTATGAGCATTAGTTAACATTGGCAAAGTATAGTAATGAACAGTAGGATAATTAAACAAATAAATTGTAAGAAAAATATAACAATGTTTTTATAATATTCTTTCTGTCTTTTAGAACAGCAATTTAATTCCATTTTAACTTTTCATTATATATTTACAATTTTAAGGCTATGTTATTTTATATTCTTAAGCTGCATAAATGTAAGATTTTTAAAAGGAATATAAATGTAATAATACTGATTAAATAAATACTACCTATATCTTTTAAATTATGAAAAAATTTTTCTGTCCAATGACACAGTAGAATATTTTTATTCAATCTGTTTCCTTTCCTAATAATGTTTGCCTAAATTTCCAGCAGAATTTAGGAAATTTTTGCTTTCTTTTATGTGGTGATAAAATGGAATACTCTCAAATGGAAAACATGCAGTTCAGCTCTGAGAATCCCACATTGCATTCTCCTGTTGTCATTCCAAAATGATGGCATGAAGCTAAATACTCTCTCAACAAAAGCATTTGAGCATGTAATATTTTGGATTTTACTTAATAGCAACAGCAGGTGTTAGGCTTCTAGGAGTTAGTTTCCAGGTATCCAAATATGCCCATCCACTTTGTATCTACAGCCTTGCTTTGGTACACTAGTTACTTGCAAATCATGTTCCTTGCATAATAAATACATTCTTCATATAAACTATCCATGTATAAAATGTCAATCATTTTTAAACGTTCTGAAGCACATTTAATGCCATTATAATTTTAATATATTTTTTTTAGATAAAATGTTTTCTTAGTTAAAATGTTTGAGCTTGTGAAATCAATGTTTGATTCTAAACTTTTAGTTTTAGTAAAACAATTTAGAAAGTCTTATTTTACCTGGCTGCCAATTTTCTAGTGACAATTTTAAGTACTGAAGAAGTCTTGTTTATAGAAATGAGTCAATTTTCCCTCTTTTTCCTGCTATTTTCACTGTAGCATACAAATAACCTAAAACAATTCAGGTGCAGTCAAGTTCATGCGTATGTTTAGGATCCTTATGGTCTCCTGAAACAATTCAGTTTTGCAGATATGGCATATAATTTTCTGTTTTACTATAATCTTTTCCTCCAATCTCTCCTTCAACATATTTCTAAATTAGAGAAGGGCATTCTTCCTGTTTGACAAATTGAAAATATGATTTTAATACAGGCCAACATTTTAACATTTTTTTCTATGGCCAGAAACAATGAAAGCCATCTTCAAGGCATATGCTAAGGAAGTTATCTTTTTTCTCTTCTATAAAGTTGAAAATCTCCTTACATGTGTCTGCATGTTTTAAAGACACTGAAAAATGACCAATAACAATGTGCTTTCTGCATATTGTTCAGTATGCTCAGATTTGGTTATTTACTGCTCTAATAAAGTTATATGTGTCCTTTCATCTTTCATTATATAACAGTCATTTAGCTTCTTTTTATTGTGATGCCTGGGGTGATATCATAATTGTTCTCATTTTAATTATCTGAATTCTTACAAAACACAGTCACAATACTCAAAATGTTAAGAATTGAACTGAGACTGTCTCAAAACAAAGCTCAGCAGTCATACCACAATATCAAAGACAGATTATTCATGCTCACACTTGTAACATGCCTAAGTTGCCTCACTCAGAA
Organism: Tolypeutes matacus; assembly: GCA_026826555.1. Lineage (NCBI taxonomy): Eukaryota > Metazoa > Chordata > Mammalia > Cingulata > Chlamyphoridae > Tolypeutes > Tolypeutes matacus. The sequence continues at coordinate 5,705,960 of JAKSZT010053840.1, forward strand.
TAAAGCAACAATGGATGGTACAAAATTGTGAGGTAGGATCATAGTTGCCTACATCAGCATTTGATAAAACAAACAAACAAACAAACAAAAGGAACAAAAACAGCAATGGGGCCTGTGGAAGGCAGAAACTCTTCCGTATCATTTTGACACTAGAAGAAATGAACTCTCAGCTACTATATATATATAGAAAATAAATTATAAAGCACATTCAGCTGGTGTATATATGCCAGCTGAATGTGCTTTATAATTGCCTCCAAACTTTTGCATTCATAAATAACATGGAGATCTTTCTGAATTCAAAATGTGACAGTCTCAAACAAATAAGCCATATTTGGTCATCTTACAAGTCTATCAATGGTACTAAAATGAGAAACATATTTTTAAAAATTTATATTAATGTGGTATTTTACATTGATTTTTTTTCATGTTGAACCACATGATATTCTTGGGGTAAATCTCAAATGGTTACAGTGTATAATTCTTTTAATATGCTGTTGGATTCAATGGACTAGCATTTTATTGAAAGATTTTGTATCTATGTTAATAAAGAAAAGTGGTCTGTTGTTCCTTTTTCCTGTGATGTTTTTATCTCACTTTGATACTGGGTGATGTTGACCTAATAGAATGAATTAGGAAGTGTTCCCTCTCCTCATTTTTATAGAAAAGTCTGAGCAAGCTTAGTGTTAACCATCCTTTGAATGTTCCGTAGAATTCACCACTTAATTCCTTGTCTTTGTTGGGAGGTTTCTGATTACAGATTCTATCTCTTTACTTGCCTGGGTCTGTTGGGATCTTCTGTTTCTTCCTGAGTCTGTTAGATAAGTTGTGTGTTTCTAAGAATTTGCCCATTTTTGTCTGGATTGCATCATTTGTAGGTATATACTTTTCCATAGCATTCTCTTATAATGTTTTTAATTCCTTCAAGACGAGTAATAATCTCAGTTATTTATATATTTTCTTTTTTATTCATCATCAATCTAGCTACAGGTTTGTCAATTTTTTTTGTCTTTTCTAAGAACCAACTTTTGACTTCATTATTTCTCTCAATTATTTTTCTATTCCTTATGCCATTCATATCTATTCTAATCATTATTACTTCTTTCTTTCTACTAACTTTAGGTTTAATTTATTGTAATTTTTCTATTTCCTTCAGATCAAGTTAGGTTATTGATTTGAGCTCTTTCTTCATAGCTATAAATTTCCAGCTGAGCACTGCCGTCAATGATTCCCGTTAAGTTTTCGGTATGTTTTAATTTTCATTATCCTCAAGACATTTCCTGATTTCCTTTGTGATTTCTTCCTTAACCCTTTGATTGTTTAGGAATGTATTGATTAAATTCCATGTATTTGTGATCTTTTCAGCTTTCCTTATATAACTACTTTTAGTTTCATTCCATTTTGGAAGGATAATATGTTTTGTATAATTTCAGTCTTTATAAATATATTATATAAATATATTGAGACCTTTTGTGGCCTAATATATGGTCTGTCTTGGAGAATGATATGTGTGCACTTGAGAAAAATGTATATTCTACTGTTGTAGCATGTAGTGTTCTGTATACATATACATGTATTTCTAATTCATTTGCCTTCCTTTTGAAGTCAGAAGGGAGACAAAGATGACCATTTTCACCTCTGCTGTTCAACAGTGTACTAGAAGTCCTTGCCAGAAAATTAGGCAATAAAAAGACATAAAAGACATCCAAATTGAAAAAAAAGTAAAACTATCTCTATTCACTTATGACGTGAATCTTTATATAGAAAAATACCAAAAGGTCCACCAAAAAAACCTTCTAGCATGAATTTTAAAAAATCAGCAAAGTTGCATGCTACAAGATTAACATCCCCAAATCAGTTGTTTTCTCTTCTGAAAGAATATTCTGAAGCACAATTTTTAAAAAATGTATTCACAATAGCTCCTAAAAGAATAAAACAAGTTGGAAGAAATTTAACCAAAATGGTGAAGGACTTGTAAACTGAAATTGACAAAGCACAACTGAAAGAAATTAAAGAAGATATAAACAAATGACAAGGCAACTCTTGTTCATGGATAGAAAGACAATATTTTAGGAAGCCACTAATACCCAGAGGAATCTGCTAATCAATGTAATACAAGTCAAAACCCCAGCAGTCTTTTTGCAGCAATAGAAAAGCTAATCTTCAAATTCATATGCAATGGCAAGGGGCCCTAAATAGCCAAATCAGTATTGAAAAACAACAAACTTGGAAGTCTCACAATTTCTGACTTCAACATTACTTCAAAGCCACAGTAATCCTAACAGTGTGTTATTGGCATAAAGATATTGAAGACACCATGTTGAGTAAAACAAGCCAGACACAGAAAGACAAATATTGCACCATCTTCCTTATATGAAATACCTAAAATAAGCAAATAACTTTGAGACAAACAGTAGATTGCAAGTTACCAGCAGAGACTGGCCGGAGGGAAAAGAAGGTGGAGTTATTGCTAAATGGGTTCATAGTTTCACTTTGAGGTGATATAAAATTGGAGTAATAGCTGTTGGTGATGGTAGCACAATGTTGTGAATATAATTAACACCAGTGAATTGTACATTTGAAAGTGGCAAAAATGGAAAACATTGAGTTGTGTATATGTAGCAGCAATAAAAACTTTAAAAAACCATGTTTGTAAGAAAAAAACAAAATAAACCAAATTTACAGGCCAATGAGTTTTATGTCCATAGACACAATGTTTCCTAATTAATAATGGCAAATCATTTTGTTTCTTTTTAAATAGGAAACTACTCATTACCAAGTCGGGTACATCCCAGCAAAGTAAGGTTGTTTTAGCATTCAAATATAATTCAATACATTTCACCACATCAAAAAAAATTTAATAAGGTAAGCAATTTTACATCCAACATGTTAAGTTCTTGGAGGGATTCCTCTGGTTGTTGCAATAAGAAAAAGCTGGAGAAGCTGAAAATCAACATGTCTTAGATCCATTAGAGAACTGAGCTCACAGGGAAAAATTACTGCTGCAAAATCTATTGTGTTCAGAGTGATATATCATCCAAGATTACATAAGGCATTGGAGCCATAAAATGGTAGGAAAAGTTTAAATGGTTATTTTGATGAATGCTAGTTACTGAGGATGGACAAAGAGCAAATGAAACAATGAAACAATGGAAAATGGTAGCTTTAAACCTAACTATATGAATAATCATTTTAAATGACGATAGCATAAATATGTCAGTTAAAAGAGAGAGATCACAATGCAAGACTCAACTCTATACTGACTCCAAGAAATCTACATTAAATACATAGACTCAGCTTCCAAAGATATAGATGAAGATAGTTCTATCATATTTAATTTCATGCAGAGCAGACTCCAGAACAAGGAAGATTATCATGGATTAAGATAGCTATGTCAAAAAAAATAGGTCAATTCATCTGGAAGACTTAATGATCCCAAATGTGTGTGGCCCTAACAAACTGTCAAAATACTTGAGGTAAAATCTGATAGAACTGAAAGAAGAAAGAGACCAATTCACCTGTAAAGTTGCTACTTGATCATATTAACTCCCTTCTTTCAGTAATTGACAGATCAAGTAGGCAGAAAATCAGTAAGCATATAGATTACCCCAAAAGCTCTATCAATGAACTGCATCTAATTGACATCCATAGAATACTCCTTTCAACATCAGCAGAATACACATTGTTCATATGCTCACATGAAACACTCATCAAGATAGACCTTAAACTAGAAATTAATAAACAGAAGGATAGCTGGAAAATTGTGAAAATTTTGAAAATTAAATAACCTACTTTTAAATATCTTGTAGGTCACAGAAGAATTTTCAAGAGGAATTTAAATTTTTTTTTAACTCAATGACAATAAAAACACATCTTAACAAAAATTCTAAGCTGGAGCTGAAGTAGCACATAGAAAGGAATTTATACATTAAATGCATAAACCAGAAAATATAGAAAAAAGGCCTAATATTAATAGCTTAAGTTTCCACCCTAGGAATTTAGAGAAAGAAGAGTAAATTAAACCTAAAGCAAGCAGAAGAAGGGAGAGAAAAAAATATCTGAACATAAATCAACAAAGTTGAAAACAGGAAAACAACAGATAAAATCAACAAAACAAATAGCTGGTTTTCTGGAAAGATCAATAAAATTTCTAGCCTGGCTAACCAAGAAAAAAAGAGGGAAGACACAAATTACTAACATCAGGGATAAAACAAGGGTTATTACTCCTAATCCTATGCATATTAAAATGATAATAAAGAAATACTGTAATATAACTCTATGCATGCAAAATTTATTCTCAAATAAGTCATCAAATCAACTTCGATATGGACCAATTGCTTAAAAGACATCAACTACCAAAACTCATTCAAGAAAAAAATATATCATCTGAATAACACTATAGCTATTATAAAAATTGATTATAAAGTTAAAAATCTTAAAAAAAAAAACAAAAAACAACTAAAACTCACCAAGCCCAAGCAGTTTAAAAAAAAAAAAATTTTTTTTTTAAGATATTTAGATTACATAAATGTTACATAAAAAATATAGGGGATTCCTATATGCTCTGCTCCCCACAGAGCCCACATTTGCCTCCATTTACAACATCCTTCATCCTTCATTAGTGTGGTACATTCATTGCAATTGATGAACACATTTTGGAGCATTGGCACTAAGCAATGGATTATACTTTACATTGTAGTTTACACTATCTCCCACACAATTCTGCAGGCTATGGCAAGATATATAATGGCCTGTATCTGTCCTTGCAATGTCATTCGGGACAATTCCCAAGTCTCGAAAATGCCCCCATATTACACCTGTTTTCCCTCTCCCTGATCTCAGAACCTCCAATAGCCACTGCTTCCACATCAATGATATAAATTCTTCCATTGCTAGAAGCACAATAAGTCTATAGTACAATACCAGTAAGTCTACTTTAGTCTATAGCTCATTCCTAAATCCTGAGGATTCTGGGATGGTGATGCCTGCTCCACCCTTAATTAAGAGGGGGCTTCTGTCCCATCTGGCCAATGGATGGGACTCTCATGCTTGCAGTTGTAGGCTCTTTCGGTTCCTTGGTATGGTGGTTGTCCATCATCACCTCCCTGTTAGTTGTCCTGGGTGAGTCCAATGAACTGGAGAGTAGGTGTTGCAACTCTGTTGAGGCTCAGGACCCCACTGGCATATGGACAGTCCAAAGATTGAAGTCTCTTGGACGTACACTTACCAACTCCTGCACCAACTATAAGTTCAAATATGCCTAAGGAGTTTTACATATGAACTCAACCAAATATTTAAGAAAAAAAATAATTACAATTCGATACAATATCTTCCAGAATAACCACATAAAAACATACAATGATATCAATAGATGCAGAAAAAGTCTGTGATAAGTTCATCACTAACTCATGATAAAACCTGTAAAAAACTAGGAATAGATGGAAACTACCTAAACATAATAAAATGTATATATGAAAATTCTATAGCAAGCATTATACATAATGTTGAGTGACTGAATATTTTCTAACTGAGAATTGAAATTTGAATTGGAACAATTATTGAAAACTTTGACCTTCAAAATTAAAATTCTATTATGAAAATTGAGACAAGCCAAAAAATGAGGAAATAATATGTTACCCATATATCTGAAAAAAATGTACAAAGAAATCTTACCACTCACTAACAAAGCAAATAATCCAATTAAAATGAGCAAAACATTTGAATACACACCTCACAAGAGGGCATACAAATGACCAATAAGCATATGAAAAGTTGTTCAACATCATTAGCTATCAAGAAAATTAAAATTAAAATTAAAATTGCAATGAGATAGCATAACACTTTCACTAGAATGGCTAAAATTCAAAATACTGGCAATAACAGAAGTTGAGAAGGATGTGCACAAACTAAACATTTCTTATATTGTTCTAGGGGCCACAAAAAGTTACTATCATTATGGTAAACAGTTCAACAGTTTCTTATAAAGGTAAGCATATTATTATCGTATTACTCAGGATTTCCACACATAGGTATTTAACTCAGATAAATGAAAACATATTTCTGCCAAAAAACTTGTGCATGAATACTAATAACAGCTTTACTCATAATAGCCAAAGCTTTAAAAAGTTCATTTTAGTTTCATTTCATTTCACTTCAATTTCTTCTTCTGTATGTTTCAAGTGAACTTAATGAATTTATTAGAAATGAAACACATAGTATATCCCATTTTAATTATTACTGTCCATCTATCTTTCTGCCCAACTACCCACCTAACAATTTCTCTATCTATACACATACATCCACCCATGCATCCATCCATCCATCCATCCACCCATCCATCCATCCATCTAGTGACCCGTATGCTTATATTAATGACTGGTAAATTTGACTCATTCAATACCAATTCCCACACTCTTCTAGTTAGCAAAAGTGTGGAAGATAAAACATTGTGTCACTTTAATACTTGCATCTAAGCTTCTGAATGTGATTTAGATTCTGCCAATCAGTTGTAATTACACTAGGTCTTGCTTTAGAATGAATAATGTGGAAGCAGAGGCACATGACTAAGATTTTGGTTTGGGCCCGAATTTTTTGGGAGAGAGAGGTGGCATACAGGTGTTTCCATTTTGTTGATGTCCATCTTGACATAAAAGACATAGTTATGATGGTTATAGTACTAGTGGTGACTTCCTGATACTGGAAAAAGCAGCAACTTACTGTGGTCACCAATTTGTACTGTGTGGCTGGACATTCAACCTATAGTTGTTTCCTTGAGTGTCTCTTTAAATGTGCCAGTATATACTCTCATGATTGAAAGAAGTGGCCATTTCACAGAATGAGCACTAGAATCCTTGTCTGTTTATCATAATGATAGTAACTTTTTGTGGCCCCTAGAACAATATTGTGATTTGTCAGGTTAGCAGCTGATTCCATTCATGGGAACTGATTAGTGACACTGCCCCTAACACGTTTACAAGTCAATAGCATCAAGGAATTTCCTCATGTACTTTGTTAGTCACACATGCCTGCCTGAGCACCTTAATAAATTAATCACTTATCAAAACATTACTTTCCCAATAGATTTCCTTTCCTTTATTTTTCATGCCAAGTCACTCTACTATAACATTTATACTTTTTGATAATTCTCTGTTTAGAAGTATGTCTTTGCAGGTAGAAATTATGCTTCTGGCAAAACTACGGACAAGAATATTATTTTTAATCTATTGATTAAAGTTAGAAGGTCAAGCATGGTAACAGGTATATTTACTAATGAAAAACAGATGAACAGGACAATCCTCTTAACAAATCGTGTGGGAATGAGCTGAAATTGTTGAAATAAACAATAAAAGGATTTAATCAAGCAAATGTATTTGTATGCCCACTATATTCTTGAATGCACTTCAAATTACAATTAAATGATGCAGTTTACACTGAGAAAGACAAATCAGAGTCGAGTTTGCAGATGACAGCATTTTATTTGAGACACCACAGTTTTGCTATAGCAAAGGAAGCCAGAACAGAAGTAGCTTCAGGGTTCTAGGGATGGCAAACCGTTTTTATAGACATAAAAAGGAAGCTAGCTTAACTCCTATTGATTGGACAAGGATTTGTCCACCTTATAGGGGCAGATTTAAGGCAGGTGGGCTTTATTTTGTATTGAGTCAAAGTTAAAGAATGAACCAGGGACTTGACTGGTTGTTTGGATCAGCTGCCTTGGTAAGGATTTCAAATTTTAAAAAGATAAAGTGGAAACTCCAGAAGGCATGGAATTTTGACTCTGAGGAGACCCCGGGGCTTTCTCTATACAATTTCATGAAAACCGTATTCAAGACCTGAATTCTATCAGACCTCTATGAGCGTTGGATGAGTGTTGGCATTCACTTCAGAAAAAAAAGTGCTAATTTAGTTATTATCACTTCTATTAAAGACATTCTAATTGATTTGCTGATAACTAACATTTTAAAATAAACCATTTAATTGAAATATAACACACTCATGGAAAAGTGCACATGTCACATGGTTAGAACTCTATGGATTATCACCAGGTAAACACACACAGGTATCCACCATCCAGAACATTGCCCTGTTTTCCGAAAGTCCACTTTGTTCCCCATTCCAGTCTCTATGCTTTCCTATTTTCCCAATGTTAACTACTATCCCCACTTCTGACACTATAGATTACTTTTCTTATTATTGAATTAATAGAAATGGAATCCTACAGCATGTACTGTTTAGTTTCTGTCCTCTTTCACAAAAAATTATGTTTTCAATATTATTTCATATTTTAGTATAATTCATTCATTTTCAATACTGTATAAAATTCTAAGCTATCAATATATCACAAATTACTCATTTGTTCTTTTGTTGAAGGATATTTGGATTTTTGCTAGTTTTTCATTAAAATGAACAACACTAATAAATACATCCTTCCTCATGTCTTTTGGTGAACGTATTTCCGTTGATTATGTATGTAAAAGAAGATGTGCTGTATCATAGGCAATTCATATTTTCAAATTTAGCAGATATTGCCAAACAGATTTGCAATGTGGTTATTCAAATTTACAACCTCATCAGGAAAGGATGACAATTTCAGTTGCTTCACATCCTTGTGAACACTTGGTATTTTCTCTTTCTTAATTTTAGATACCCTTGTTGGTATTTATCCCTCACTGTTGTTTAACCTTGATTTCACTGATGACCGAAGAGGTTGAATAAATCTTCATATATTTATTTTCATTGTTTGATTAATTTGTGAAATGCATATCTGTCTTGCCTAGTTTTCTATTGGGTAACTTTATTAATTTCATATAAATATATAGTTTAATACAATTTTGGGATTCAAGCTCTGTCAGTTAAACATGTTACACATACCTTCTTTCATTTTTTCTTTCTTTTTACTTCCTTAATAGTATCTTTTAATGGAAAAAATTTCCTAATTTAAATTCTATCTAATTAACCTGTATTTTTGGTTCGTGTTTAACAAATATTTCCCTATCCTGTGGTCATGAAGATCTTTAAATTCTACAATCTTTATTGTTTTACCTTTCATATTTAGGTTTTAAATAATTCTTTCTTATTCTTTTTCTTTCCTTTATTTTTTTCATGTGGACTTCCGATTGACTCAGGACTACGAATTGAAAAGCATGGTCTTTCCCTGATGTTTTTTTGAGCAAATATGTGAGTTCTGGTTCTAGACATTTCTGTGCGATAGGTTTAATTTTTATCTTTGCATTAAGGTCACACTATTGACTTATGCAGTTTCATATTAATGCAATATCTGGTTGTGTGTATCTTTCAACTCCGTTCTTCCTTATCGAGGTTGTATTGATTATGCTTAGACTTGGCATTTCCACATAAATTTTAACACCAGCTTGTCAATTTCCACCAAACATTTGCTAAAATTGTATTGGTAGATTACTGAATCATTAGATTAATTTGTGGATATTTGATATCTTTCTAATATTGAGTCTTCTAATATGTGAATATGGTATATACATTCATTTACTTAGCTCTTTAACTTCTTTCGTGTTACAGTTTTTTTGTATAGATTTAGAATATTTATAGTTAGATGTATTCTCAGCAATTAGATAGTTTTGAAACTGTTTTAAATGATATTTTATTTTTCATATTTTTGTTGCTTATATATAAAAAATTTAAAAAGATATACCTTGTATCAGTGACCTTGATAAATTAGCTTATGTTTAATTCCATGATGCTACCTGTATATTTTTGGCTTTTATGTCCATGAAATAATATAATATATCCCATGAATAGTAAGTGTTCTATGATTTTAAAAAACATTAACTACATTTTTATAAATGTCATTTGACAACTTATATCTATATAAACAAATGGTGATTCTGAGTAATCATGGTGTAAAAAAGAAGTCAACAGATACATCAAACGAGAAAAGGAAAAACAGTTAGCAAAATGTCATTCACATCCCACCATGTGCAAGTACCTTGCATCCACTACTGTTATCTAAGAGATGGCACTATTAGACAAGAGTTTACTCTAAGAAATAAACTCAAGGAATGAAGAAAGGAATGCTGAGCATGATCAAGCCACTAAAGTGCAGAGTGCAATCAAGAAGGCGAGGCTTAAATGCCTTTACAGCATGAGGTCCTAATACCATATGATTTTAAACCCAGTGAGTTCAGAGTTCAGAAAGGCTTTTTTCTTTTCTTTTCTTTTCTTTTTTTTTTTTTTAGGCAAGGGAATAAAAAGTTTATTAAGAAACAAGAAAAGAGATAAGTACACAACCCGAGACATGGATTGCTGGGCATGCTACAGGATGATTCACACTCAGAGAGGCTTCTGCCTATCACCTAAAATAACTTAAAGCTATCTTTGTTTTTCCTTTTGAAGGAAAATTGAAGACCAAATATAAGTGCCAATTTCTTGTCAACCAGGTCATTTTTCCCTCAGAACCTTATTGGCATTCTGAAAAATAGATGACTTCATAGTATAAAGTAAGATAAAGTAAATTTGCTCCAACCTTTGCCTGGTTACCATTTTCTCTCAGGGCATCACAATGGATCAGCGTGGTTTAGGATTATTGACTGGGAAAATCTTTATCAATGTTTTAGGTTTTTACCCCTCTCTCCATACCCATTTTTTTTCCGTGACAACTGAGAAGATGGAAAGAGGCTGAAATTATGTTTGACACATCATACCGAGTTTGAGAAAAGGGATTTAAAGCCATTTAATCTTTTTAAAAAAATTTTCTCTAGAAAGCTCGATATTACCAATAGATTCAATTGACATATTCTGAGTGGAAACGCTGCATCTGCGTGATTACCCTGACCAGTGGGGAATCACCCACCCCGCTCCCCACCTCACCTGCACAGGCAGGGTTCATGCTTCCTGAACTACCGTAGGTAATCACGCCCTTCGCAGTACCACCTCTGCACTTTGTCCTTACCTTTATTTATGCACCTACCACATCATAAATCTGTTTTCCTGTTTTTCTCCACCAATGAACTTTGAGCAGTGCAGGGCACAGCAGGTGTCTTCTGAGTTCGTACTCTCTCCATATATCACAGTGCTTGCAACCCAGCTCACTAGCTGTTTACTGAATTCAGTGGGACATAACAGGGATCAATTTCACTCAGTTTAGTGGACAGATTTGACACAGCGAGAAGAAAACAGGATATTCTGCTGGTGTTGCCCCTTGGGGAGCTGAAGCACCGGATAATAACTACGGATCAAGCCACATTTTCTAGCTGAGGTACATAATTTATAAAAAAAAAAAAAAAAAAAAAAAAAAGAAACTTAGTTATATACTCAGAGGGATAAGGAGAAAACATCTTTTATTAATGCCTATCTTGTAATGTAGATGCGAATGCATTTTGGAAAGGACTCTTGTCAGCGAGCTTTTCATCTCATCTGAAATATAAACTCAGCAGTTCTTGCGTCCATGAATTAATGATATCTCCTTAAACGGTGGTAACTAAAACATGCGCGTTTAACCTTCTCTGTTAGTCCGAATGCTCATGGGTGCACTTGACAGAAAATTAAACACACTCCCAAGTACTAAATGCATTTATTACAATTGCTGAAGCCTGTGGGTAGATCTAGAGAAGAATATGTTGGCTCGTGGTATCAGTATTCTTTCTCTCTCTCTCCATTCTCCTAAAAGAAAACTTTCTGTTTATTTTACTAGACTGCAAAACCCAAGCCTTTTATTCTTTCAGGGCCTATCACAAATCCTGAAGCACATTATAGGTACTGCTTCTCATCTATAGACTAACAATATTTTTACACCTAAAAGAAGACTCTTCAGGGAACTAATATGATACAATGTTATCTAACACGTTTGTATTTTCCATAGTGCTTTAAAGCCTAAATCCCAGCCTCTGTCATTCCATGCCATCATTATATTAACTGACTCTGTGTCAACAGAATTTGAAAAATTAGAGGGCACTACACATTTTTGATAATCAACTTCTATGTTCCAGAACTGTTCTACGTTCTCCAGAATACCTAACTTCATTTAGAGCTTAGAGCTCACAGCAGAATTTTGAAGGAAACATTATCGACATTGTTCTGATGAGGAAAGAATAGTGCAGTGGTAAGAAGAGTGTAAGATGCTTAGTCAGACAGAGAATTTAAATTCTTATTAGTTATCACTTACTAGTTGCCTGACCCTGGACAATTATTTAATATCAATAAACCTCACTTCCTTCAGCTTTGTAAAATAGAGATAAGAATCATACCTACTCCAGAACATGTTATGGGGATTATAAGAATGAATTCCCATTAAGTGCTTAGAACAATAAGTGGCGCATAGTAAGTGTTCAATAAATTTAACAATTATTATCAGTAGGTAAATGAAGTCATCTTCTCTGGACACAGCTTGTAGAAGACAGAATTAATATTCAGACCCTGGACTATCTGATTGTCAGCATTCATTCCTAATCATTAGGCCACACTGTCTGTCTCTTATTTAAAATATAGAAATGACAAGCAGTGGTCATACCTGAAATTTTGTGCAGAGGCCAATTGAGTATCGCTGCATAAAATGTATTGGAAAACTCTTAGTTTACTCCTATTATCTTAATTATCATTAAGTTCCTTTCCAACTACCCGTTGATAGCCAACTAAACAGAGCATAATAGAGAATAGCCTCTCTAGTTACTGGTAAGAAGAAGTATCCAAAATTAAATGTTCAGGATTCTAGCATAAGGAGAGGGGAAAAGATTGGGGGAAAAAAAAAAAAAAGAAGGTGAAACTTGCCAAATGATCCCCTCTGCCCAGACCTAATAATAATTATGTTAATGGCTGGCCCCCGAATGCTAGGGTTTGCATCTCCATTAGCAAACATCCTAATAGACCGCTTTGTACAAATATTTGAAAATCTAATTGTCACCACCTTTACCCTCTGACCTTGCACAAACCCTATTACTAAGGCATGTTGATGCCCTTTGCTAAAAGACCTTGTATCTCGGCATTTCTCATACGTGCTTGTCCCTCCACAAAGGTTAAAGTCTCTATTAGACGTGATTGTTGAAAAAGAGTCTAGAAATGCCAGCCCCTCTCATGGAGTAGCAGAAGCAGTACAGAATGATGGCTTTACCAGGTTATTTTTCATCTCAGCTACCAAAGTAAAAAATATCATAAGATGCATATGAGGCACTCCAGGTTATTGAAAATGTAATCAATGTTTTCTTGCCCCTGGCCTCCCACAGGCACAAAGCACAGCAAACCTGCCTTAGGGAAACACAAGCGCAGCTCAAGGAAAGGCTTAAAAATAGTTTTATTTATGTAAAGTTATTATAGCTCAATTCATTTGCTCGTGAAACATCATCCATTTCATATCTTCCTTACTTCTGGTTGCTCAGAGTACAAATTAATTCCCCTTGGATGAGGGCTCATGTTATTTAATACTGAGCACCTATTAATAAATCACATTAGGATACATAATTAATTATCTAATCCATTTAGGGGGTAATAAAATCATCAACTTTTAAATGTCCTTTGGGAAAATATGAATATAACCCAACCAAGCTCTTAATGGGAACTCACCATCACTGCAATCATTTCAGAGTTGATTTTTTTTTCCTGTATCATACAAGTGAAAATATTTTTATCATAACATTTTATAAATATATATTTTAGGGTGTTAGCTGAATTGTCAAAACTGGAAGACTGTCTAAGTTGAGAAATTGGAATGAGACTATCCTGATTTTAATTCCAATGTTGTCATTTGTGATTGTTACCTAGTAGCTTCTTTATTGCATGCTTGGTTTACCTGAAGTTAAATAAGAATGAAATGGGTGGACTATTACACTTTCAATCATCCGCAAACTCATGGGTTCATTCTGCTCTCAAACACTTATATACTGCATTGTACCTCCAGGCCAAGGTGTAGAGTGGAATTTTGTAAATAAACATAAACACTCTTTATTTATGTTTATTAGCTGTTGTTTCAAAGTACTCAAATATAGTTCATCCTGGATTCTGCAACCTAGTACCTCTACCCAGCCTTCTTACTTTATCCCTGTTGTATGCTGACATAACTCTGAACCTAGCAAAATCTCCTATGGAAATTGAGCACTAACAGGTGCTGTGGCTCATTGGCAGCTAATGGGCATCCTCCCAGGTATAATCAGCAGAAATGTAAAGATTCCAGGCTTTAAAATGTGCATATCACAAGAATGAATTCGGATACATTATGAGCAGACCATAAAAACAATAGCATTTGCTACTTACCACGTTCTATATGCTTTATTTTCATTAATCTTCCCCAAATATAGCAAAGTCAAGAGTATTACTTCCTGTTCTCAATGAAGAAAAGAAGCTAAATGAACTTTCCATGTGATGGTGTGTCTAATTCTGGGCTAATCTAACTAACCTCTCTGATGGTGTGAGAAAAATTTACATTTGCCTAAGTCCAAAGTCCAATCTTGTTACATTTTTTTATCAGACTCTTCCCAAAACTTCTTTCAAACTTTTGTTAAGCTATGTGGTTCTAAGAATTCAAAGAAGCTACAAATGTTCAGAAATGATCAACTTCATTATAGATTGAAATAGTTAAAGAAGAGAAAGAATTGCTCAAGAAATGAGTCTCAAAGTATGGTCAGAATTTGATTATGGCAAATAAATACTTTCTAGTTTGCCTAGTTATTTACTTTTTATTTATTTTATTGTATGGTTGAGTTATATTTTTAGTGATTATCATGAGGCTTACAATTAACATCTTAATTTATAAGAATCTGGTTTGGAATCAAGCCAATATAATTCTGAAATTTATGATGGTTAAGTCCATACATAAACTTGTCTAGGTTATGATGTCCAGTTGTTTTGTCAAGTTTGATTGTTATAGTTAGGGTACTTCATCAATTTAAATCATTAATCCATTGATTGCATAAACAAAGAAGACTGCCTTTAGCAATCAGGGCAGTCTCATCCAGTCAGTTGAGGGCCTTAAAGGGAGCCTGATGATTTCAGCAGTCAGAATAAAGAATTTCTATCTAGACTTTTGCCAGCCAGCTTCTCCTGGAACATTCATTGAAACCTTCAGCAGAGTTCCCTTCTTTTCAGTCTGCCCTACAGAATTTGGACTTGCCAATCCCTGTGGTCACCTGAGCCAGCTAATTCCTATAATAATCCTCATAATATTTACACACACACACACACATACACACACACATATATATCCTGTGGTTTTCTTCCCTGGAGATCCCTGACTAATACACTGAACTACAACAACTATTAGAAACAAAGAAAAGGATTAGGTCTTTGATGAAGTTTTGACTCCACCATAATAGCCATGGTCTATCTATTTACCTTTGAACATATTTATATGAGAAAACAAGCCCTTATTTGTTTAAGCCACTGTACTCAGACCTTTTCCATAGCAGATGAATGTAATTCTTACCTAGTACATGTCTAAACACATTAAATATGTTTCATTGCCCTCCATCATGCAATCCAAGCCAGACTCCTAGGGTCAAGGTTGATTTTTCTCTATCCCTTGTCCCTCTCACTTAGCTGACCACTTTACTCTCCCTTCTATGTTACCTAAAATATCTGTTTTCCATCTCAACCTCTCCATATCCTTGATACTACCTTAGTTGGGGTCTTCATTATCATTCACTTCATTCCTCAATTTGAGGGATTTGAGACAATGATGGGGCAGAAGAATGGAATTCTTTTGCTTGCAGTTGAATATATGCCTTGTTTTCAGGATGGAGCTGGTCCATCATCATTGTTTTATTAGTTGTCTAGGGCAGGCCTGAAGAACTGAAGAATAAGAGTTGACTGCATACCTACTGGGTTTTAGGGCTCAATCAGCATAGGAACAACTCGAAAGCTGTAATAGTCTTAGAATAAGACATTCTTTATAATGAAAATGTTCCTTATAATAGGACCATATATTTTGTCTATTCTGTGTATTGTTGTAAATAGTTGACATGGACTAGCTCTTCACAGTCCCTCTCCTTTATGGATGAGGAGACCGATGTAGAGAAAATTTAAGTATTTTGTTCAAGGTCATATCACCACTAAGAAGCAGGGCCAGGATTTCAACATCAGGCAGTTTGTCCAGAACCCATACTCTTGACCATCTCCTGATGTTCTGAGTTCGACCTTCCAAAGAAGAGAGGAAGTGTCTTCCCAGGATCTCTCCTTGTCCTTTCATTTCCATCCAGTAGTACTCGGTTGTCAGGGATTCCAGATCCCCTCACCCAAGTCGCTTTCCAATGGATGCCTCCAATATTTAAAACCAGAGAGAACATGATCAGGATTAATCTCTCATCCTCAAGTTCTGGAGAATCAGACTGAGACTTAATCTTTCCTTTTTCTTTTGAATGTTGCTCTGATCCTTCTCATTTATCAACTCTTTATTGAACACCTAATATATGCCAGACGTAGTGCAAGGTCAAAAATTAGCAACTCGTGGAAGAATAAAAGGGAGGAAATATAAAATTGTGATAAGACAGGAAGTGGATGTAGCTCAACCAATTAGGCACCCAACTACCACATGGGAGGTTCTGGGTTTGGGTCCTGGTGCCTCCTAAAAAAGATGAGCAGATGCCTCCCCCACCACAAGAAGCAGATGCCAGAAACCAGAAGATGCCACAGACTTCAGGGAGCAGATGTGGCTCAGACCGTTGGGCATTTGCTTCTCATGTGGGAGGTACTGGGTTTGATTCCTTGTGCCTCCTGGAGAAGGTGAGCAAACAATGAGTGGACAGATGAGAAAACCATCTGTAGGAGGGGGTATAAATAAAGAAAAATTAAGTAAATAAATAAATCTTTAAACAAAAAATCGCAATAAGACTATTAAAGGCTTTTTGGGTGCAAACAGGAGGGACTTCAAATGCAGAGAAGACTTCCTGGAAGAAGAACATGAGTTCACAGTTATGAAGCATGCTAGTGCTGGATTCTCTCTGCATGCATCGCAAATGTGCAATCATGTTTAAATTCTGATTGTTTGTTTATATTATATGGTGCTTAATTTAGGTAATTGGATCACCTAAAAGTATTTTATGGTAGCTAATTTTGGCAATTTGATAATTGAAGGTTAATATTGAAGGGCAGACATGAAGGAAATGCTCAAAAATTCAGTGCTCTGAACTCTGAAAAGAAGGCAGCATACAAAACAGAAGCAGATGGGTGATGTGACTTTCTTTGAGAATTAGAGCATTTGCGTTTTCAGCTAAAATAGTTTGGTATCGTGAACTTATTTGCTTTGCTGGGGGTGAAGGAAGATCTATCAATACTTTCTGAGTCACCTACCACTGAATCTGAAATGAGGCTCTCCTGTCTTCCTTACCCCCATCTACCCCCATTTATATGTCGGATTAGCATCTGGAGGCAAAGCTGCCTCTAGTAATTCTGTCCCTGCTGAATCTCCAAATGAAACATTTCCTATGAATCTTATCAGCATGCCTGCCATTTTATCCCTAAAGATCCTCACTCTCTTATTTCCCCTGGCAATCTACAAAGAGTTGAGAAAAAAATCAGAACCTAAATAAATAATTCTGGGAAAGAATGCTGAATAGTGAGGGTTGAAAGTCTAGCCTATAGGCCTGGACCTCATGAGAGTATGCAATCAGATCATTCACCAGGTAAAAGTTTCCCTTCAGGACACAGTTCAAACATTTATCAATGATAAAGAGCCTACCACTATCTAGTTTCAGCCTCACTCTTCAGCCCATCCCTCTCCCTCATCTTATATATCAAAAAATTTTTGTTTGCATTTTGCTGAAGTTACCAGGCACTCTTTCTCACATCTGTGCCTTTGAAATAACTTCCCACTGCTTGGAATACAACAAATTTCTTTTTAATTGGCTAATGCTGTGCAAATTTAGGCAACATGTCAACATCTTATGGAGGTGTTTTTTGATTGAGACACTTCTATCTTCCTGGGTTAGAGGAATCATATTTGTTCTCCCATTGAAATGCGTTCCTATATTTCTTTTGTCATATTTTATATTGTTTTGTGGTTATTTGTTTACTTACCTGCCTTGCCAATAAAATGATATATTGCTCTTTTAAGACAGGGATAATTCTATTTATGGTTGTGTTTCTAGTACATAACTTTTAGTGTCTTACATAGTAGGTGCTCAATATGCTTTTTTTTTTTAAATATTCTTTTAAGGAGAGAATGAATTAAAGAATGGGTTTTTTAGTATGCCTGTTAAATTTCTACTTGCCTGTAGTTGAAATCAAATGTAATCACATTAGTTTCATAGTTATCAATAACTCCACACAATTTTATAAAAATAAAAGTCAATTGAAACAATTTATTGAAATTCTAAAAGAATAAGCCACTGTGTTTGGGGCTATGGGGATGCAAAAGGCCTACCATATTATTCTGGTCTTTGAAACACATAATACAGTTGAAAGAAGCCAAGTCATATTTCAATATAATTATGAATAAATTATGAATAAATTATAAGAGCAGACATTTATTTATCTCCTCAATTGTGCCAAGCACTGTGTTAGACAAGAAATAAATTAAATGTGACACAGTCATTGTCCTTAAGAATCTAGCATTCTAGTCTGGCAGTCAAACATAAGACAGACAAATGAAATAGTGTACAATAAATGTTTTAGAGAAATGTAAAACCTAAACTAAGGGTGAAATCTGATCAAGAAAGTGCTAGTATTTTCCTTTCGTTAATCACTGATTCATCTAGCTTCAATCCAAATGGTTTACTCAGCCCTTAAATACATGATTCTTCCTAGGCAAAAGAACCCATCTTCAATAAAACTATTTGGAAGAACATCTTGAGGTTCTCTTGCAATGTAACTTTCTAAAAGAATACAACAAAAATGCACAAAGTGAAAATGGCCACCAGCCAAAACCCATGCACCTGTCTTGTTTGCCTCCTTTTCATCCCATTGGGGTGGGAAAGAGTCCAGCCCTATGGTTCTAGGGATGGCCAAACACAGGAAACCTGACACTGAATGCGTGAGGGCAACAGCAGTTTATAAGTCACATATTCTGCAGCCCAGGGGAGGAGAACAATACATGCCTTGCATAGTCTTTTTTTTTTTTTTTAAGACTTATTTATGTATTTACTTTTATCCATTTTAATGCCCCCACCCCCACCCTTACCCCCCACCCTCACCCCCCACCCCTGTTTTTGCTGTTTTTGTGTCCATTTGCTGAGCAACTCTCTGTGTCTGTTTCCTGCCCTCTTTTCTTATCCTTCTCCTCCTTTCTTCACCAGGCTTTGATCCTGGGGACCTCTGATGTGGGAGAGAGGCATTCTGCCACCTGCACCACCTCAGTTCCTGGTTATTCGTCACATCTAGTCTTGGCTCTCCCTGTGTCACTCTCCTGTTACGTCATCATCTTGCTGCTTGGCTCCGTGGGGCCTGGCACTCCAGCGCAGGGCCTGGCAGTGAGTGCCCCTTCTATTTTTCTTTATTTTACCAAGAGGTCCCGGGGATAGAACCCAGATCCCTCCATGTGGGAGATGGATGCCCAACCACGTGAGCCACATCCACCCTCTGCATGGTCTTTTGGAGATTGCATTTAGGAGGAGAGTGAACAAGCAAGGACTGCGAAAGGCAGGCCGTGTAGTAAAAGGAGGATCAGGTGACCCCTGGTTCTCATGGGAGGGTGTGATTAGGTTGTTTGAATAATCGCATGAGTTACAGGGAAAAGCCATTAGGTTGAAGACAAGGTAGAATAGAGCTGGTCTGGTTGATAGAACAACCAGCTGGATGAGACACATTTCTCAATGGCTAGAGGCCATATCTAGTGAGAACAAGATGTCGGCCACCTTCATGGACAATAGCACAGCCATCCAGGAGCTGTTCAAGTGCATCTCAGAATAGTTCATGGCCATGTTCTGGCACAAGGCCTTCTTGCACTGGTACCAGCAGTACCAGGATGCCATGGTTGAGGAGGAGACAGAGGAGGTGGTGGCCTAGAGCCGGCCCCCTGGAGGCGGGTAAAGCCGAGAAATGTTGTGAACTCTTTGTTCCCTCACCACCTGTTCTCTGGTACCCCCCCTTCTCACTGATGCACAGACGCCACCATTAAAGCATTTTAATAGTGGGAAAAAAAGATATAAAGGCAATGCATCAAATTCTACAAAAGACAAGCAAAATTGAATGTATTACTTCTTGCAGCAAGAAGACCGCACACCAGAACAAATCAGGGTGCTTCTCAATAAGAGATGCATGGGTGGGGCTTGTTATAGGATTTTAGTTTATGTTAGATGATTTGTGACAGGGTTCAAGGAAGCAGAGGTTTACTCTAAAATAGGTACTGTCTTGTAGGGGCAAGTGCATGATTGTGTATCTCAATAATTGTTATCAAGCTGAAATTGGTAATGCAGAAACAGTCACTCGTGGTTGGGAGAGCAAGAAGTTTGGTCATTTTTGTGTTTTGCACAGTGTGTTTCGTTTCTATCTGTGCTCAGACATGATTACAAAGTGTCCTTTTTGTCTCTTCTCCCTTCTGGGCACAGATTGATCCAATCCAGGATTTTTCACCTCAATGTTATTGATGTTTTTGGCATGTTCATTACCTGTGCATTGTAGGATGTGTAAGAAACATCTCTGGCCTCAATCTGCCAGATGCAGGTAGTATTCACTTCCCAGAGTTGAGACAATCAGAAATATCTCCAGACATTGCCAAATGCCCTGTGGGGCAAAATTGTTCCTGTCTGAGAACCATTCATCTTGTCAGATGTAAGTGTTCTGTGAGAACACCAAAGCGAACAGCTGACCGATTTTTAAGACTTTTTGTTTTTCTTTATCAAAGTAAACAAACAAACAAAAAACCATAATTGCAGATATATAACAAGTATACTCTGAGAGTACCTTCCCTATTCAAAATTATCTGAAAAAGTATGTCACGTCTTCCTTGCATCAGGGATGAACCAATATGGGTAAATCGTTTGGGCAACCATAAAATAAAATATTTTAAAGTCATAAAAAATAATGTTGCAGAAAAATGCTTAACAATATGCAATATACTAACAATACATTTTTAAATAAAAAAGACATTACAAAGTCATTTGAACTCCATAAACCAAGTTTTAGTTTATTGCTTTATTTTTTCTCTTATTCTTGCATTACATATTTGCTCCACTGTATTTCCATATTCCACTTCCTTCTCATCCCACCCCCACAATCATTCTAAAGTGTTAAATGAGTGTATTTTGTGTATGTTTTTACATAAATGAGTCATTGTTCTATGTGGAAATGTTTGTGTTTTTGTTGATGTATAACACCTGCAGTAAAATGCAAAAATCTTAAATGTACAACTCAATAAATTGCACATATTTATGTATCATGTAATCACCAGGCAGAGTAAGATTTAGACTATTTCCAGCATCTAAGAAGGCCCCCCACAAAGCAAGTAAGTAGCCCCACAAAGATAACTTTATTCTTATTTGCATCACTGTTCATAAAGCATGCTTCTTTTTTGTACTTCATGTAAAGGAATCGTACAATAAATACTATTTTGTGTCCAGTTTACTACATTTATCATTATGTCTAGGAGATTCATCTATGCTATTATGTGTAGCTTAGTTCTCATTTTTCATTGCTTGCAGATTTTCATTCTGAAATTATGCCAAATTTTGTGTGCCTTTGGGTTGTTTCTAATTTGTTGAAATTATAAGTAAAGGGGCTATAAACAATTTTGGTCAGGTCTTTGGTGGATACATGCATGAATTTATTTTGATATCTCCCTAAGAGTAGAATTGCTCATAATGACATAAAGTAATTATATATTTTGTTTCAAAATGTATTTCTAAATGTGTCCTATAGAAAATATGTTATAGAGAGGCAGTAGCTATTCTATATGAGGTTATAGATGTAGCACATTCTTATCAAACTTTGATATTATCAGAGTTGTTTTTTTTTAGGTTTAGGCATTCTAGTATTTGTGAAAAATTATCATGTGCTTACTGGCTATTTGAATATTGACTTGTGAAGTACAAGTTCAAGACTTTTGTCCATTAAAAAAAAATGTATGACTAGCATTTTCTGATAGATATGGAGGGTTTTTTTCACATATAATATACATCCTAATATATATATTTGTTCTTTGTTGGACATATAAATGTCTTAGAAATATATTTTTCCTGGCTATAGTTTGCTTTTCAATCACTTTGTGGTGTCTTTCGATGAACACGTTTTAATTTTAATATCCTGCAATTTATACATTTTTTTATGATTAGAGTTATTTGTGACCTGAAAATGAATCTTTCACTACTCCCTGGTCATAAAGAAGCTTTTCTAATGTTGTTTCTTTCTTCAAAAATTTTATTTTTTAAACTTTCATGTTTACATCCATGATAAATCTGGGATTAAGCTTTTATATAGTGTGAGGTAGATATCAAGATTCTTTTTTTGGATGTGAACTGGCATAATTTTTTGAAAAGATTAGAGTTTTCCTCATGAAATTATGTTTGTTGTATAGCATAGGACTATATACATATGCAGTAGTTTTGTTTTATTTTTGGTTATGTTCCACTGCTCGATATGTGCACTCTTGTATCAAAACTATTATATTATTACTATAAATCTGTAAGTACTGATACCCAGTAACATAAGATCGCCACCTTTTTTCTTCTTTACATCACATTGGCTAATATTCAGTCTTTACATTTTCATATGAATTTTAGAATCAGCTTTTCAATTGCTGAAAAAATCTGGAACTTTAATAAGGATTGCTTTTAAAGGCATAGACAGATTAGGGGAAAATTAAAATCTTAATATTTAGAATTCCAATGCAAAAATATGGTATGGTGTTCCATTTTTAAAGTTATTTCTAAATGTTTCTCAGTAATGTTTTCTAGTTGTCTATAGAAAGGACTCACACTTAATTGTTAGATATCATATATTTTTTTCTTTATTTATCAAGAAGTTGTACGTTTACAGAAAAATCATGCTGAAAATACAGATTTCCCATATTACCCTTCCCACATGCTGTGTTCCCATTATTAACACTTTGCTTTAGTGTGATAACTTAGTTACAATTGATTAAAAAAAAATTATACTTATACTATTAACTATAGTCCACAGTTTATATTAAGATTCACTATTTTTGTTGTGCTTTTTATGGGTTTTTAAAGTTTTTTTATTCCAATAACATATAAAAATATATACAACTTAAAATTTCCCCTTTTAACTATATTCTAACATATAATTTAGTGGTATTAATTACATTCACAGCGTTATGTTACCATCACCATCATCCATTACCAATTTTTTTCCATCACCCTTCTCATTCCTTACATTCCTTACACTCACACCATCCCCTGGTAGCCTACATTTAATTTCTGACTCTGTGAGCTTGCTTATTCTAGTTATTTTATGTCTGTGTCAGTATTTGTCCTTTCATGTCTGGCTTATTTCACTCAACATGATGCCCTTCAAGGATCATCCATGCTGTTGCATGTATCAGAATGTCATTATTTTTTACAACTGGATAATAATCTGTTGTATGTATATACCACCTTTCCTTTATTCATTCATCTGTTTATGGGCACTTGGATTGCTTCCATATTGTGAATATTGCTACTAGGAGCATTGGTGTGTGAAGGAGTAGGCAGGTAACTGAGCCTGCGGACCCCTAGGCTGAGGAATCCTGAATCAACCAATAGGAAGAGGGATCCTGAGTCAACCAATAGGGTCTGAGAGTTTTCAACCAGTAGAATGTATTGCTTTAATTAATAGTCAATCAACACCTCCCATAGTCAGCCAATCAGCACTTCCTATTTACATAACACCTAATCTAGCTTTCAAATTGTAACCAATGGCCTCACTCGATACCACTGATTAACCAATCAGAGCATCGCAACTGGGGATTCCACCCTCAGGGGCGGTGACACAGCTATATCAAGTTGAACCCTGAGGCCCTAAACACGCATTCCATCTTCACCCTGGACAGAGGAACATCGAGCTTCGAGCCAAGCTGTAACACTGAGTCAAGCTGCACGCGGAACCGAGCAGTGAGCCAAGCTGTGACGACAAACCCACGACCTGTTGGCTTAGCCGCAACGCCGAGCCGTGCACCTCCATCTCAGGGACGCTGCCTCCAGTGCCCCAGCCAGGCTTGTGTCCCTGGCTTGAGCTGTAACACCAAGGGCTTCTCCGTCATGCTTGTGGCTTGGCCCGGGCTTGAGTTGTACCACTGAAGATGCTTCCACTGGCACCTCAGCCAAGCTTATGCTTTGGCTAGACTTGAACTGCAACATCAGGGGCGTTTCCATCCCTGACCAGGTCTAAGCTGCAACACTGAGCTGTGATTAAAGTGTGATTGTACTGAGGTTGCGTTTCTTCATTCTGAAGTCTGTCTGAACCAGAGAATAAAAGTGGTGACAACAGTGTGCAAATATTTCTTTGAGTCATTGCTTTCAGTTCTATTGGGTACATACTTAGAAGTGGATTTCTAGGTCATGTGGTAATAACAAAACTAATTTTCTGAAGAGGCACCAAACTGTTTTCCACATCAGCTGCCCTGTTTTATATTCCCACCTACAATAAACAAGTGTTTCTTATTTTTCCACATCCTCTCTATCAATGGTTATTTTCCTTAAAAGTATATATATATTAGCCATTCTAATGGGTGTGCTTTCCTTTTCTCATGAGTTGAAGCACCAACTTTTGCCTGTGCTGGTTGTTGTCAAGTGCCTTCCAGTGTTGTCTGATGCATTTTCTTGAGTTTTTCTGGTCTCTTTCACTAGGAACAGGCCACTCAGTGATGGAAGAAACCAGAGTGAATTTTATAAAGGCATGTGTTGAAATGATATTATATTATACTTCATATTCACTAAGCAGTGTAATTTCCATATTTCTGTGTGTAAAAAAAATCCATCACATATAAATGCTGTCATTTGTGTATACCCAGGATGCCTCCAATTCCTTAATATCACAAATAATCATACTATGGACATCTTCTTACCTGTTTCTTAATAAAACTGAGATAGAATATTTTGAAGAGAACTTTAACCAAGAGTATAAATCCTTTATCAGAGTATGACTAGTCAATACCAGAATGATTTCCATAATGGCAATGCCAAACGAAGCTCTTAAAATCATCGGATGATGATTCTTATATACCAACATCCATGGCAAAAGTTATCAACATTATTTAACTTCCCAGTATTTGCAAGAATTAGAGGTAGACATGGTTATATATTGTTTTAATTTGATTTTACCTCTTTACTAATATATTTTAGTGTTTTTGTCATGCGCTTCCTAGCTTTTTATAAATTTACTCTCTGGTAATTTCTGTGTTAAAATAGTTTGTCAATTTTCCATTAAACCTTCTTTTTTATTTTTTAAATATATTTTTTATTTATTTTTTAAAGATACTTAGATTACATAAAAAAAATATATAAGGGATTCTCATATGCCCCACTCCCCAGACCTCCCACTTTTCCTCTCATTAACAACTTCTTTCATTAGTGTGGTACATTCGTTGCAATTGATGAACACATTTTGGAGCACTGCCACTAAGCATGGACTATAGTTTACACTCTCTCTCACTCAATTCTGGAAGCTATAGCAGGATATATAAAGGCCTGTATTTGTTAACGCAATGTCATCCAGGTCAATTCCAAGTCCTGAATGTGCCCCCATATTACACCTCTTTTTCCCTCTCCCATTGAATCTTCTTTTTCTTTTTGATTTGAAGGAATTTCGATTCTCATTGTGAATTTATACACTTTACCTTGATATTTCTCACTGAACAGAGGATGAGAAACATAAATTCACCATGTGAGTCAATAGCACTGGTGGTAACTGAGGCCATCCCACTTCTAAGCCTTCACACTCATATCCATGTATCTATTGGGGCACTCTGTATACCACACAATAATGACTGATTTCAGCTACTTGTTGCACCCTGGGTGATGGCACCCTGTCCTTACAGAGTATTATCTACAAGCTGATTTCTCAGCAGTAACTTCAAAAAGTTAATCCATTGCTCTACCAAGACAATAGTTTGTGTGTGCTGAGTTATATAATAAACCAGTGGATCCCAAGATTATGTATATCTTCTATCACATCACTCTTTCAGTAAAGTGGATTCCTGTCTCAGTGCAATTTTATGGGAGACCCCATGTCGGTGGATTAAACACTCAATAAATTCCTTGGATAATGGTGCAGGCTGAGACCCCGCAGGGAGTAGTAAAAGATTACCTGGTGTTTGTATGGATTCCACTAAAGATAAAAAGTCTTCTCCTTCCAGGGTGGAAAATCCCAATGTAATTAATGTTACACTAAGGAGCTAGTTGATATTGGAGGAGTATGTCATATTGAAGCTTAGCATTGACTATATTACTGGCAGGTTGGGCATTCAGAACTGCCAGGAGGTAGCTCATCCTTGCAAAATGGGAGACCATATTTTGTTTTACCTTTTTTTTTGGGGGGGGGGGGAGAAATGCAACAACTTTATTGAAATAAAAATGCAATGAAATTTCTTGAAAGTTTGAAAGAAGGAGGATTTAGACACCCCCCTCCCCAAGTGCAGGACTAAGTGCAAAGTAGACTCTTTCTGGACATTGTAGTCAGACAGGGTGTGTCGATTTACCAGCTACTTCTTAGAGAAGATCAACCTATGCTGGTCAGGAGGAATGCCTTCCTTGTCCTGGATCTTTGCCTTGACATTCTAAATGGTGTCACTGGGCTCTACCTCAATGGTGATGGTCTTACTAGTCAAGGTCTTCATGAACTACTCATCCCCCCTCTAAGACAGAGGACCAGGTGCAGAGTGGACTCTTCCTGGATGTTGTAGACAAACAGGCTGCATCCATCTTCCAGCTGCTTCCCGGTGAAGATCAGCCTCTGCTGATCAGGAAGAATACTTTCCATGTCCATTTGCCCCCCCCCTTCTTTTCTGCATTTTATTCTATCCATATCATTATGGCTACTTGCTTTATGTGCCCATTGAGACAGTACTAATATGGCTGATGACAAAGCTGGCAAACTTTAACTGATCAAGTCATCCAATCTACTTTGTTGTTCAGTAACTTCCTTAGTGTGTGCACTCTGGTTAGTTTAGGATCTGAAACAAAGATCTTCATATTTTATGTCCACTTCAGTATATCCACCCACATGTCTCTTCTCCCAAGTTTTCCCCTCGATCTTCTAACAGCTTCACTTCCAGGCTCCTAAGAAAAAAACCAAGCAATTTCCCACTGTCCTTAAGTGTATATATATTTTTACCTTAGGCTGCCTCAGTTCACAATAAAGTAGATTAACAGGTGGACCACCAATTGGAAGGATTTTTATTCATCACACATTTTTTAGAGCTATCTTTGGGTGGGGCTTTGGAGCAGCATCCATCCATCTAAACTAATCTACCAAAACAACTGATCCATGAACCAGTCAAGCCTTTGTCTACCACCAACTGGTATCCTCAATGTGACCATATGTGAGCTAAAGGAGAAATGTAGATGAAACATTGGGAGTCTGGGCTACTTCATCTTGCAGATGCTTGTGACCTGTTTGTGCCCAAAATCAAATGTATATCTTCCTGTCTACTGTGTATTTCTCCTTGTGATTGCATAATAAGGGCAGTTATGGTCACATGATGCCCCACAATCAGGGACTCTGTCTCAACCAGGGCCAGTAGTATGACAGAGGCTGTTTTAAAAATAATATATAATTCTAGACCACAAATGATATGAACAGAATCCTGGGGTACTATATTGCAATTCACCTGTGGGGTTTTCCATAAACTCTACATGGCATTTTTTTCTTACCACAGATACTTCTATTCTAGTGTCTTCTAGGTCCTATGGTCCAAGTGGCAGGTTTGCTTGTACTGCAGCCTGGTTCTGCTAGAGTCATACTCTGCTATGTATCTCACTCTTCAGGTTCATTCAGTTAATGGGTCAGAGCAATGTCCCAAATGAGGAATATGCTGCCTCCAGAACCTAGAAAGATCTACCTTCTGTTACGCTTCTTTCTTAATGATGGAAGATAAAAGATGCAAACATTTTGAAGGGTCCCTAAAGCCTTCATTGATCTGGTGGTTCTCCAAATCTTGCCATGACATATGAATACAAACTACTTGTATGTTGTGCTTTCCTGATAAGGAGAAAAAAACTGTGAATTCCTTACATCTGGGCAGACTTGAGGCTACTTTCACCTGTACTAGAAAATATGTTTTATCTGACTTAGTACCTACAAACTGAGAGCACTAGTTGGTTGAGTTAGAAGTAGTCCACTGTCATCATGTTCTGTCTAAATTTGTAATATTGGTGAAAAAATTGGAGATATGATTAAGACTACCAACCATACATCTTAAAGGGTGCCTTTAAGAGTGACAGGCAGCAAAAATCCCTGCTTTCCCCCATAGTATGTAGCATTGTGTTTGATTTACATTGTTGTTCAAGATGAGCACGGGTTCAGAGACTTTCCATTCCTGAAAGCTCTTACTCCACAGGCTAAAACTCCAGTTTAGTGGTTCTGCCAACTACCAGTTATGCTGATTCTAATTATGCTTCAGTAGACTAGGAAAAGGACCACTGTTTTTTTCTGTGTACATAGTAGATCCATCCTGAGTTGAACCTTGGCCAGACATCTATTTATTATTCACCTCATATTCTCCCACTCTAGGGAGAAGGTCATGATGATATATTTTGTCCATTGGTACCAAGTTCACAGAGGTCAAGATATATGAATATTCTCCTTTGTTCAGTGCATGGCTGCTGTTTTAGTTTCCTAGGCTGCTGAAAGCAGATACCATGAAATGAGTTGGCTTTAAACAACAGGGATTTATTAGCTTACAGTTTGAAGTCATGAGAATGTCAAAATCAAGCCATCATCAAGGCAATGTTTTCTTCCCAGAGAAGGCTGCCAATGATCCTTGGTTCTTCTCCCACATGGCAAGGCACATCATGGTATCTGTTGGTCTCCACCTTCTCTTCTGGGTTTTGTTGCTTTCAGCTTCTTGCTTCCTTTGATTTCTCTCTCTCTTTATCTGAATTTCATTATCTTATAAAGGACTCCATTAAGGCAATTAATACCCATCCTGGGCCATGCCTTAGCTGAAGTAACATCATCAAAAGGTCTTACTTATATTAGGTTTATACCCACAGGAATGAATTAGTTTTAAGGACATGATTTTGTAGGGTACATTTAGTTCAAAACCACCACAGTTACCTAAAGTAGATGGCCATTGTTCCCTACAAGCCATGGCTGGGGAATCATTACAAAATATACTTGTTTGGTTATTGCTAGGTTCTTTGTCCTAGGGACCTGACCTTTCTTCTGGTTATGAGGATGAACCTTAATATTTCGTGAAGCAGATCCCTTTGACTGAAGTGTCCCAGGGAGGGACTCAGCTATGAGCTGTGAGTAGTTTATATTTCCACCAAGTAAGAGAAAAAAAAACACAATATTTGAAAGGAAAAGCATGGCAGTACAGCACAGCATCCCCTGCAGAGGTTTAATGTGTTCTTGGTTAAGTTAATTTCTCTCTATATTTGTGTTGCTACTTTGAATGCAATTTTATTTTTGTTATATTTTTAATCATTATTTTGTGTATGTAGAAATACGGTTTACTTATTAAGTTGATATTTTATCCAGCAAACTTGCTGAAATCCCTCATAAGTTCAAATAATTTGTCAGTTATCTTGGGTTTTCTGTGCAAATGGAATAAATTTCAACTTTATCTCTCCCCTCCAATTCTTACCCATGTTATATTTTTTTCTTTTATATCACTTCCACTACTTGTGATAATGCATTAAATAGTAAAGATGAGAGCAGGCATTCCATGCATTATTCGTAGGCTTAAAGGTAAGAAATCTAACATTTCTCCATAAGTAGGATATTTCATATATAACTTTAGAATAATCATTTTGTCAATTTAAGAAAGTCCCTATCAGATCTTTATTTTTCTAAGAACAAATATAGATGTTAGTATTTAATAGTTTTTTTCCTACAGTTTTCATGCAAACTTTTGTTCCTTAATAGAGTGAATAATATAGATAGATTTTATGATGTTTGAGGAACAAGGTACTGAAGAGGAGACAGATGCACATAGGAGGAGCCTCAAGTCTTCTGTGGGTTCCCTACAAGTCCAGTGCAATGTCGAGTATTAGGATCCACTAGACCAGGCAGAGTTTAGCTGGCATGGGGTTAAGAAATGAATAGAGATTCCAAAGACCGACATTGCTCAGAGATGGCTGGGTCCCAACATAACCAAGGTGGAGAAGCATTGTAATGTATATCCAGCATTCAATGGGTAACCCAGAAAGGCCACATCATAAAAGTAAAGACCATGGCTTAGAGGAAAGTTTATGATTTAAGACTAAGGACAGAACAGAAATTGACCAGCCCTAACAAAGAATGCAACAAGGCCTGAGAGTACCAAGATAATCCCCTAATTATTCGTTCTCTACTAGAACAAAATATAAACATATAACACTATAAAGTAAAACAACAATATGCAGATTATTTCCAATTTATCATGCATAATGTTCTAAAAAACACTAAAACTACAAGACATGAAAGGAAGTAAGAAAATATGATCCATAATCGTGGAAAAATGTAGTCATTACAAACAGAGCCTGAAGTGATCTAGATATTGGAATTAACAGGTAAGGACTTTAAAAAGCTATTTTTAATATGCTTAAGGATTTATAGTAACAGAGAAACTTAAGGAATGAAGCGACAAGAGAATGGAAACTATGAAAGCAAAGAAAATGGAAATTTTCTTTGAAAATTCATCAGAGAAATGGAAACTATGAAAGCAAAGAAAATGGAAATTTTATAACTGGAACATATAATACCATAAAAAAAGTCCAGTGGTTGGGTAGCAGTATTTTAGAGACTGCACAAGAAAGGGTCAGAGATTTGAAGGAAGATTAATAGGAAATATCCAATGTGGAAAAAGGATGTGAAAATTGAGAGAAAAAATAGATAGTCTGAGTTATCATTAGGACAATATCAAGTCATCTAACATACATGGAATTTCAAAGGGGAAAGAGAATGTATGAGGAAAATTATATAAAATAAAGATGTCACAAACTCCTCAAATTTGATGAAAACTGTCAACCTTAGTGAACTTTAGACAAGAGAAATACAAAGAAAAACACAACTAGGCATATCATAATCAAACAGCTATAAATCAAAGACAAAGAGAAATGTAAAAGTAACAATAAAATAAGACTTATTTCACATAGGGTGATAATGATAGATTTGACAGCTGACTGCTTATCTGATAAAGAAACAACAACAATGTAATGGCATCTTTACTAAACTGTTAAAAGGAAGAAAACACAAACAAACATACCTCAAGGCAGAATTCTATATGTAGTGAAATTATTCTTCAAAAATAAAATCATAATCAGAGAAACCAAAGAAGAGAGAATTTGTCAATAGCAGGCCTAAAGAACAAGAAATGCTAAAGAAATCTCTTACAGTTGCAGAGAAATGGTATCAGATGTCACTGGAATCTACAGGGAAGAATAAAGTTCACCAGAAATAGCATCTATGTGTACATGTATAAAATATTCTATTTTTGTTGCATTGAGAAATGTATAACAGAATCATAATTAAAATACATGACTACCATAGCACAAGGTTTTGAGAGATAATAAATAAAAGCATTCTTTTATAAAATTCTTATATTTGAAGACTAAGGCTGCCATAGGTAGCTTCTAAAAAGGCCCTCAGTGATCCTGGTCCCATAGTATTTGTACACTTGTGTAACCCTGTCCCATGGAATGTGAGCTGGACCTTGTGACTTGCTTCTAAGGAGCATAATATGAAAAAAGTGTTGGGATGTCACTGTCAATATTAGGTTATAAAAGATGGTGATCTCTATCATTATCTGTTTATCAATCTCTCTATCCATCTAATCTTCCTCTCCTATTACCTTCTTGGCATACTCACTTTTATGAAGCAAGATATTATGTTGATAAGTTCACATGGAAAAAACGAAGGGCATTTTAAGGAAGTCTCTGACCAGGAACCAAAGAAGAAAACATTGAAATCTCATTCCAACAGCCTGTGAAGAACTGAACCTCGCCACAACCATGTAAGTGAGCTTAGAAACATATCCTCAAGTCTTGAGATGGAGAATGAAGATTTGATTACATCTTTTGAGGGACAATGAAGCAGGGAAATTAGACCAGCTATGCCCAGAATCTTTATCCACAGAAAGCGAGATAACAAATGTGTGTTATTTTTAAGTCATGAAGCTTTAGCATAATTTGTTATGCAGAAATAAATAACTAATACAAGGGAACAATATTAATTTTAAGTAGACAGTAATTAATTACGGATGTTTGTTGTAATCCCTGGAGCAACCACTTTATCATTTTAAAATGATAATAGTACTACAAAGAGGTATAGGAAACAAAATGGACTACTAAATAGAAAGAAATATTAAAATATTCAAAGAACCAAAAGAAGAAAGGAAGGAAAACCTCAGGAATGATAGAAAGACACACAAGAAAAACAGATGGAAAAACAAGAAAACAAAGAGCAAAATGGTAGACAAAGCATTTCAATGATGATATTAAACCTGAAAAAAATAAACTCTCAAAATTCCAATGTCATAAGATTGAAAGAAGAGACCCAAGTACCGCTCTGTCTTTAAATAGGTTGGAAATAAAAGAATGGAGAATTATATACCATGCAAACACTAAGCCTCTGACAGCTGACATGACTATATTAAATCAGACAAAATATGCACTAAGAAGAGAGGCATTGTCAAAGATAAGGATGGACATGGCATTATGATAATAGTGTCAAATAAAAAAAATCTTAAATATATCTGTACCTAAAAACAAGATTCAAAGATGTGCATGAAGGAGGTATTGGACAAACCATTGAGAAAATTAAACAAACCCACCACAAATGCCATTGGGAATGGTAACACCCCTCATATCTCAGTAATTAAAAGAGAATTACAAAAAAAAAAAAAAAAAAGGAAGAGAAACTATATGAATAACAATATTATCCAATGTTACCTAATTGACATTGACAGAGCATTACACCAAACAACCTCATAATGAACATTGTTTTCAGAGGCACATGAAACTTTCATTAAGATAGATCACATAATTGGCCATAGCATGAGTTTCAGTAAATTTCAAAAGATAGAAACATTACCAGAGTACGTTCTTGACCATACAGGAATAAAAGTAGCAATAGATAAAAATAATTTAAACCCCAAAATATTTAGAAATTGTTTATAAATTAAATATTTATAAATATCTGAATACTCAAATGACAAATTTCAAAGAAAATTAGAAAATATTTTTAACTGAATGATAATGAAAATGGAACATATCGATCAATATTTGTGGAAAGAAGTTATAACAGAGCTGAAAGGGAAATGTACAGCTTTCAATTACTCTGATAGAAGCTTCCATCTTAAGAAGTTAGATGAATTTCTTCTTCCTCTTCCACTTCTGAAGGGATGAAGGGAAACTTCATGAGTTCCCTGTGTTCTTTCTGCCTGGTGTAGAGAATTGGACTCTGTGCCAAGGTTTGGTCATGCAAGGGAAAGAGTTTATTAAGCCAGCAGGGTTCTGGAGACAAAGTCTCAACTCAGTCTTCCTCAACAACAGAAGTAACAGGGTTATATTGGCTTGGGTATGGGAGGAGTTCCAAGGGTTGGTTTACAAGATTGACAGGTAGGGAGGGGTTGCGTCTTGTGCATATTCTATAGCAGTGCATGCTTTAACATGCTTGGTCATACATTGTATGTACAGAAAATGGCATCTACATCCTGCCCAGAGGTAGAAAGTTTACTATTTTAATGAGCTAAAGTTCTGCTAAGTTCATTCTATTACCCAACTGAGTTTGTTAAAAACTGGAACATCTCAGTTTGTGCATATCTATATTTTGCAGTTAGCCTCTGACCACAGCTACTAACTGTACTCTATTTTTGGTTAGGTAGCTATTGCTGCAAGACTAAGATTAGCTTAACAGGGCCTAACAGAAGAAGACAGAAGTTGGGTAGGTGCTATTCTTACAGGTGCTTCTTATACTTCTTTTTTCATTCCTTTTTCTTTCTTTCCCAATCTGTTGGTCCTGAAAAAGTTAGTCGGAAAGCCATTAAGTTTAGCCAAGCAAGACAGGTTTGCACAGTTGAGGAGAATGAGGGGGAGTGGAGCATAATAGCTCAGAGCAGGGTTTCCATGATTGAGAGGGAGGGGAATGATTGAAAGGCCGGGCTGAACAGCCTGGCCTAGGGCACCACTGACCCAGTGAAGTGAGTTCAAGTCTATGTGGGTGAAAGAGACCATTTGTATGTGGGTGTCATCACTGCATGAGGTGTCAGAGCCCAAGTAGAATTGGAAGGGCCTCAGGAGGAGAGGGAGGCAGCATCTATGACATAAAAAGGGAATGCACAATAACTAAATGCATTAAGGATAATGGGATCCAGCTTTCTCAGTTAGGGAAAGGGAGTTAAAAATACAGAAGGGAAAATGAAAACTGGAATGAATCTTGCCAAGTTAGAGTAGAATTGGTGATTCCTCTTGAACACAAAGTTTCAATATAAAAGGAAATAACAGATATAGAAATAAATATGGATATACATACATTTGTGATATGTAATTGTGTAGGTATACAAAGGTATATTTATATATACCTATATTCCCTAACTCTGTCCACTGAAAGGGTTTGAGGAAAGTAACAGGTCAATAGCAATGAATATTCCTAATACTCACACCAGGGTTTGTAAATGCACTCCCCCCCACACACACCCAAAAGGAACAAAGAAACCAATTAAAAACAGGGAGGAATGCAAACATTTTGAATAGACACCTAATCAAAGAAGACATAGAGATGGTGAATAACACTTGAAAATATGTTAGCATGAGGAAGATGCAATTTAAAACCATAGTGAAATATCACTACATATCTATTAGTATGGCTAAACCTAAAAAGATCAACTGCACCAAGTATCCTGGTTGGGATATGGAGGACCTGGATCTTTCATACACTGCTGGTGGTAATACAAAACGGCGGACACCTCTGGAAAGTGGAAAGTATGTTAAAAAGTAAAACAAATGCCTTAAATGTGCTTCAGCACTTCTATTCTTAAGTATTTACCCAAGCTAAATGAACAGATATGTCTTTGCAAAGACATAAATTCTCATACCAACTTTATCTGCTATACCCCAAACTGGAAACAACCCAAATGTTCGTCAACAGCTAAATGGTTAAAGAGATTGTGGTAGACCAGTTCAATGAAATACTACTGAGCAATCTAAAGAAAGGACCTATTGCAATAATATGA
The DNA here is from genome assembly GCA_026826555.1 of Tolypeutes matacus. Taxonomy (NCBI): domain Eukaryota; kingdom Metazoa; phylum Chordata; class Mammalia; order Cingulata; family Chlamyphoridae; genus Tolypeutes; species Tolypeutes matacus. The sequence continues at coordinate 5,741,157 of JAKSZT010053840.1, forward strand.
ATGAATCTCATAATAATTTTGTTGAGTGAAAGAAGCCAAAGAAACAGAGTACAGACTGTATGACTCCATTAATATAAAATTCTAAAAAATGCAAACTTATATTTAGTGACAGAAAACCAATCAGTGGTTGTTTGGAGATGAGGAGTGATGGAGAATGGAGGATAAAGAGAAAATGATTAAAAAGGAGAATGAAGAAAATTTTGGGATGATGCATTGTGTGATGGTTTCATAAGTGCACATATATGTACATTTAAAATATGTGCAGTTTATTATACGTTAATTATTCCCAATTAAATGGTCAATTAAAAAATAAAACTCAGCAAGATTTCTTACATAAAGCATGAAAAAATAGAAAACATCAATTTTATATCTTTGCACTAGCAGCAAAAATTTGGAAAATGAAATGAAAACAACTTTTATAATAATATCAAAACATATGGTACTTAAGAATAAGTTTAAGAAAATATTTGCAAGAGTTCTACATGGAAAACAACAGAACAGTTTGAGAAATTAAAGAGCTAAATGAAAGGAGAGATATACTATGTACATGGATTGGAAGACTCAATATTCTTAAGATGCAATTCCTACCAAATTGATTGTAATCCCTGTAAACACTCAGCAGGCTTTTATTTGTGTATTGGATTTATTTTTATTCTTGTTGGTAAATGTAAGGTGATTTAAAAATACATAGGAAAACAGAATGGGCATAAAATAGTCAAAACAATGTAGAAAGAGAAGTAGTTTAGGAGGACTTGCACAGCCTAATTACAAATCTCAATAGAAAGCTGCAGCAATCAAGAAAGTGGATGCAATATAAAGAGAGAAATAATAAAAATGGAACAGAATAGAGATCTCTCCAAAAGATTCATATGTAGGGTCAATTTATTTTCAACAGTGGTATTAGGATAAATCAAAAGGGGAACAATTTTTTTCAACATAAGATATTGAGTGACTGGACAGACATTTGGAAAATAATGAACCTAAACTCTATCTTATGCTATTCATAGAAATTAAGTTTGATGGATTATATGACTACATATAAAAGCTAAGATTATAAAGCTTCTAGAAGAGACCATAGAAGTATATAACTGTGATTTGAGGTACAGGTAAGCAAAATTTATTAGACCCAGTACAAGGATACTGATTTTTAAAAATGACAAATTAACTTTATTAAAATTTAAAAATTCTGTTAATAAAAACCCTATAATAAAGTGTTTGTACTACATACTTCTAAAAATGGACTTATATCCAAAATATATAAAGAACTCTTACAAATCAACAATACAATGATAAAGTTCCATTTAAAAATGATCAAAAGACTGGAACAGACATTTCACAAATAATGGTGTAAGAATAATTATAAGAACATAAATAAGTTTTCAAAATCAGTATTCAAAGAAAGGCTAATTACAATCACAATGATTTCAAACCTATTTCACACCTACTAGAAAGACTAACATTCATTCAGAACATTGAGGTCAGCAAATGTGGGTACAGTTGAGGTGAATCTGAATTTTGCAGAGAGTGCAATAATGTACTTTTTTTTTTTTTTTAAAGATTTTATTTATTTATTCATTTATCCCCCCCTTGCTGCTTGTGCTCGCTGGGTCAGTTAACCACGCTGTGCTGGCAGGCTTGCCTTCACCAGGAGGCCCTGGGAACCGAACCCGGGGCCTCCCATATGGTAAACGGGAGCCCTACTGATTGAGCCACAGCCGCTTCCCCAATAATGTACTTTAGAAAACTGTTTTGTAGTTTCTTATAAAATTAAACAAAATATACAACTACATGTCCACCCAAAAAATCCTCCTCCTATTTTCATCCAAGAGTAATTAAACATATGTCCACAAAATCAACTTTACAAAGATTTTTATAGCAGCTTATTTTATAATGCTCAATAAATGAAACAATCCAAATGTTCATAAAGAGTGGAATAGATAACTAAATTTTTGTATAATTAATACAATGGAAAGCTGCTCAACAAAGAGAGAAAAATGAGCATCTTAATAAACAACAACAAGGATGAATCTCAAAACATTTTGATGAATGAACGAAGTCAGACACAAAAGTACATATTGTCTACTTTCAGTTATTTGTGTTTCAAATAAAGACAAAAATAGGTCTATGATGAAAGACACCAAAACACTGTTGGTGGGAATTGACTTAAAGGGTATACAAAGGAACATTCTGAAGTGATAGAAATGGTTTATATCTGGTTTGTGGTGTTGATTCCATGGGGTAAACATTCATCAAAACTCTTTGAACTGTAAACTTAAGATCTGTTTTTTAACTGCATAAATTTACCACAAATTAGACACAAGAATATAGTAGCAATATTCATATTATTAGTACTTATCCCAAACTGGAAACAATCCAAATGTTTAGAAGGGTAGAATAAATAAATAAATTGTAGTATATTCATTCAATAAATAGTCGTACAAAATGAGAGTGAACAAATTGTATTTCTAAAGTAAGTGAATGAATGAATCTCAGAAATATAAGATTGAATAGTAGAGGCCAGGCATAAAACGAAATATGTTTTATGGTTCTATATTTATAGAGTTCAAAAAGAAGACATAATCTTAGGACCAATAAAAATCTGAATCATAATTTTCGCTTAAAAGTCTCCTTATTTCCCCACTCATTTACCCTCCCTTCAAAAATCAATAGCAAATGAATCTTTTGGTCAGGGTCTTTATCTGTAAAAACCAATCTAGTGGCAGTACTTCACACCAAAAACAGAAGAAGCACTTCAAGGGATTATAACTTAAATGTGAATATGAACCTCTACATAGTTTTGAAGAAAATAAAAGAGAAAATCCTTATGATCTCAGGGTAGGAAGGGATTTCGTACACACGATATGAAAACTACAAGTCTTGATGGAAAATGTAATAATTAGAATAGTCAAAACTTAAAAGATTATTTTCCAACAAAGACATCATAAATATATTTGAAAGACAGACCATGAACTGGGACAGGATATTTACAATATTCAAAATGGAACATATTATACAAAGAAGACTAGATAAAGAACTGCAAAAGTAAACTTAAAAATACACATAATAGAAACATGGGCAAAGGATAAATACATATGTTTTATAAGAGAAAAAACTCAAATGATCAATAATTTTATGAAGATATGTCTAACTCACAAGTAATCAGGTAAATGTAATTTTAACAATTTGTTCAATAAGAAAATGTAAAGTATGAAATTTATAAAAAATTCTAGTAAGAAGATTAACACCCACCCTTGGCCACACAATCTATTCAAAGGCCCTTAACTGAGGTAATTTAATTGAAATTTCTCACCTAAAATAGGTTTACATGAAAAAGAATGGATTAGCTCTAAGGACATGATATTCTAGGGTCCATCCAGCTTCAAACTGTCACAGTCTTCAAAGGTCATTACACCATTCTATCATTTCAGCAGCTTCAGGATGGTAAGGAACATGGTAAAACCAGTGAATTCCATGAGCATGGGCCCATTGTCACACTTCATTTTCTGTGAAGTGACTTGGTGGTTCAAAATCAATGTTGTGTGGAATACCATGGTGGTAGATAAGGCACTTTGTAAGTCCACAGATAGTAGTTTTAGCAAAAGAATTGCATGCATGGAAACAAATCCCTATCCAGAGTAAATATTTTTCACAGAAAGAACAAAATGCTTGCCCTTCCAATGATGGAAGTGGACCACTGTAATCAACCCACTGCCAGGTAGCTGGTTGATCAACCCAGAGAAAGGTGCCATATTGGGAAATATGATTGGATGTAGTCAACATTGATGAGTGAAAGTCTATGTTTCTAAGCCCATGCATAACCACCCTCCCTGCCATCATGGCCACTTTGCTCATGAGCCCATTGGTTTATGATGGAGGAAAGAGGCTGACTGATATCCACAGAATTGGTAATATTATTAATTTAATTGTTAAAATCCTTCTCAGTTGAGGTCAACCTTTGGTGAGCATTCTCCTGTAGGATGCAAATATCTTCACATTGCTTTCCTGTTAAGAGAGCTATATCTACAAATCTCTTCCTCAGAACTCCTCCTCTCTGATTTTACAATAATGATTTTTCCAAGTCCCTATCTACCTAGTCAAATGATTGGCAATAACCACTGAATTGGCATAGAAAAGGCTCTGTCCAATTCACCTTTGAGGGAAATTAACAACTAGGTGTGCTGCTCAAAGTTATGGCCACTGGAAGGATTTCCCTTTATCACTGTAATTCAGAAATATCCTAGAAAGGGACTATTGTTACAGCTTCTACTTTAGGGTGGTGCCTGCATATCGAGTTGAACTGTCTATAAACCAGGCCCTAGTTTTTGCTCCCTCAGTCAACTGAACTTAGAGAACTCCCCAATAGGCAATAGCTACAGATCACAAAAGAGCACATAATATAGCAGGAGTATGGGCCATGGACATTTGGATTACTTCCTTGCTTAACTTGCTTGTCTCTTTAGTCCCTTATGCTAAAGCATTCAGTCTTTAAGAAGGCCCAGTAATAAGCCAAAAGCTGTTTCTCAAAAAGAGAGTAGTTAGTTATCCACAGAGGAGGCTTTGCTCCAAAATTCCAAGGGTCTGCTCAATGATTAACCTATAGAGGCCTGCAAAAGGCTCCAAACAGCATCTTTACCTGCACTGATAGTTCAAGCAACATTGGATCTGCTGATCATATGGCCCAAGTGGAAGAGCAGCTAGAGAGCCAAGAAAGTCTAAAACTGCAAGCTAGAGAGTCCCATCCATCAGCCATATGGGATTGAAGCTTCCTCTCAATTAGAGGTGGATTGGGCATCATCATCCCAGAATCCTCAGGATTGGAGAATAAAATATGGACTAGAGTAGATTTACTGGTATTGTACTACAGACTTATTGTGATTCTAGCAATGGAAGAAATTATATCATGGATGTGGAGACAGTGGCCACTGGAGGTGCTAAAGGCAGAGAGAGGGAAAAAGAGGTTAATATGGGGGCATTTTCGGGACTTGGAATTGTCCTGAATGACATTATGATGACAGATACAGGTCATTATATATCCTGCCATAACCTACAGACTTGAGTGGGAGAGAGTGTAATCTACAATGTAAACTATAATCCATGCTTAGTGGCAATGCTACAAAATGTGTTCATCAGTTGCAATGAAAGTACCACACTAATGAAAGAAATTGTTAATGTGGGAGAAAGTGGGAGGTGTGGAGAGTGGGGCATATGAGAATATCTTATATTTTTTTATGTAACACTTTATGTAATCTAAATAACTTTTAGAAAAAATATATTAAATTAAGAAAGAGGTATGAACAGCACTAAAAACCAGAAAGAGAGAGAGAGAGAGAACTTTGGTATTCACTAAGTTATAAATCATCTTTAAGTGAATTGTGGAGAAAGGAAACAAATAGCAAAATGCTAATTTTAAAATCAAAGTGGAAATCTGATCTTGCTTTTTGATGAGGGACAAAGACATCATTAGTGAAAAGTGGAGGTGGGTTTGTGGGAGGGGAAAAAGTTGGGGGTTGAGGATGCAGAAATGAGGGATGAACAGCAAAACAAAGTCTTAAAGAAGATGGGAGTTTTTTTATGAATGATTATTTAACAATTGTTTAATGCAAGTATTCATGTTTTTAATTTCCATGATTCATTCTCTGAATATTGCTGTCTTATAAAAGACAATTTTTTATTTGTTTTGAGATGTATAGTATCCCCTTGAATTTTTCTGGGAGTGCTAATCAGACTTGAAGTATTCTTTTGTATCTTGGATTCTGTACTCTTGATTTTTTATCTTGTCCCATTACTTTCTGTTGTTAATTTTCCCTAACATATTTCTGTAGGTCTTTTCTTAAAGTGAATATTTTAAAAAATTATTGGAGACACAATATTTAATATTTATTCATGTGCATATGATTTACCTTCCTTCACTAGAAAAAATTTGCTCTGAAATTATATTTCAGAGTTCTTAACCAGAAAATATTTTAGTTAAACAACAACTTGAGCTATGGGGAATGGAATCATCTCATCACTTAAGAATATTGCAATATAGCTAGAAAAAAATAATTACACATTTGAAAATATTACTTACCCAAATGGCATCTCTATTTTCTCTGTGCTCCCCAACCAATTTTATCCCAACTCATTATCTCTCCACCAGTTTATTGAGGTAACTTCCTCTTTGCCTCTGTTTCATTCCTACGCATTCCCTTTTCTCCTCAATTAATCTTAATGCTAGGCTTTGGACCATGTGGCTTCTCTGCTTTTTATTGTCTACATAAAAAAGTCAATCCTTAATTAGGCATTCAAAATCCCAGGATCTTATCAGCCAATATTTCCATTACATTATAAGACTTAGAAGAATTTCTCCCTTCCCTCCCCAAATCCCCAAAGTAATCTTCATCCATATATAAATAACCCGATTAAGTAATTTTTGTTGATCCCATATAGCTCTAAGATATTTCCCTGGGTTGTACCCCACAGAAAACTACCTCTACTGGATATTAGTAAACATCATTTGGGAAAAGAAAAAAAAAAAAAGCAGAACAGAGGATTAAATAAATTAGGTCAAAACTGAGTTACTTTAAGGTTAAATCCTTTTTTTATATATTATTAGCCATAGGAATCCCTACAGCTTTAAAAATACTAATGTACATTGTAAATCTCCAAGAGGGAGGTTGATTCCAAAACTTAAAAGACAAGGGAAATCTTTTCATTGTGGTAGTGTTTAGCAGAACTGTGCACCACAAAATTCATGTTAAGAAATCGTGCCCCGACAAAAACTCAGTGACTCCTTTCTCCTCAAGTTTCCAAGGTATTCCAAGAATATGGGTGAAGGACATGCAACAGGATCCACCTATGGTAGAAGTCACAGGAGAAGAGATGAGAGGAAGGAGTACCCTTCACCTACTTCACCATCTGTTTCAAAGTAATTGATGTGGTAATTAAGGTCAGGCTGCTTCTTCCTTGGAAGTATCTGTTCCCTTATCTGATGGTCCTTTTAAACTATCAAGTAGGTTAGGTTATGGTGTCCAGTAGTTTGGTCAAGTAAGCACTGCCCTGATTGTTACATTGAGGGTATTACATAGGTAGAATTGCATTTGTAATCAGTTCATTGCATCTTTTTCTAATGCTTCTATAAGCAACAAAGGAGATTGCCCTTAGCAATGAGAAGATTGTCCTCATTCAGTCAGTTGAGGGTCTTAAACTAAGAACTAAGGATTTCAGCAGTCAGAACAAATAATTTCTATACGTGCTTCAGCCAGCCAGCTTTTCCTTGGGAATTCAATGTTATCTTCATCAAGTTTCCAATTCACAGACTTCCCAATCCCCACAGGCTTGCCAGCCAATTCTTAAAATAAGTTTCTTACTATATACATATATCTTTTTCTCTGGAGATCCCTTTGTACACAGTGGCCCTCAAAATAATTGTTCTACTAATATCTGAAATTTTGATAAATGCTACATACCCTTATGCATTTAATGTTCACACCTAAAATGTTTCAACTCCACTTTAAACAGATGCAAGTATGTAACATCTAACACACTGTAAAAATTGGCATTTTAAGACAAAACTGCTATATCACTTTTAAAAATGCATCCATTGGAGTCTAAATACCGTAATGATTTGTTATCCATAATCAACTATTTAAAATACACACGAATAAGCTCTACTTTAACAGTGAGAAATTTTACATATTATCTTTATCGCTTTAAACTACATTTCCATTCTACTTTCCATTCTGAATCTTAGCCTAATGCAAAGTGTGATGCAAAAACTCTTTTCTCTTAATATATAACAAATGAGATTACTCATCTTCTTTTTGAAATGACTCTCCATTGTCTAATCAAGGAAATTAAATTTATTTTAGTTTGGTATCAAAAATTCTGGGTTTGTTTGTCTAGCTGTACTTTTCTATTGTTTTTCTTGACACTACCTTTAATTCATTCCATACCCTAGCACAAGTAGAATTCTTATTATTTTTATCTTTGAATGTTTTCAAGCATCTGTTTTAGAACCCCTTCCATTTTGCCAGAATGCCCCACTTTTTGTTGCATTCTCATCTTTTATGATTGTCAAAATTCTGTACTACCCTTCAAAACTATCCTCCAGATGATTTTCATAAAGCCGTGAAAACTTCCTGTGTCTGTTCTTAAATAGGAAGTAATCTCTCAGTTATATTATAAAACTTTACTGGGAGCACATCATGTTCTTCTTTATATTTTAGTTACATGTACATAAATCTTACCTGCCCTACCTGATTCTTAAGAATCTTGAAGGTATATTCAGTCACCTTTACATCTATCACAATATAAGCGTAATTATTTACTTTAATTCAATCAGTGGACATTTATTAAGATATAGGTAAATAAGTTATTGAGTTTTCAGTCGATAAGGTCTTAGGTGTTGCTACAATAATGCTGCTTTAAAAATGATGCCAATGGATTACCACAATGAATACAGTAGTATCTGGATACTTGTTGTTAATTGGTTCCAGGAGGCACCATGAGTACCAAAAATCATGAGTACCAAACAAATTTTTCCCATAAGGAATAATGTAAATATATTTAATGCATTCCCAAACCAAAGAAAATGCACATTTTTAAGGCAATATGTAAAAAGTTAGGGTTGTTTATCATTACTTTACATGAGAAATAAACCTGAAAATTAAGAAATACTTAGATTAAATAAAACAAAAACTTCACTATACCTGTATTGAGAAGAGTCCATGGCCTAATGGGATGGTAGGAAGAGAGTGGTGAGGAGGAGAAGTTACATTGAGTCTTGCTTGGAAGGAGAGAACCCCTCCAATAGAACACTGGGCATTTGCACTTCAGGTGTTCTTTCTCTTTTCTGCCTTTTTTCAACTTGCACCACAGGCTCTGACACACTCTTTGTCATCTTCACTAAAAACTTATCCAATGAGGACTGCTTCTGTCTTCTTTTCAGAATTCCTTGACAGTATGAAATTGCTTGGTCATTCAATCAATTCACATTTCTGTTTATCAGAGCTTTGTCCAGATGCTACATCTCCACAAAGTTTTGAACTTCTGCCCATTTTGCACACATTTCTTTTATCAAGGAACTAGAGACATCTTCCCTTATCTCCTCCTCACCTGAAGGAATCTCTTCAGCCACCTCTTGTTGCTGCTCCTTCTCTAGTTCCTGCAGCTCCTCAGTCCTGAGCTCTTCACGATGTTCCTCCACTAACTCCTCAGCATCAGCAGCATCGACCTCCAGACCCATGGATTGACCCAAAGATACAATATCCTGCACAACTGTACCCTCTGTACCTGCAGGCTTGGGATCAGTCTCAAAGCCTTTGAAGTCTCTCTGAGTCACAGCTTCTAGCCACAAATTCTGGCTTTGTAAGGCCTTCTCTTTGGTGATATAGGTTCTACTCGGCATTTTTTTCCAAAAACTCCAGTCTCATCACAGTTAAAAACTTGGTGGGAAATAAAACCCTCAGCCTCTACGTAGTCTTGAAATTCACTGATAAATTCATCAGCAGCCTTTTTATTAGCATTCACTGCCTCACCATGCCTCTCAACACTATGGATGCAGGTCCTCTTTTTAAAATTATCAAACCAGCTGTGGTTGGCCTTAAAAACTTCAACAATCTCACCACTCAGTTCTGGTTTGTTTTCCAAAAGATCGGCATGCAACACTTTCGCTTTTTCACATATCATGGCTTCCAGTACACTGTCACCCGCTAACTGCTTCTTGTTTACCCAAATTAATAACAGCTTTTCAACTTCCTCTAGTGTTTGGGAACACTGCTTGGTTACTGCTTTAACTCCTTTCACAGCATCAGCCTTTTTTATCACTTCTTTATTCTTAATGATGTTGGAAACCATTGTTCTAGGCATACCGTATTCCCTAGCAAGATCAGTAATGTGAATACCACTCTCATATTTACCTATTATTTCTTTTTTTTTTTCTCAATGGTAGTTTGAAATAATTTTCTTTTCTGCTAATCACTAACACTGCTCATTTTCTTAGGACCCATGATGAGAAAAAAATGCAAAAATACACAAAATGAACACAGAAGCTAAGATTGCTATGAAATGTGCACATGGCAAGAGCTACTGTGTGACTAACACATGACACTTTGTTTCTCCTGGAAAATGTAGTGAGTCACGAGGCAACTGACACCAATGAGTTCTAGTTTGCACTTTGAGTACCAAACAAAAGACATGTACCTGGACAAAATTTTCACATCAAAATATGTTGAGTACCAAATTTGATGAGTTTCAAAGCAGTTGAGTACCAAGGTATGCCTGTATTTCTTTTTCTCCTTCGGGTGTGAGCTAGTTGGGGTTTAGCTGACCTTGATTGGGTTTAACAGAGCTTATTTTCCAGACTGCAAGTTAGGGTGTCCATGGTGATGACAGAAACACTAGAAGTACAACACAAGCACGTTTGAAGATTCTGCTTGAGTTGAATCTTGCTGACATCCTATTAAATTATGCAAATCAAATGGAATAACTAAGCCAAGGGACTGGGAGGTACATATCACCCACTATGGCAAAGCTGCAAATTTATAACATTACTACACTTAAGTAATGAATTAGGAGCAGGAATTCAATCTGCTATGGTCATATTATGATTAATTGCATTAGAAGGAAAATAGTGAAGATAAAAGCAAAATTTTTCAAAGAAGAGAGGAATTTAGAACTGACTTTTTAGAGTGCACCATTTGCAAGGTGCATTATTCCAGGAGGGTATTAAAAGAACAAGCATGAAGCACTGCAGTAGGATGAGATGCACAGAGAGGTGCTTAGTGTTGCAGGCTGGAGGGGCACAGCACTTATGGGAAATCCTGAATCAATATACATCCCTTTTATTTGACCTTTGTCTAAAATAGACTACTAACAATATTTATATAACTTAACTGTAAAATTAGTATTTTATGAAAACCGTCCCTTTAAGAAGTATCATTCACTTAAATGTTTGTGAATAAATGCATGAGTCAATGGATATTTTCCCCCTTCCTTTTCTCCTTCCTCCTTCTGTTCCTGCTTTTCTCCTTTCATTCTTCTCTCCTTCTTCTTGATATGGCAGGTCACCATAAAAGCTGATGATGTGCCTTACAGAGATAGATACATAAAATAGAGTTAAAAATTACTTATATGTAGAAGTTGAGGCACAAAGATTATATAACTAAGAAAGCAAATACTTGTTGAAGCAACAGAAGCAGAATGGGGTCTACCTGGAAGGTTGCAGCCCACAGCACCCAAACAAGAACTCCTCCAGGCAGGGCTGGCACGAGCATACCAGCCACTTACTTAGAGTGGCTCCGCCAACAAGAGCAGGGGCCCCCGTCACCCCTCCAACTGCAGTGGCCTTTGTGGAGTTCCACAGCTGCAGCACCAGGCTTGTGAAAATGCCTCATCAAAGGCTGCGAGCTTCAGCTCAGTCCTCTACTGCCACCTGCGTGCTGGCAGCGACCAGCACACCCTATTGGAAAGAGCTGGATGCTCCGCGGTCCTGGATGCAAGACATGGGGCAGCCCTTGCGGAACACAGGAGAGAGAGAGAGGGTGATCAGCAGAGCGCTGGGGAGTGAGGCTCATTATCTCTCCTCCACACAGAGCCTTTCTCTGTGAAGAAGTTTAAAGACGCTTTGGTAGAGTGTAAGGAAAGGGGAGACAGTACAGCCCCGCCGGAGCTTCTCTGTAGGAAGGGATGCGGCTCCAGGGTCTGGGACTAATTCACTCTGCGAAGACGCTTTCTGATCGTCCGCCTGGTTCTATCAGCACAGATACGGAATTTTTAATAAGTGAAAGTACAGGCTCTTTCTCTCTGACTTATTTGATTCACATGGTATTCCTGTGGCACACACAGAATGGGCAAGGATGCCTTCTAAACACAAAAGGAAACTGAGGCACAGAGATGGTAGGTAATAAAGAAGTATTAAATAGCTCTTTTTTTTTTTTTTAAAGATTTTATTTATTTATTCATTTATACCCCCCTTGCTGCTTGTGCTCGCTGGGTCAGCTAACCACGCAGCGCAGGCGGGCCCAGCTTCACCAGGAGGCCCCGGGAACCAGGCCCGGGGCCTCCCATATGGTAAACGGGAGCCCTACTGATTGAGCCACAGCCGCTTCCCTAAATAGCTCTTGTCTGCTAATTCCAGTTTATAATCAAAGTGCTTTAAGAATGTTTTAGTTTTTCAGTTGTATTCATAACTCCTTTGAGTGCATTGGTTTAATTAAACCTTGTACAACAAACATCTAAAATTACAACAACTGTTGATGAAATTACTTTTGGAGGAAAGTTCTGATTTCAAATAAACCGTCCTGTCATCATGCCATGTCAGACAACATGTTTGAATTTTGAGGTGAGAGGGAAATCTTGATTTTGTTAATAATTCCATCTATTGGGTAGTATGTGGAATTTGTATGTACAGCAGATAACAGGGACATAAGCTTCCTTTTCCAGAGGCAGAACAAGCTGCCAGGTACTTGAAGGGAAAGCCAGGAAAGACTGCCGAATCACCAGCAACTCCCCACCACCAGGGCAGCTCTCAATCCATAATAAAAAGTGTAAACACTGTGACATGTGTATTAACACAGTGCATACAAATGGTTTCTAATCATTTCCTCCTATGTGTTCATGACAATGCATTTACTCATTTTACTTTGTTTTGTTTGGGTTTGCTTTGCTTTGGTTTCTCTGGGTCAAGGATCATACATCACTGTAGGAAGGGAGAAAAAATGCTATACAAAAGATACAGAGTGATAAGAGATAGGCTGACGAGACTGGGGAAACTGGCACCCATCAGAACCTGACAATGTGACTTGAGCAGAAGTCCCACATCCTGAATGGCAGATTTCGGTGGGGATCAGCTGGGCTTTCTTTATCTTATGCAATCATGCTCAAAAGAATGCAATGAAAATTAGCAATACACAGCTCTTTTTGTTTGTTAATTCGTTTGTTTGTTTGATGGTCACAGTACAGAACATGGCTCTGGATTTAATCTACTTGAGCAACAGTTATCTACTGCATTCACTTTAGGCAATTTACTTAATCAAGGACACTCAGTTTCCTCATCTCAGAATAAGGCTAGTACTTTTGTTAAATTATAGGATTTTTGCTGTGAGAACTAAATTGCCTCCTACAGTGTCTGGCTCCAAATAAATTAGCAATAAATAGAAATTTGTATTAATACTTCATGAAATTTTTATATAAAATCCAAAGGTGCTGAGAGTATTTGGCCCTTATTCCCCCTATAATGGAAGTGGTATAAGCAGCCATAAAAAAAAAAAATCTTGAATGAAAGTGAGACTAAAGTAAGGAATATACTGGAGGAATACAGAAATTCCACAGAGTTAGCAAGTCATCTTAGTATTGTGCATAATTCTTTGGTGCCAGGTGACAAACCATGGCTAGTTGCTTATAGTTTGTGCACTTCTGGAGGAGCCTTACCCGCTCTAGTATTCGCTTTCTTTATTTGTAAAAGAAAGTTGCTATTTTTGTCCTTCAAAGCTCATAGAATGATTGTGAGTATAATAGAGTAAGGAAAAGTGTCTTGTAAACTAGGAAATGCATTACAAATTAAAATTTATTCATGAGGAAAGTAAGGGAACAGGAGAGATCTTAATATTTACTTGAAGAAGGAAGATATTCAGACAAACATTGAAGAAAGGGAGGCTTTCAAGTGACAATGGAGGGAAGGAAAATGTTTTCCAGGCAGAAAGGTGAGCTTGAGCAAAGGGGGGGGTCTGGGTGATTCACAACCTGTAGACCAGTGGTTCTCGATGTGGGGGGTGGCGCGGAAGAATACTTTGCCCCCCCCCGGGGGACATTTGGCAATGTGTGGAGACCTTTTTTGTAGCTACATATCTGAGGCCGACCTAGCTTAGGTTTGCTGCCAAATATCCTACAACGTACAAAAGAGAACTTCACTGCAAAGACTTACCTGGCCCCAAATGTTAGTAGTGCTAAAGTTGAAAAATCCTGCTCAAGACAGATGGGTCACTCGAATCGCAGTCTAAGTTGGAAAAAAATCGGTGCACTTTGAATGCTGGGATGGGGAATTTGGACTTTTGTGTACAGTGAGAAACTAAAAAAAAAAATTTTGCTTGTCAAGAAGTGATGCATTCTGCTTGGTGGTGAAACACAATCACTCTAGCACCCAGGTGGATATAATTTAGCAAATCACTATATACAATTGTTTGCAGATTAAATAGGAAGAGAATTTGGATGTGAAATAAATTGGAATCAGTTCACTCTGTCTCTAGGAGGTTTTGTCTTCAATTGTGGGTCTCACTCTTTCCCATCAACCCCATTTCCAATGAGATTTCATTATCCAGTGAGGGTGGAAAGCAGGTGAAATTGACATTATTTATCTCCTTAAGTAAAGGATGGCAATATGGCTTGCTTTATCCAATGAAATGAAAGCAGAGTGAGGTGTACCAGTTCTGGGCACAAGCTGGTATGTAACCTTCCATGCTGCCTCTCTCCTGCCACGGGACATAGATATGTTTTCCAGGTGTTGCTAGTGCAAGATGGCAGAGTTTCTCTTTTTTTTCCATAAAGTAACTTTTAATGTACCAACACTTAAAATACACAGTGAGTTAATGAAATATCAGTACAATTGCATAGAACTGAGCTCCAGAATTATCCACTTATGAGCTAGGCAGAGTTTCTTGACAAGCAGAGGCATGCGTGGCTTTGATCTTACCTAGCCATTAAGTACCTGTGGGATATAGGACAAGCCATCACCCGCTTTGATCCTCAGTCTTCACACATTTAAAATGAAGCATTTAAGAAAAATGATATTTAAAATCTCCTTAAATTCCAGCCTTCTAAATTTAAACAACTATTTGAAAATTTATGAGCAAAAACTCAATTTTTGAAAGAATTTTTGCCTAAACTCTTGGTTTTATGTAGACATAATGTTGGACTGGAGATTAAACCTCCAAATACACAAATAATTTGGAGCATAGGCCTCATATTATATCACTTGCTCCATTATGAGTAAACACGCATCTCTTTATGCAGAAGAAATATAAGGATGTAGGAAAGATCTTAATTACTATGAAAACCTCAGGTGCTTAGGATGCAGATCTACTTTGGCTTGTTTTACCCCAAATAATTGAAGAGTATGAGTATACTTATTTTACATATAAAGAAACCAAATGCAAGGACGTTAGAAGACTCAACTAGCGTTGCTCAACCTGTGAGTCATAACTTGTACCCCACCTCCAATGCACCATGCAGGATGCTGGAGTGAGTACCTCGATGACTTCAAAGAGTTTTCTTTGTTACCCTAGCACATCCCTCACCTCAGATTTATCTTATTTAGCATTGCTTGTGTATAATTATTCTGCCTCCCTTTCACTGCACACTCAAAGAACAGAAGAATCAGGACCCCACAGGGCACACTGTTATTTTTAAAAATTATTATTAACCTTTTTTATTTTGAGATAATTGTGGATTCACATGCAGTTGTAAAAAAAAATAAATAAATAATGCAGAGATATCATGTGAGCCCTTTATACAGTTTCCCCCAGTGCTAACATCTTATAAGACTATAGTATAATATCATAATCAGGATGTTGGTATTGATACAATCAAGACACAGAACATTTCCATTTCCACAAGGAATTCCTAATGTTGCTCCCTTCTCTCCCTTGCCGACCTCCTTCTTAATTCCTGGCAACCACTAATTGGTGTTCCATTTTTATAATTGCGTCATTTCAAGAATATTACCTGAATGGGATAATACGGTATGTAACATGTTGGGATTCGCTTTTTTACTCATTACAGAGTAAACTAACATTGGAGAGTTATCCAAACTGTTAATTCCATCAACGGCCCATTTTTTATCATTGCTGAGTGTTTTTCAAGGTAGGAATATATGACAGTTTTATTCACCATTCACCCACTGAAGGACCTCGGATTATTGCATGTTTTTTCCTACTAAATAAAGCTTCTATGAACATTCATGTATAATTTTCACCTGAAGATAAGTTTCATTTCTTCAGAATAAATGCCCAAAAGTATAATTGCTGGGCAATATATTAATTCTATATTTAGTTTTATAAAAAACCACCAAATTCTTTTCCTGAAACTGTACCATTTTACATTCCCACAATGTATGAGTGACCCATTTCTCCACTTTATTGTCAGCATTTGGTCTTGTCACTATTATTTTCTTTTTGATTTTAGCCACATGGTAAGTTTGTAATGATACCTACCTGTAGTTGTGTAGTGATATCTGACTAATAACTAATGACATTGAACATCATTTTAGATGCTTATTTGCCATCAGTAGATCCTCTCTAATGAAATTTCTATTCATGTCTTTTGACTATTTTCTAATGGGATTGTTTGTTTTTAATTTTGAGATTTGAGAGGTTTTTGTTAATATATTGTAGAAATTGGCCCTTTGTTGGATATGTAGTTTCCAAATCTTTCCTTCCAGGGTGTACCTTATCTTTTCATGCTCTTAACAGAGTCTTTTATAGAGCAAAAACTTTTTTTTTTATTTTGATGAGATCCAATTAATCAATTTTATGACTCACATTTTTTTATGTCAAATCTAAGAAATTTTTCCCTTGTCCTAGAATTGAAGATTTTTTTTCCTATATAGAGTTTTTCTAAAAGTATTATAGGTATATATTTCACATTTAAGTCCATGATCCATTGAGTTAATATTTGTATAAGGCCCTATTTGTATGGCTCTAGATTGAAGCAGTTTATTTATTTATTTATTTATTTTGCATGCAGATATCCAGTTTCTCCAGCATCATTTGTTGAAAACGCTACTGACCCCTTCCATTGAATTGCTTTGGCATCTTTAAAAAAAATAAATTGTCTTAAAATTAGATAGTGGTGATGGTTGCCCAATACTGTAATATACTAAAAACAAGCCTTTTATTTATTTATTTATTTATTTTTAAAAGATATTTAGATTACATAAATGTTACACAAAAAATATAGGGATTCCCATACGCCCCACCTCCCACACCTCCCACAACCTCCCATATAAACATCCTTCATTAGTGTGGCACATTAATTGCAATTGATAAACACATCCTGGGGTTTTGCCATTAAGCATGGACCATAGTTCACATTGTAGACCATACTTTCTCCCACACAATTCTGCATGTTATATGATGATATAAAATGGCCTATATCTGTCATTGTAATGTCACTCAGGATAATTCCCAAGTCCTGAAAAAACCCTTGTATTACAACTGCTTTTCCCTCTCCCTGCCCCCAAAGCTTCCAGTAGCCACTGGCTCCATATCAGTGTTGTAATTTCTTCCATTGCTTGAATCACAATATATCTATAACAGAATACCAGTAAGTCCACTCTAGTCCATAGCTCTTCCTCCATCCTGAGGAGTCTGGAATGGTGATGTCCACTCCACCTCCAATTGGGAGGGGGCTGATATCACATGGATAAGATGGATGGGATTATCCTGCCTGCAGCTGCAGACCCTCTCTATTCCCTGGGATGGCCATTGTCCATCATCATCTCTCCACCAGTTGTCCTGGGTGAGTCCAATGAGCTGTAGAGTAGGAGTTGTTGCTCCACCAAGATTCCAGGCCCAGCTGGCACATGGACAGCCCAAACACTAAAGTCTCTGGATGTACACCTACAAACTCCAGCACAAAGTATAGAAGAATAAGGGATAGATGAACCATGTGCAGGGAATACATAGTTGAGTCCAACTCTGTCACTCTCAGGAGTACAAACTCTAAAGTAGGGCCCACTGGCAAGGCACCAAACTCCAGAGCTATCTGCTCTGACATAGGACCTGGATGTCTCCAGACCCAAAAACAAGCCTTTTAAAAGGCTGAATTTTATGGTATTGAATTACATCTCAATATAATTTTTTATACTCTTTTTAAAAATTCATATAAAATCCGTTGGACAATTTCATGTATGTCTATTTTTTGGTTCTCTATCCTGTTCCAATTAATCTATATGTCTATCCCTCTGCCAGAACTTTAGTGGTTGCTGTAGGAACTACAATATTCAAATGTGACTTATTATGGTCCCCTGTTATCACCAAATTATCACTTCAAATGAAGTGTGCAAACCTTGCTTCTGTTTAGGTAACTTTACCTTCCTTATTTTAAAATATTGTCCTGAGTAACGAAATTTAATGTATTTTTGCTTTAATTATCAAATATAATTTTTAAAACTTAAGATAGTTTAGTGTATGTACCCATATTTGTCCCCTTCTGTTGTGTTTCTTTCCTTCTTTTACCATTCTTTTCTGTTTGAAGAAATTCTGTTAACTACTTTTTTTTTTTTTTTTTTTTTTTGCTTTCTTTTTTTTTTTTTTTTATTATGGGTAAAAATCAAAATTCTCACAATACATACAAACATTTGCATAATGATATATAAATATATGTGCATATATGTGTATTTGCTTACAAAAATGTTATTTATATATATATATATACATATATTTTAAGAGGTGCTTAGATTACCCAAAATATTACCCGGAACCCACTGGAGGGATTAATACCAAGTGTTAACTACTCTTTAAAAATAAGTTTGCAAGTGACAAATTCTTTTATTTGTCTTTTGTCTGAGAATATCCTTATTTCATTTCCATTCCTGAAGGATAGTTTTTCAATATACAGAATTCACAGCTGCCAGTTTTTTTTTTTGTTTTGTTTTTGTGTGTGTGTGTGTGTGTGTGTGTGTTTTCTTTCAGCATTTGAAAAAACATGTCACTGCCTTCTGGCCATGGTTTGATGAAATTCTCATTGACAATTAGATGAGGAATTCCCTGCCATTTGGATTGGTGTTCCCCTATACGTAATGCATCATTAATTTCTGTTTACAAAATATTTTCTTTGTCTGTACTTTTCAGCAGTTTAATTATGATATGCCTTGGCATAGATTTCTTCGAGTGTATCTTATTATTATTTTTATTTTTACGTGCTGGGGCTGGGGATAGAACCACAGACCTCACATGTGGGAAGCCAGTGCTCAACCACGGAGCCATATCCACTTCCCTGGGTTGGATTTTTTCTTTATTTGCTTGTTGTTTGTTTTTTTGGCTTTAAGAAGGCACCAAAAACCGAACCCAGGACCTCCCATGTGGGAAGCAGGCACCCAACTGCTTGAGCCACATCCTCTCCCTGAGTGTATCTTATTTTGAGTTTCATCATCTTCTTGAATCTGTGGGTTATATGCTTTTTGCCAAATTTAGAAAGCTTTTCACCATAATTTTTTTCATTTATTACTCTTCAGCCTCAGTCTCTTACTCCTATCATTCAGGAATTTTTGATATGAATGTTGGGATGTCCATTATTGCAACCCAAGTGCCTGAGGTTACGTACATATATATAATATATATAAAATCAATCTCTGTCCTCTCTGTTGTTCTTATTGGGTGAATTCTATTGTTCTGTCTTCATGTTCACAGACTTTATCATCTTTACAATTGAGTCCATTCAGGAAGGTTTTTTTTTTGTTTTTTTTTTTTTTTTAAGATTATTTATTTATTTATTCATTTATCCCCCCCCTTGCTACTTGTGCTCGCTGGGTCAGCTAACCACGCCGTGCGGGCGGGCTTGCCTTCACCAGGAGGCCCCAGGAACCGAACCTGGGGCCTCCCATATGGTAAACGGGAGCCCTACTGATTGAGCCACAGCCGCTTCCCAGGAAGGTTTTTAAATTTCTTTTACCCCAATTCTCAGTTCCTAAT
The DNA here is from genome assembly GCA_026826555.1 of Tolypeutes matacus. NCBI lineage: Eukaryota > Metazoa > Chordata > Mammalia > Cingulata > Chlamyphoridae > Tolypeutes > Tolypeutes matacus. Next base: position 5,760,824 of record JAKSZT010053840.1, read on the forward strand.
TTCTGTTTCGTTCAATTTTATAACTTCTAAGTTTTGTGTGTGTGTGTGTTTTTTTGCTAAAAAGTTTCTATTTTTGATTTGTTTAAAGAGAAATTGTAATTGACTGTTGAAGCACTTTCATGATGGCTGTATTAAAATCATTGTCAGATAATTTCAACATCTGATTCAGCTTGGTGTTGGCAGCAGTTGGTTGTCTTTCCTCATTAAGGTGTGATTTTCCTGGGCTTGCTGGACACTTTCGTATTAATATTCAGACTCTGATCCTATGTAAACCTTTTATTTTAGGAGGCAGCCATTCAGGTAAGATTTAGCATTCAGGTTCTGGCCCACTTTTATGACTCTGTTTCTACTGACAATTATTTTTCAGAGCTTTGGTAGTACTATTTTCGTCTGACTGGTTTACATGCAACATCACCAGGGTTCCCACTTTTCTCTGCTGATGTTGCTTTAAGGGTTAGAAGAAGCTGCCCCAGCCAGTCAGCCTGTTAACTATGGGTGGGGAAAAAGTAGTATCTGGATTGTCAGAACAAAGAGATGACTGAGGATGGATACTTGTTGTGGGGGTGACTCCCCATGGTCGGGTCCACTGGAAAAAGAGAACACTTCCCAGGCTGGACAGTTGCTGTAGAGGGATACCCCTTGCCAATGTCCCAGGATGTGGTGGGAGATGGGAGTCTCAGTCCTGGTGGGGAAGGAAAATGTTTCCCTTGTTTTCAAGCTCCTAATGAATCTCCCTTTCTGGGGCTTCCAGGCTCATCTCTTCTGATCTAGTGGAGAAATGAGTCTACCTGAAGGGATTTCTGTTGCTTAGTCTGAGCTTGGGAACCCAAGCCCAGCTCACTCACCTTCTCTTGAGTGGGAACTTATAAGATACCCTGCTGCTATGTGTTCTTTCAGCGCTAGGGTCCCAAACCAGTTTTCTTTCCTCTCCCCACCTTGTTGAGATGTCCTTAGGCTGTTTCTTGCATTATTTCCAGGGTTTATAGCTATGCTTACCTTGGAAGAGCAGGTGAAATAAGTCTACTCCATTGTGTTTGGATTAGAATTCACCTTGTTTTCTTATCTAAAAAATACAATTTATTTCCAACTGAATGCAATAACTATGTAGAATATGGGGTATACCAATAAAAAAGTTAACAGCTTATATGCAGGGCTAATGGGATTAAAATTCTTTCTCAATTCATAACAACTGTTGATATATCCATGTTATATTTTCCTCTACACATTATGTAGGGTTTTATCTTTCTGTCCTGTATTGATTTAGTTTCCCATGCTTACGAAGAAGAGCATTCATAGATTTAAATAAATGCTGCTTCACTGCTTACTGCTATCAGTGCAAGTCTTTTTTTCTTTGATTGTCTAATGCAGTGATTCTTAACCTTTGTTTTCCATGAACCCCTTTGCCGGTCAGGTGCCGGTCAGGACCTGGGTCCTTGAAAACGGTGCCGTGGATGAGAAAGAAAGAATAAGACAAGAAGAGAAGAGAGACTGGGATCAGGGGACTCTCCATCCGATATGGATAGAAGAGTCAGGTGAAAACCACAGACCCCTTCTAGGAATGTAGTGGCAGATAGTTTTATGACACTCAGCACCAGCATATCTTTAAATTAAAATTTAGGATTATTCAATATTACGTTTTACAAATTTCCCATAATTTCAATACCTGATAACCTAACACAGTTCAAAATCCGTTCAAACGGGCATTTTCGGCAAATCTTTCAAAACTCAAATTTTCCCACGGCGTCATAAAACGATCTCCACCATCCTTACCAATTTATTTGCAGGCAGCTATCCACTGCACTCAGAACATGCTACATCAAAATAAAAATCATACTTAGTCCACACTATATCGCACATTATTTAATAAATATATCACACCTGCACCAACACATCCCCAGAAGAATAATGTTTTTTTGAATTTTCAATTCATGCCCATGGGCCCCTGGTTAAGAACCCCTGCTTTAATACCACTTTGAGGAAAATGATACTAGGAGAATGATCTCCACTCCGCACTCCTACAGACTAGCCAACTATGACCACTTACCATTGTCTGTACCTCCAAGCTTAAGTTAACAATTATCTTCATCAAGGAAATTCAGAAATAAAGTTATCTAACAGGGAATGGGTGTAGCTCAGTGGTTGAGTGCCTGCTTCCCATGTACGAGGTCTCGGGTTCAATCCCTGGTATCGCCTCCAAAAAAATATATATATATATATCATCTAAGATTGAAAAAGAAAGTGTCATCAATATGAAGGAAGGAGGGTATATTAGTCAGCCAAAGGGGTGCTGATGCAAAATACCAGAAATCTGTTGGCTTTTATAAAGGGTATTTATTTGGGGTGCAAGCTTACAATTACCAGGCCATAAAGCATAAGTTACTTCCCTCATCAGTCTCTGGCCACATGTTACAGCAAGATAGCTGCTGACATCTGCCAGGGTTTGGGCTTCCTGGGTTCCTCTCTTCCCAGGCTCAGCTGCTATGTTACCTCCACAAAGAGGTATTAGGTGAAAAGCTTGTTTCTCTTCCCGGGGCCTTCTCTCCTTCCTCTTGACCATGCTCCTCTGTGTGCTCACTTCCCAGGGCTCTAGTTCAAGACTCCAACATCAGAACTTCAACTCTGTCCTTTGCCATGTCTTTTATCTGTAAGTCCCCACCCACCAAAGGGTGAGGACTCAATGCCCTACTGACATGGCCCAATCAAAGCCCTAATCATAATTTAATCATGCCCAGAGGAACAGACCAGTTTACAAGCATAATACAGTATCTATTTTTTGGAATTCATACATAATGCCAAACTGCTACAGAGGGTCTTTTCTTACTGCAGATCCATGTATCTCTTCATTCTTTCTTCCATGTCTCTGCCGTCTTGAGCTCTGCATCTCATGGTTGATTCTGTCACTGACTTGACTTGTCATTATCTTTGGCTGATTTCCCCTTTGCTAACCCTTTACACTGGCTCCAGTATTTTTACTATCTCTCCAGAGTGTCTTCTTTATGTCTGTTGCTTTGATGTTTGGTACCAGTACTGCCCAAACATTTGCTTCTCTCTATAATTTCACTTTATTTTGTTTCTCTGTTCCTAAATTTTTGCATGGTCTCTCTAACTTGTTATGAAGATTTTCCTCACCTCTCCCAGGATAGACTGTTTACTCTAAAAAATATGAATATAAAAATTCAAACTGCCATTGAGCAGATGTGGGTAGGGGTTAAACATAGAATATATTGGATGGAATTTTCAGAATTTCAAAAATTGCCTCAAGGCCACAGCTGTCATCTTTTCTCAGCCTGAGCTTAATTGGAATCCTCTGATACTTCTTCACAACTTAGTGTTTCATTTTCACTTTCAGAGATGTATAAAAATCAACATTCCCCAAGTTGGTTTGAGAAGATGACAACAAAGCTGTATGAATTTCATGACATATTCATAGGCTTTTGCAGTCATAAAATTTGGAGAAGGTGCCTGGACCTTTATGTTTTGGGGACTTAGATAGCTTCCTTTAAAATGTTTCTCTCTAGAATACTTTTACAGCAGAATCATTTTCTCTAATACTCTTTAATTTGCATTTTGCCGTGTCATGTTTGTTAATATTCAGTATTTGAGAAGTGACAATTTGATGTGGTTCTCTTAATTCTTCCTTTGTGATATGTGTTTATAGATAAAAGTTTTGCACCTTCTTCATAGTAGTATTATTAAAACATTATTTCTCCTTTAAAACATACATGACCTCCATAGCCACCTGATGATTCAGGTGGCTCATAGAGAAACCATAGAAGACTTAGTCTCAGGCTGCTTTCATTAGACAATAAGTATTTGAAATTCTATTTTGAAAGCTATGCAGGATTTTGAAGCTCCTACTGCTCTTTCTAGGTCCTGAACCCACACTTGTCTTTATCACACACATCATTATGTTTATTATGTTTTCCTTATGTTAGTGTGCTACTGGCACAATTCCTTAAAGATAAATCTTTTACAATATCTTAAAATTAAAGTTCTTTCTAATAGATGATAGGGTGCCTTGAATATGCATGTCTTCCTTTAGTGGCAAACAACATCTGACATTTATCGTCAGTGTGCTGAAACTCATTATACATTTTTGGGACAATTTTCCTTCATAGACATAACGAGGGCCTTGGAAACTTCACAAAAATTCTTCCACATCCTATATGTGCTAGGCAATTGTCTTAACATTACAGAAAGGGACTTTCAAGGTTATTTAGTTTATTATCTTGGTTTCCAGCAGGATGGGTTAAGAATTCTATTAATGAGTATTTTTAGAGAAGATTTTACAAGGAGCTCACATCAGTTCATCAGCTGTCATCAGTCCAACTACAGCAAGCTTATTTTTATTATCTGTACCTTTAAAGTCAGAGTAGTTGAGAAGCAAATAGCATGCAATTTGTGCTTGTGAGTGTATGTGTGTGTGTGTGCATGGGTGAGAGAGATAAAGAGAGAGAGGGAGAATTAGACTAATATGAGCACATGAATATAGAATAAATTTTTTACCACTATATTTTCCCACAAACATGCTATTGTAGAATTGTAATACTTGAAGCATCATTAGATCAAGACTCTCACTGTGCAAATGAGTAAACTCAGATCCAAATTGGGAAATTATTTTACCAAAGTCACACAGTCAATTCAATCTGAATTGTTTTAAGAATTTACTTAATATTGAATGTTCTCCCTTTCTTGACCTTTAATCTTTTACCTTCAAATCTGCATATCTGCCATTTTAGATGAGAATAATCTTTTCAGATAAAAACCAAAAATGTTGTATAACCTTTTGCTGTTTATCTTTGCCCTGTAGAGTCCAAACTCTTTAACATGGCATCTAGTTCACCCATCAGCTCCTGTCTGCTTAATGGCTTCAGCCACCTCTCATTTTGCACAAGTTCTATTCACTTGCACCTCAGCACTATTGACAGTTGGACCAAAGGATTATGTTGTTGTTGTTGCTGTTACTGGGGTGAGAAACATTATCTTGTACAGTGTGGAATGGTTAGCAGTATCCCTGGACTCTACCTGCTAGATACCAGTAGTAGGCACCACAACATCTCTAGAGTGGGGACAACCCAAATTGTCTCCAGAATTTGCCAACTATTCCTTGTGGGAGGGAGCAAATTGTCCCACTGTTGAGGACCAAAGTTTTAACATAGGAAATAATGGAAAAATGTATAATGTTCAGAAACCTGAATAGTTGCTTTCTAGTTATTCATTATGCATGGAATATTTTTTGACTGTCTTGCCCACATGGAAAAAAATCAACTCATATTGAGGGCAGAAACCATTTGGACTCATGTTTAGCACCTTATCTAGTATCTTTTGCATAGTCAGATTTCAGAGCATTTTCTTTTGAGTAGATAAATGAGTGGGTAAGTTAATGAAAGAATTAATTAATGAATCAGTGGTTAGCAAATGCTCCATATAGTTCACTTAACTTGTATGAACTTGGGGTGCATTAGACAAAACATTTTTACCAAACTACCAACTAAATTCAGAACCTAATAGGTTATGTGAAAATAAATCATCTACCTGGACATCTATGACATACGACTGAAAAGAAAAAAAAAAAAAATGATTCTGCCACCCTGTGAAGACAGAGTGACATTCTGTTCCACACCAACTCAATCCAATTCATCACCCATGTTCTTGCTTATTGAATGATCATAATTTTGTGAAAGTCCTAATGTAAGCAGTGCTAACAGCGCCTTTGCCAGAAGGGATTTGTTGGAAAAGGAGAGCACATTTCCAGTCACATACCATGCATCACCTCTTCACCTATAATGAAAGGGCTCAGTATGTAAACCAGCCGTGTATGAATTGCACTTTTCCCTTACTCTGATTACACAACCCAAGTTCCATCCTTATAACCTTGGGAAGCTCTCAGTCCTTTCACTAATGTTTCATTTCTACTGATTATGCCATAAATACATTATTGAGATGTTTATGGTCTCCAGGATTGCAAATATCTTATCTCCTCCTTCTCTCTGCCCATACATATTTAAGTGTTTTTTCCAGTGTTGGTCTGAAGAAAATGCCACAAGACAGCCTTAGAAACTAATGGCAATGAAATATATAAATATTCTTTGGTTAAGTTTACATTGCTTTAGCCTTTAACGTTTTATGTGCAAGGGAAAAAAAAACTCTCAAATTTTCTAGGGGATCATGGAAGCAGTATGATTCTTTTTAAAAATATGTAAGAAAAATAGAGCCGCTATTCCTCAGGCTTTCTGTACCTCTGCCACTTACTAACAATGTACTTGCCAGTTTTTGGTTTTTTCATTTGGCAGCAAGAAAGAGGGATGTGGGCTCCCCGAAGGATTTGTTGTATTTGCCTGCATGGTTGCGGGGAATATGGTCTACTACTACATTTTTTACGTGTAGAGAATATTGAGGCAGGTAAAACGTAGATATGGAAATACATTGAATAATGATCAATATTAGTGATAGAGGAAGAGGACTTTGAGTTTAGTGACGGAAAGAAGTTCAGTACATGAAATGTATTATCTTCCTAAACTTAGTGACATTGATTTCCCATGTTATACAACATTTTCTATTCAAAAGTGCTATTATTGTTGTCTCAACAGTCTGTAAATGACTGTTATTTCAGAGGTCATTTGGCCATCTTTGTCTAGTTCTTCATATAGTAATAGACATATTGTGGGTTCTAAGTGTGCAAATCATTATTCTTTTTGTTCTGAATTTCTATAGCACTTTTTTCTGTGAACACTCTACTCTTAGACACTGTGAATCTCATAAGAGTTCTGCAAACTGGAAAATGAAATAGATAAATTTTCTACCAAGACTACTATACAAATATATATGCAGGGAGTTTACAGGGATGTCCACCCTAAAATTGATCTTGGATAGCTGGAAACAGGAACACATTTTATTCCCATAATCTTCAGGCCTGTATGAGCCATTGAGTGTGGTCCAATCCTCTAAACTTAACTGTTTCACAGTAGTTCATTCAATGTCATCATAGAGGTGTTAGTTATTCTTATTCTTATATATAATTTTTTGTTAACAGCTTTAATTTCAAATTCATAAAAATAAAAGAACAGAAAAAAGCAGTACAACAAGTTAAGGAAACGTTACTCCTAAAAGTTTCTTTTTCAGGCACTTCTATCTCATCTCATTCCAACTGCTAACTCAGTTGTTCTTCTATTGTTCAGAAGATACACAGATGAACACAGTTTAGTTAAATGACATAGCCAAGGTCTCCTTATTATTAAAAAAAAAAAAATGGAGAGAGAAAAAAAAAGCTTAATTGTATTCATATCCCACAAAACCAAACCTCATATTCTTTTTTTATCTTTAGAATTAATATAGTACCAACTTTGCTTGTGCTACAGAAACAATGCAATGTTGTTGTTATCTATAGTCTATAAATTACACTAGTTATATTTTATCCGTGTATTACCACGTTCTTAACAGGCTGTATTAGAACATTCCTGTATTTATATTATTAACCACAATCCTCATCTACTTCCAATATAAATAATAAAAAAGGTATTATTTTTAATACATGTTTAGGAAGGCACAAGCAAAGAAGCAGTCTTTTCCAGCAACATTTAGAAAAGAATGGAGAGTGTTTCAACATGTGAAAATTATAACTCAATCTTTTAAAAAATTACTGTCCTTGCAGGACTGCAGTGTACTTTGAGCAGGTCGGTCTTGAATGTATTATAGATGTCAGGGTTCCTCCTTTTCATGAAAAAGACTCTCAGGAAGGGAGTGTCCTAGTCTCCTTTCGGAGACATACAGCCTGACCCACAATTTTCAAAATGACTTTAGTGCTAAGGAAAGAAACAATTAAAACCCCCTTTGGTACAACACCATTAGTTATACTTTGGGCAGGTCTGGATTGAGTCCTGGGTAGAATTAGCACTTTCTTCCTGGAAGGGTGAGAAGCAAACACTTTATTTTGTGTTTTCACTCCCAAGCCCCTAAGAAAAAAGCAGTTGTGAATAAAACCATTTGAATAGGACTATGGAACCTGAGGGCTTTCAAGATCTTAGAGCGCATTGCTGATGAGGAAACTGAGTCTCAGGAAGTTGAAGGACTTGTCCAGTTGAAACCATCAGATAGTGACAATCTCAGGAATCTAGTATAAGTCTCTTGGGTTCCAACTTAGCAGAAGGATATTTTATATTGTTGAAAGAAATAGAAAAAAAGACTCTTCCTGCACCGACCAGTGCAGTTAATACCTCATTTTCATGAACAGCAGACTCATGGTGACATTACAAAATGATTCATGTCCTTAGATTAGATTGTAAGCCCACCAGGCAGGTACTGTGTCTAATGTTGTGTGTGGCACCTATCACATTGTTAGAGCTTAATAAATGTTCAACAAGAAAAAAAAAATAAAAATAAATAGAAATAGAAAAAAAATGAAGTGTAAATCTTCTGACTTTTCAGTTCATTAGAAGAAATAAAACTGTAGTGGACATTTTAAATTATACTGCTAAGGGCAAAGAAAGTATTAATTGTATCATTCTATTCAAGGATCAGTTAAGGCAAAATCCTGTGGTCAAAGGGGACATGAGATAGAAATAGAAAGAAGGGGAAAGAGAAGAGCAGGTAAGAAGTGAGACAGAGTGAGAGGAAGGGAAACCCCCATAGAAACAGAGTCAAAGTTAGAGTAGGAGAGTAAAGTGAGGTGAAGGTGTGGGGAAAAACTTAATGCTTTTCTGCTTTAATCTCTCCCTGCCTGGGAACCTGCCTTGAGAATGACTCTTGATTATTTTTTCTCTTTAAGTTCCCACCAGATATTTAATTGATGCAAAAAGATTTCTTAAATACTCTTTGTTCTTCATTCTTCATAGATTGTGAACAGTCAGCCAAGGCAGGTCCTCGACAGGGTGGAAGATTCTCCCTAAGCTTTAGAAGTAGGTGCCAGCAACTTCTTTTCCTAACAGCTGGAAACATTAGAGCCAGCCATCATCTTTCACCAGCGGTTTTCCTTCCACTAATTTACTCAAACCAGTGAATCTGATTATTGATTTTGATAATTTTACTGTCCTGGATTTATCCTTTGCAAAATATCTTGCCAAAGATGTAAAATGGCCAACAAACTCTACGTGTGTTCAAACTGTTGCTACATTGCTTGTTGCTTGAAGGGCAGAGGAAAAGGGGAAGAGGAAAGTTGAATTATTACAAGACTCCAAGTTCTTTAAGGGCAGTCTTCATTATTTTTAATTTCCCAAGGTTCTGAGCATAAATAGGTACTCATTAAATGTTTATTGAACAAGTTAATGAAAACAAATGGTATTTTTTAAAAAAACCAAATGACCTTTTGGGCATTTTCAAACATTTGTGTAGAGTTATTCATTTTAGATTTACAAAGCCATTCTACTAGTTTTGATACCACTGGGGAATGTGGTTTAATATAGAGGTTTTAATAAAGAGAAAATGTTGGTATTTCAAATGTATTCATTCAACCTTTTTTGTCAAACTTAGGGAACAATGAAAAGATTATGAGTTAGCCTATTTTAGTGAAAACTTTGATGTTTGAAAGTGCTTATCAGCATAACTGGTATACATAACAAAAGCTCCTAATATTTAGAAGCCCCTGAGTAGCATGTGTAACAGGAAAAAAAATTTTTTTTAAATCAAAGCTGGAAAAAAAGCAAGAAAATTAAGATGAGGAAGATGAAGAAGACAAAGATGAAGAAGATGATAATGATGAATAAATTGGTTCTAGCATAGTTGTTTTTTTTTTTCTATTTGTCTTTTTTTTTTTTTTCCCCCTGTCTATAAAACATTTAAACACTGGACAAAATTTACTCCTTCTAAAGAAAAGAATTGAAATGTGAGGCTGTGTGAGATTTGTTTTTAAACTGTGTAGTATCTTTTTTTTACAGTTACCACACTACTGAATGTGTCTTTAGATATTCCAAGCCTGGTAGTCTTTTCAATAGCCAGTAACCTTGCATGGCACTGCATGAGGGTTGTATATTGGCACGGAAATTTGAAGCAGGTTCTTGTTGATGCATAGTACATATTGGTTATATATAGGGATGTTAGTGTTTTCCATACTCATTTGTCTCTGATGCATCTTATTCAAAATATTTGTCTTTCTGATAATTGAATACCACTCTAATTGGGAAAAAAAAAAAAAAAGGTTGCAGCTGTTTTGTTGACATGAATGCTAAGTAAACACAATTTTTATTAGTATTGTTGTCCTATTCATAGGTCTGAAAATATTCATTTTGAAGGGAAGCTAATCTTTTGCTTTTGCCCATTTTGGATCACATAATATTATGACAGTGTTCATCTTTTCATATAGTTTGCTGATAAAAATCTTTCATCTGCACATTCGTAATGGGGGAAATGAAATTGAATTGCGACAGTTTTCATCCATAACTGAAAGTCAAAAATCTAGTCAGTTGATATCAAACTTTGCATAGTCCAGTTACCACATTTACAACATGAAGAGGATCGGATTATTAGAGTCAAACATTCTGTAGATCTGTCCTCAACAGAATAATAGAAAAGTATATTCTAATCTTTGCATGAGGATTCCATAGTCTTTAACTCCCATTACATGTAATGGCAGTTATATTTGCAGTTCCCACATTAAAGAACACCTGAGAATTTGTCCCCAAAAGTATGAGCTTAAAAAGACTCCCATCAACTCTGTTGATGTTCATTGAGGGTTCTATGAAAGTTCTGGCTGTAAATGTCTTTCCCAATTTATCTAAATATGGACTATTTAAGAATTTGAGATTCTCTATTACAATGAAATATTTTTAATTAATTGGGTCACATTTAAGCTAAGGTATATTTTCATATATTATGGTTTGCCCCTTTATGAATGAAATAGACACAAGGAAGGAAGACACTTGAACTTTGCATCTCAATTACAGTTATCCAATTTCTTCAAATTTGGTTTTTCTTTATATTCCCGAAACAACTTAATGAACATTCCTCTATGCCTGCTATAAGGATGTCTTTGAGGACATCTTCATTAGGCTATAGTTTCCTTCTTTGTAAGTAAACTTGGAAGAAATAGCTTGGTTTTACTAACAGCAGTTGTTCATCCACTGAACAATTGATTTCCATTAAATTTTATGATCCTGATTAAGTCTATAACTGACAAGTTTCTTTCTTGGGTTCTGGAAAGCTTAGAGTCAAAACTGGCTTAAATAAAGAAAGAGTATAGATATATATTTTTAAATTTATTGTTATTGTCAACAATAGCTTCATCCTTGTTTTGCATTTGGTGTTACTCTTTTAGTATCATTTTTGTACTTTATTTACCCTTATTAAAATTATAAAAATTCATTTAAACACTTAGATGGCACAACTATTTGCCAGGGACTGTTGTAAAGACTTTGCTTCTATTATCTCATCTAATCTTCACTCAAACCTATTGGAAAGATGTAGTATTAAACCTATGTCTATGGGAATCCATGGCTCAGAGCCTCAAGTATCTTGCAAAAAGCCACAAAGCTAAAAAGAAGCAGAGATAAGGTTTGATCCCAGTCATTCTGGATCCAAAGCACATGCTCAGAGCAACTACATTCAAATGCCCTATTGTATACTAGACACTGTAGCATCTGCCTCTTTATTTTATTTTATTTTTAATATCTTATTTTTTTCTTTCTTAAAAGATACGTAGATTACATAAATGTTTCACAAAAAAATATAGATTCCTATATGCCCCGCTCCCCATACCTCCCACACCTCCTACATAAACAACATCCTTCCTTAGTATGGCACATTCACTGCAATTGATAAACGCATCCTGGGGCTTTGCCATTGAGCACATTGTAGTCTATACCCTCTCCCACACAATTCTGCAGGCTATGGGACAACATAAAATGGCTTATATCTGTCATTGCAATGTCATTCAGGATGATTCCCAAATCCTGAAAAAGCCTCTGTATTACAACTGTTTTTCCCTCCCCTTGCCCCCAGAACCTCCAATGGTCACTGCCTCCACATCAATGTTGTAATATCTTCCATTGCTAGAATCACAGTATGTCTATCGTAGAATACCAGTAAGTCCACCCTAGTCAGTAGTTCATTCCCCAGTTCTGAGGATTCTGTGATGATGATGTCCATTCCACCTCTAATTGAGAGGAGGCTTCAATCCCATACAGCCAATGGATGGGACTCTCTTGTTTGCAGTTGCAGGTTCTCTCATTTCCTTGGTGTGGTGGTTGTCCTGGGTACGTCCAATGACCTGGAGAGTAGATGTTGCATCTCCGCTGAGGCTCTGGGCCCAGCTGGCATCTGCCTCTTTAAATTAGTTCTTGAATAAGATAGTTTTCAGCAGAGTAAATGCACATAGTAAGGATGACCAAGTCTCCCTGGCTTTGTTAGTGCTATAAAGACCTGTAATTCTGCAGTCTTTTCCTTGCTATGTTTCTAATGCTCATTACTCAAGCCACCATGGTCCTTCATAATTTTGGCATTTTTCCCATATTTCAGGTAGGAAGTGATTGAATTGAAAAAAACAAACTTTAATTAAAACTCCAAGGTTTATTTTAATAGCTTTGATCCTTAATTTGATTTGGCATCTCTGTAGATGAGGACCTTTAACCTTAATTCTGCTGTCAACCCACAAGAATTTTTATCTAACCTGATGATAAAATTAAAATTAGAGAACACTTATTTTCTGTGTGTATCCACATATGTATTAGACTACAGGATTTGCAAAATAATTCAAATATTTACACTTTAATGCCTTCAATTAATATAAGTAGCTGGCTCTTGGCCAATGGGGATTCTCTGCTTCTTAAAAGCTCCAAGTAGAAGGGTGAAATATGCCTGTTCTGTCAAGCTCTCTTTTAACCAACCCATTTTCATTGAAGTTTGATTAAAATTTATAGTAGATTTTCTTCCACCTCCATTCATCAACAAAGCAGAACTGCATTCACCAAGTACCAGCCATTTTACTAGTCACTGGCAATAAAGAAGTGAAAAAAAAAATATCCCAACCCAAGGAAGGGCATGGTTTACTGAGCAACAAAGCAGGTATTTCCAGCAAAAGGTGGTAAATATTATAGGTACCTGAAAACTATTGAATGTCTATAGTAAAAAGTGATGTTTATTGTATGAATAAATGAATAATTTAGGTATGCACAGATGGCTGTAGACACAAAGAGGAAAATAATTTGAATTCATCTTTGAAGAGTCAGTTAAGGATGCCTAGAAGTGGTATATAGCTGAATTTTGGAAGATAAATCGGATTTTGGAAGGCAGAGGTGAAAAGATCATTACATGCAGAGCAAACAGTCTTAGCAGCTCACGTTTAGGGCTGGACACCCAAAACCCTGATGTGCTGGTTTCGTCAATTATACATTCTACAGAAAATTATACGAGGATTTTCTACTTGCTTATCAATGACTGCATAATTGAGGCTTGTCAAAATGCCTTTAAAAAAAAAAAAAAGAAACACTTTTTTTTATAAATTCCCCTTTAAATTAACTCTGCTCATCATTTTGACACTAACTATGCAAAAATGATATCAAGCAAAACCAAATAACACAATCTGGGTATGACATAATGGCATCTGAATGAAGTATGATACTGGACATGAAATTTAATTAACATAAAAGTCACTTCTCTTAAAAAGACTGACGTATTTCCTACTCTTCTAACTGGTGTCAATCCAACATATATTTATTGACTGCCTTTATATGTGACAGACGTGGTACAAGGTGGTTTTTTTGTTTGTTTGTTTCTTTCTTTTTTTAGGAGTGACCAAGGATAGAACCCAGGACCTTGTACATGTAAAGCAAGTGCTCAGCCAATAAGCTACACCCACTCTGCAGTATAAGGTATTTTGAAAGGGAGAAAATGACTTGTACCCACCATCACAGTTTATTTTCAGGTAAAGGTGGGAAGGTAGATGATAATATGGTAAGATAATTGAAATAGAATCATAGTTCAGTTCTAAGTCTACTCCTAAAAACTTTCTCTGTAAATTTATAAATTCTTTTGGCTCTCAGTTTCTTTCTCTATTAAGTGAACTATGTGGATTAGATAATGCCTGTACTTCCTTCATTGTCTGAAGCTTCATGATTCAAAGTTTCCATGCTATTAAGTTTATTTATCAGAAGAAATTTTTACTTAACCAGTCTTTCAAAATTTGTTCAGAGGCCAACATTTTTGGAACTTCCTCTGTATAGACAAATCATCCACTTTTTGCAGTTCTTTTCAGGAGAAAAAAATATGTAAACTACAGTATTGAGAGTTGGCCATTCTTCTTTGTAATCTGCAATAAATCTTTTCATTAAATGGGCATCCTTCCCAAACTCAGAGAGAGTAAATGGTTCTCAATGATATATTGACCTTTGACTGTAAATTAAAGTCTCATTGCACTTACTTGCAAAGTGTGTCATTACAATGTTAAAGCAAGGCAATGCAAAGTGGAAACATTAAGTCAATCAGCTGGTTACATCATTTCTATGGTGAGAAACAATTGGACTGATTTTTTTGATTGACATTTTCATTCATTCATTCAACTGTGCTCCTTATTCATTCTATTCTTTGATTGAGACAGATGTTTTTGGTGTATTGTGAACATAGCCTGATCACTTGTGTAAAAGCAAAGCAAATTTAAAATAGAGGTATACAAAAGGTCAGTGGAAATAATAAAAGTTAACAGAAAGAATCATGGTTTAGTTGGTAATCCATGTGGAATATTAAAAATGTACCCTAAAATTTAATATATGAACACTCTAGTAAGCCTGAATTGATTTATTGAATTGTTCAACCAACACTCATTTTCTACCATGTTCCAAGACCTGTACTGGTCATTGAGAATAGAAAAACAAATGAATGCTCTTGATTAGGATGAATACAAAAAGTATGTGAACACATGTTGCCTTTATGCAATAAGTATTCGTTGTTCTGGGTATAGTACAAGGTACAGAGGATAAAGGGAAATTAAGACAGTTAGAGATTCTTCCTGGAGTTTTCAGTCTAGCTTAGAAAGATGGACAAGACAATTAATTATAATACGCTCTGTTGATTGCCATGATAAGTAAGATATATATGTAGTCCTATGAGATATTTACCTGGCATAAGAATAAGGGAATCAGAAAACCAGGAAACAGTCTCTCTAAGAAAGTAGTATTTAAACCCGATCTTAAAAGAAAGTGTGATTTATAAAGGAGCAGAGGAAGAGGGCAATGGGTGGGGTGTTAACTAGCAGAAGTACTAGCAAGTATGGAACATGGCACCATTTTCCAGTTTATTGAACCAAAGCCTTCGAGTATCAATCTCCCAAGTTTCCCAAGATTAGAATCAATATAGAATTAATGACATATTAAGGACTGAACTAAGTTTGATGTATCCTGATAAATCTTCATGAAAACAAACAAAAGAAAAGAAAATAGGGAAGTTTCCAAATTTTGGAGATCAAACAACTCTTTTAAATGACATTTTAGGAAGGAAGGTGAAATGCATTTAATCAAATTAACTTGTAGGGTCCATGAATGGTGCATAGTTTATCTTCCCTAGAGAATTTTAACCACTTCAATTTTAAAGGAAACAAGTTCCTCAGAAAGGTACTAAGGAGAATAAACATTTAAGCTTTATGTGATATTAAAATGATATTAATGAAAAGGGGGAGGTGTTTTATTGAACAAGACAGTCTATTTTCAATTTTATTTTTGTCACATAAACTTTCAATTTCCCTTTTAAAGTCTTGCTTTCATGGAAATGAGCTATATATACTTGGTCATAATGCATAACAGTTCATAAGTATTTAATAAATATTAGTTGCAATATTATTATTATTAGCATAGATATTCTCAAATTTAGACTACTGAAAGAAAATTTCACCTTCAGGGCATATTCTCCTTGCTCAATATTATTTTATACTGCTGGCTTTGAAAGAGACCAAAAATCAGCCATATGATATATGTTACACTACAGCCTTAAGTTTTAGATTTACTTATTGAAAGATATTTTAGTTTTTTAATCCCGTAATCTCACTCTACTATAACATAGCAAGGTAGCTGTATACTTGTTACCTGTTGAGGAGAAACTGTCTTTAGTCACAAAGGAAATTCCTGTTTTACCCTTCCCTTCTCTTTACCTAGCCAAGTTCCTGTTTTCCTTTCCTTTCTCTTTGTCTGAACCAGGCAAGATTTAGGAATTTACAAGAAGAATGGGAAAATTGAAACTGAGAATTGAGAATTAACAAATAACTATAATCACTGAATTGTTATATAGAGGATCTCTTCAGAAGCTTATTTCTTTGATTCTAAATACTATGTTTGATTTTTGTAAATGTGTAATCTTTAACTGGTAACTAATCCCTGCTGGTATTCTCCCTTATCTTATCACCCATGCCAGAGCTAGATATAGTCAATTCTTAACACACCCCTGATGGACAATTTTGTTTAGTCCAAGAGATTTACAAAGGTTTGGCTTAAATCTCCTTATTCATTTTCTTATGTGGATTGAACTATTTATAACCTTATATATTTCCCCAGTCAAACTTTATCATTTCCTAGTGGATGTTATTTAAGTAATTTGTGCCTCAGTTTGTAACCTGTAATCCAGTTTTACCCCTGCCAGCCTCTGGGGCCAGCACTTACACACTGCCATTTAAATAAAGCAATCAATATCCGTTGACATTCCAACATCCCTATCCCCACCTTTTTTGGTCTGAAAATAATAAAAACCCTAACCTTTTTTGTTTGGTTAAGCTGACTTGAGACTTACTCTCCTGACCTCCTCTGGCTTAATAAAGTGCTTTCCTTTGCATGATCAACCTTGGTGGGGACTGTAATTCTCTGTGCCAGGCAAGAACCCAGGGATCTCATGTGAGTTCCCTTCAGCTTCTACTGTGGAATCTAAAGATCTGAAGGTCTCTATCAACCTTACAAACAATAAGAGCCAAAGTATTTCAAACTCATGGCATTTAAAAATCTTTCTGGAAAGCTGAGATCACAGAGCAGCCAAAAGAGGTGGTATCTGCAGGACGACAGGAGATGCAAACACTCTCACCTGGTCTACACAGCCAAGCATTGGTAACGTTGGAGAAAAAGGCAGATGCGGAGACTAATGATTGCAGGCAGGAAGTTTATTGAGAAGCTCTACCAGCAAAGGGGGTCTAAAGAACAGACTTCAGGCCACCCATGGAAAGTGGTGGATAAGACTTTATACAGTACATCAGTAGGGGAGGAAATGTTAGTCCGTGGGGAGGGGGAGAGACTGAATATAGCTTGTGGCCAATAAGGGGCTGGAAAAGTGAGTTCTTCCCGTGTATGGCTAGGAGGTAGTGGGCTAGGAGGTGGGGTATTCTTGGAATGCAGGAGGGGTTGGTGGGTCTGGGCCCAAAAGGGGTGAAGGCCCTTATCTGCTCCAGTCCACTGTGATATATATCTTTTGTTCATTCCTGGGGGGAGATGAGCTGTCTCTGCACACATAGGCATGGTCTTATGACCTATTAATTATTGCAAACCTCATAAGGGGGAATCTCTAATATTCCTAACTCTCTCTCTCTCTCTCTCTCTATATATATATATATATGTGTGTGTGTGTGTGTGTGTGTGTGTGTGTGTGTGTATGTGTATATATATATATATATATGATGAAGGGCTAAGTAATGAGAATACTGGGCAGAACAGATGAGAGGATTCGGGACATCAACTTAGTCTGGCTACTTCCTGCTATTACGGGGCGACAAAGGGCTCCCTTCCATTCTGTCCAATGGGTTCTGATTTCTGGCCCTGAAGAGGTTGGTATTAGCATTCATGTAGCCAGAAGATGCTGTCCACATATTCTTGAGTTGTTGATTGTACGATTTGGAGCATGAATCAGGTGAGAAGCTGTAAGAGACAAGGACCAATAAAAAGCAGCAGCAATACTATCAGTAGTAGTGTTATAATGGGTAAAAGGCTTGATTTTAGGGGTGAAGAGAAGTAAGAGAGAAATGAGGATAACCATGATTGATTTCTGTAGCTGTTGTCTCGGGCCCTCTGAATGATTTCTACATTTTCCTTTAAAATTTTGAGATTTTCTTCTACTTGCCCTATTCTGTTAATATAGAAACAAGTTTCAATTATGATTGCATGAGTGACTTCTGTGACAGCAGTGAGGACATCCAATGCCTTCTACTTAGTATGACAACTGGTGCCAGGCTGTTAATTTCCAGTTGTTGATTGTTTATGGCCTGTATGGTTGCATTCCAGGATAGCTGTAATGTGAGGGAGATATTTAGAATAGCTCGTTCTAACATTGGAAGACCTACAAACCAGAACAGACTGCAGAAGATGGTGTGTCCTATGCCAGGTTTTTCTAGGATTGGATTATCATGGTGTGATATCCAAATTCTGGGTCTCCTAAGAAGTGCCTCTTTTTTCGTTCGCTCTGTTGTTGAAGCTTCAAGTGAGGTTTCAAGAAAAGAACGGAGATTAGGTATTTGTCCAGAGGAGGCCATATCTTGGGGTTTTAGAATAGTGGCATTAGGAATAATAGATACTATAGTGCAAGTTCCTGTCCACGTGGTAGGAAGTGTTAGGTAGGCAGTTTTACCACACAGAAAATAGAAACCTGTGTCCACAAGCTTTAGTGCCATTGAGGGGCCTGAGGGAATAAAATAAGAATGCAGGTGGTTGGGAATGTTGAGTATTTGGGTTCTGCTACATACTACATTAACACAAAAAGGAGAGTAATGGGGTTTGGAAGGGTCATATGTTAGTTTAGTCTAACAGAGGAGATTTCGGGAAAGAAAAGTGAAGAAATTCTTTGGGTTTTTTTCTAGGTTTTAACCTAGTTAAAGTGTATAATTGTCCCAATTGTGTTCCTACTTTGAATAACTCGGTTTGTCTATAAGAGATATTGAAGCACAGCACATTATCACTATAATTTTTATTGTTTACTCGTGTAGGTAGTGTTTGATTGAAGCCTGAGTCATTCCAAAATAGGGTTGAATTAAGATGTTTGTTTGGCACTTTTAAATCTGCCTGCCAGTGGAGTGTAGTGGTGTTAAAAAGTAGAGTATGATTCCAAGATGTAGTGGGTATATATCCTAAATCAGTTGCATAAGGTTGTGTGGATAAGTACTTAAAGCCGTAAAAAGGTCTGTCCATTAGGACTGTGACCATACCAATAGAATTTGAATTTTCCCCTGAATGAGAGATGTTTAAAGCCTGATGGAGAATAAGTATATCTTCATATTCTGGTAAACTTGGGTGGGTTGGGGGGCAGGTTCTGTAACCTATCGGTCTCCAAAGCTAGTGTATTGTGGGCGAACATGCAGGAAAGTTTCTGGGCTTAAAGGAAAGGTGAGTATGGATATAGTTTCAGCATGGGTATGCTCAGGGCATATCTAGCAATCGGAAAGATTAATTGCAGTGGCTATGGTTTGGATGGTGTCTGTAAGGGGGTGATAAGGGGTTTTTTGAGAGGTTAGTGCAAAGAAGAGTGGGAAGATAAAATATAGGACAGCCATTGTAGAGAGACTTTAGTCAGGAAAGAAAAGGAAGTGGGTGGCAAAGGAGAAAAGGAAGATTTCTTCGGGGTAAAAATCAGAAAAATCTCCTTGTAACTACAGGTCCTGAATGATGTCAAGGTATTGCTCAAACGAAAGGGTGCAAGGGACAACCAAGTCAGCTAAGTGTGAGGCTAGAAAACTACAGAAACTGTTGCCTCTAGGTAGTACCATGTGTGTTAATTCTGCCAGGTTCAACAACAAGTCATGGAAGGAAAGGGTAAAGAGCTAAGAAGAACCTGTCAAAAGGGGCGATATGTCCTGTGTTTGGTGTGTTGTCACTTCTGTCCTTCATGAGTTTCAATCATAGGTCCCCTAGAGGTCCACAGGTGTACTTTTCTTGAGCTCATAGTCTGCTGTTTGCAGAAGGTAGTGGAGCCGGCTTCAGTCTGTTAAAGTGTATCCATGACAGGAAATTCAGAAGTCTTGTCGTGGTGGGGGTGGTTAGAAGGACAAGAAAAGGAACCATCCACTTTGGGGTTAAAGGTTTGGGGTATAAGGCCTTTAGGTAAATCCAGTCACCTGGATGAATAAGCAGTGAGGTACAGACGGTTCCAGCGCAGGGAGAGTGGAGTCAATTAGCTGATGCAGGAATGAATGCATTTGTGTTAGGCCGACTATATTGTTGTTGAAATCTGATGGCTGGGAGGGTATAGTGGTAAGAGTAAAAGGGTGTCCATACATGATATCAAAGGGGCTTAGAAAGTGTGGTTTTCAAGGAAGTGTTCGAATTTTCATGAGACTAAGAGCAGAAGTTCATTGCATGGTGCCTGTACCTGCATTGTTAATTTGGTTAAGTGTTGTTTTAGGATCCCATTCATATGCTCAACTATTCAGGAAGACTGAGGTATGTAAGGAATATGTAACTTCCGGGTAATTCCTAAGGTACTACAAACCCCTTTTGTGATCTGTGAAGTGAAGGCTGTCCCATTATTTGACTGCAGAGAAGAGGGAAGGCCAAATCTGGGGATTATTTCTGTTAACAGGATGATAATTGCAACATCAGCCTTCTCGGAGGTGGCTGAAATGCTTCAACCCATCCAAGTAAGGTGTCTACAAAGACCAAGAGGTATTTAACCTTCCTCACAGGTGGCATGTGGATAAAGTCTAATTGCCAGTCTTGTCCTGACTTAGGGCCTCTAAGTTGGTGGGCTGTGAAAGAAAGAGGTGTAGAGCCTCCATGGATATTAGTTCGTTGACAAATAGAGCAGCTTTTTGTCATTTCTTTTAAATGTTTTGAGAGTTCAGGGCAGTGTAGAGAGTTAGAGGTTGTGAAAGCGGTTTGTGTCCTACATAGTACTGGTTGTGCAGGGAGGTGAGAATGCCATGTGTTTTTACTTCAGGTAAAATAATTTTTCCATTTTTCATGAACTACCCCTCAATTTGTTCTACTCCCATAAGGGAGAACTTTGAGGTTTCTTCAGGTGTGTAAGGAGGCGCAGGGTATGGAAGTGTTAGAAGAATGGGTGTGACAGTAGAATGTGAACCCAAGTAGGGTTGGGTAGCCTGTCCTTTGGCTTCAGCGTCGGCTCTGTTATTGCCAACAGATATAGGGGAATTTGATTTTTGGTGCCCTTTGTAGTGAATTAGAGCAGCTTGGGTTGGAAGTGATGCCACTTTGAGTAATTGTAGGATGAGATCTTTGTTGACAATGAAAAATCTGCTAGAAGTTAGGAACCTCCTCTCCCTCCAGATGGGGGCGTGTGAGTGTAGAATGTGATATGCGTATTTGGAGTCAGTGTAGATGTTTAGGGCTTGTCCCTTGCCTCTGACTAGTGCTCTGGTGAGGGCTATGAACTCAGCTTGTTGTGATGTCATGCCAGGGAGAAGGGGACCTGACTCAGCAGTTTAAGTTAAGGTAACATTAGTGTATCTGGCCTGAGTGGGGGTGTTGAGTTTAGTAGAACTGCCATCAATAAGCCATGTATGAGTTGAATTAGGAAGAGGGGTGTCTAAAATATTAAAAAGGGGTTTGGCAAGGAGATCAAGCACTTCACTACAATCATGTAAGTAATCAGTTCATGTGTTTCTGGGGATGGTTTGGGTTCAGTGGGAAGGAGGATGGCAGGATTGAGAGGAGGACAGTGGTGTAGTAAGACTCTGGGGTTTTGTAGAAGGGTTGCCTGGAGGGTTTGGAGGCAGGCAGAGGAGATAAATGCAGTAGCTTTGTGAGTTAAGAGAGGAGGTAAGGAATGTGAGGAAAAAACATCGAGATGATTTATCAGGGATAGTTTAAAGCTTTCTTGCATCAGAAGAGAAGCAGTGGTGAGGGTTTTGAGGCAAGTAGGCCAACCAAGGGTTATAAGATCGAACTGTTTAGAGAAGTAGGCAATGACTTGATTGTCGGTGCCATAGGTTGTGTTAAGATTCCTAGTACATATTCATGTTGGGTATTGACATAGAGGGAAAAGGGTTTAGCAGGGTTAGGAAAGGCTAGAGTGGGTGCAGTTAAGTCTTCAAGTTTACAGAAGGCAAACTTGAGTGACAGAGGGCAATCGAGTGGCTCGCACAGGTCACGAGAAGTGGCTTGGTAGAGGGGTTTAGATATAGGCCCCAAATTTGGAATCCAGAGATGGAAAAAGTTGACCAGCCCTAAGAAAGAAAGGAGATCTGCCTTGGTATGTGGAAGGGGATAGTCCCTGATGAGTTGGATTCAATCTGGAGTTAGATGCTTATGTGAGGGGGAGAGATGAAGACTTAGATAGGTTACTTCAGTGTTGAAAAATTGTCCTTTGCTTGGGGAGACGCAATATCCCTTATCCCCGAGAAAGTTAAGTAGAGTGAAAGTGTGGGTTATAGAGGTTTGTAGGGAGGGGCTACAGAGGAGTAATTCATGGACATATTGAAGGAGGGTGCTGGAGGGAAGCTGAAGGTCAGAGAGATCTCAGTATAGGGCCCGTCCAAAAATGTGAGGACTATCTCTAAAGCCCTGGAGAAGGACCATCCACATTAACTGCTGGGAGTTTAGGGAGTCCTCAAGGTCTGCTCACGTGAAAGCAAAATTGTCTTGGGAAGTTTCACCTAGGGGAATAGTGAAAAAGGCGTCTTTGAGGTCAATTACGGTATAATGTGTAGTTTGAGGAGGTATATGTGACAAAAGACAGCATGGGTTAGGAACTAGGGGAAAGATAGGCTGTGTGGCTTCATTAATAATTCTAAGATCTTGAACAAGGCAATAGCTCCCATTTGGCTTTACTGTCAGGATGGGGGAGTTAAAGAGTGAATTAGTTGGGCACAAACTTATTGGCACAAAAGACCAGAAGCACAGAGTTTGTCATAGTGGGTTTAAGACCTTGTTGAGCACTGAGGGACAGGGGATACTGAGGAATGTTTGTGAAAGAGGAGGCTTTTTTTAATGACTATATTAACAGGGGAGTGGTGTGCTGCAACTGAAGGAGAATTAGTATCCCAGACCTGGGAACTTATTTCTGCCTGCAGTACAGGAAGAATGTAGTAGGGACTGGGGAGGGGGCTTGTGTGCTAGACAGGAGGAGAAGGAAGCTGGTTTGAGATGAAGGGAGTGTAAAAGAAATGGAGGAGTGGAATTTAGACAGTATATCGCTACCTAGGAGTGGGGAGGGACACAGGGATTATGAGGAATTTGTTGGAGAACATGTGATTTTCTATTGAACATATGAGTGGTTTGGTAATTAAAGGTGAAGAAGGAATGCCGTCATCCTCCACAATAGAGATTGAGGAAATGGATAAAGGTCCTGAATGAGCTAAGAGGACTGAATATGTGGCCCCTGTGTCCATTAAAAATGAGATCAGTTTATCTCCAACCTTGATGATAACCCTTGGTATCAGAGTTACTGATGGCGATGTGGGGCCGTCTGGAACCAGGGACCCATCAGTCATCCTGCCTTAATCCAAGGAGGTCTGGAAAGGACGATCCCGGCTCCAGATCTTTAGGGTGGGCTGGAGGAACTTTCCTGGAAACAAGGATTTCGGGACAGTCAGACTTCCAATGACCTTTGCTGTGACACATGGGGCAAGGCCCCAGTGGGGGTCAGGGATAAGGGCAGGAGCGTGCCCAATGCACATCCTTTCCACACTTGAAACAGGGTCCCAGGGCAGCAGGAGGGAAGAAGAAGAATTAGGTTTCTGAGAATCAGACCTGAGGGCAGCAGCTAGGAGGGAAGCTTTAGCCTGATCCCTTTTGTGCTTTTCTAATTTAGCTTCCTCTTCTCTATCATTAAAGACCTTGAAGTCTGCTTTAATTAGGTCTTTCTGAGGGGTATAAGAGGGCCATCCTCTAATTTTCCCCTGATATCTGGATAAGATTGATAAAGTGGGTGTGTAGGTATAGCCAACCAGATTCTGATTCAGGGTCTAAGTCAGTGTATTTGAGGAGAGACTGGGTTAGTCTATTTATAAAAGCAGCTGGATTTTCATCATGTTTCTGCGAAATTTCTTTAATCTTATCCTAATGAATTGCCTTAAAGGCAGCCTTTTTCATGGCTCCTATCATGCAGGTTAAAAAGTGGGCCATGCAGGGAAGGTCAAGGAAACCTGATAGTCCCAGGGTGGATTAGTGGTGGGAACTGTGGTGGGCCTACTGGGTGTCTAATTAGGGTCTTGAGTTGCATGGAATCTGTGAAAACAATAGCTGCAGTCCAAATGCAGTTTTTTTCTTCTGAAGTAGTGGAGGAAGTAATAATAAGGTATGCATCCTGATAGATAAGGTCATAGGAATGTGTGAGATGTTGAAATTCCTTAATATATGTGGCAGGGTTTTCAGAGAAAGATCCTAATCTCCTTTCTATTTGACTCAAATCTGATAGTGAGAAAAGAACGAGTATCTTAGCTATTCCTTTGGCTCCCTTCAGCTCCTGCCACTTTTCGGAGGGGTAAGGGGGGGTGGAGTCTGTGTAGAGCTAAGAGGTGGGGAAGGGCTAGCCTTTGTGCCTTTGTATCAAGAGAGGTGGAGGATAGCAACAGGGGGAGGGGAAGGGCATAGTCCTCATGAACAAATATAAGGGGGAGAAGGGGGAGCAGAGGGTCCCGTGGTGGAAGATGGAGGACCCAAAAGTGGTGATAATGAGGGGACAGTGGAAGTGGAGATGGAGGGTGAGGGCGGAGACAAGGGTGAAGGTACATAGGGAGAAGGTGCGGGAGGAGCCTGGTTTGCTGGATGGATGTTGAGATTTTCAGGAGTTGTAGGGAGTGTGAGAGAGGAGAAGGAAAGTTTCTGAGAGGATTTTTGGTGTAAAAGAAAGATTTGATAAGAGAAACAAGATTGGCAAAGGGAGGGATGATTAAGAAGAAAAAAAAAATGCCTGAAGGTAAGGAATTTCCAACCCCTTGCTGGTGCTCTGAATGAAATTCTCTAAGTCTCAGAGAATTTGAAAATCAAAGTGCCATTGACTTTATTGTCTAAATTGTATTGCAGCCACACAGAGGTCAAATACAAAATGAGTTTTTTAGGTCTGATGTCTTCTTTGGGGTACAGTATTTTAAGGTTGTGAAGGAGACAACCTAGAAGTGTGGTTTTCAAGGGGGTGGGGGGTGATATCAAATTTCCCATTTTAGGTTGCATGGGGGAGATTCTGAGTGAGGCAGTTGTCCCCAAATCAGTCAGAAATCTCCAAGGAAACAGGATACCACACTTGGAGCTGGATGTCCGGAGCCAAGGGGTCTCAATCCACAAGGACACGGGCCTCCCCTGAAGTCAGTGAGGATCACTGACCTAGCGCTAGGGTTTTCAGTTTTTGGTGGGCTGTCCTGGACAATAGAAAAAGGAGAGAGAGAAAGAGCAGGACCCTCAGGTGGAGAAATCCTTGACTCACCCAGCTATGATTTGGTGTCCGGTGTTGAATGGACTTTTTCAGTAGCAACAGGGTAGAGATCCCTCACCAATCAATCAGTCTCAGCAACCCCAGACCTGGGCTTTTAGGCACCAAATGTTAGAGAAAGGGCGGCGCTCAATGGGATGCAAAGACTGACAATTGCAGGCAAGAAGTTTATTGAGAAGCTCTCCCAGCAGAGAGGGTCTGAAGATTAGACTTCAGCCCACCCGTGGAAGGTAGTGGATATGACTTTTATATTACATCAATAGGCGGGGAAACGTTAGTTCATGGGGAGGAAGAGAGACTGAGTACAGCCTGGGGCCAATAAGGGGCTGGAAAAGTGAATTCTTCCTGTATATGGCTTGGGGGTAGTGGGCTAGGAGGTGGGGTATTCTTGGAATGTGGGAGGGGTTGGTGGGCCTGGGCCCAGAAAAGGTGAAGGTCCTTATCTGCTCCATTCCACTGTGATATGGATCTTTTGTTCATTCTTAGGGGAAGATGAGCTGCCTCTGTGCACATAGGCATGGTCTTTTGACCTATTAATCATTGTAAACCTCGTAAGGGGGAAGCTCTAATAAGTAAGAAGTGAAAAGTTGACAAATCAGTAAATGAAAATAGTTGCCAAATTCGTGAAAGCCAGGTGTGGGCATTATGGACAGTTTGAAACCTGTTAAGTGCTGCAGAAATTTGGTGAGTTAGCACCCTCTTGAGCTCCATTGATCACTCACAGAGAATATCAGAGAATATCAATGAGTACCTATTGTGATGTAGATCTGAGTAAGGCAATAGAATCCCTGTGGCAAAGGCAAATAACTCTGTCTGTGTAGACCCCTCTCCATTACCTCCACTAATGAACAAAATAATTAATCTGTAGTAGGGAGGGATAGAGGAAGCACTATTGCCCAAAAGGCATGGGGAAAACTCACCACAAGTGGAAGAAAGGAACTGGGGGTGGGAAGCAACTTTCTCCTCTCTGAAGGATAGGATTACTTGCTGAGCTCACAACTACATACAAAGGAAGGGTAGTAGTTGTAATAAAGGTCACAACCCTGACAGCTAGGAATACAATGTATACCTAACTCCAAGGCTTTATCAGGTCACCAAAGATCCCTATCTCCCAACCTCACTTAACTACCATCAAATAACAAGCAAAGAAGAATACTGCTGGGAGAGGGATGAGAGGGAAAAGAACATACAAATAGAACCTCTTGAGGAACAAAAAAAAAAAAAAAGAAGACCTAAAACTCACAATCAAACAGACATTCTTCTGGTAAACCAACTCTCATCCTAAACACAATGTTTCTTTACAGAATTTGAAGGCGCTGATGCACTGATGGTCACCATAGCAGTAACAAATCCCAGAAGCAGCACAATTCTTTAGTAGATTAAATCAAATTCCTTCAGTAAAGGTCATAGAAGAAGGAAAGACATACCCATTATAAAGCACAAAATGTATTTACCTAGTCTCTAGTGTACACAAGTTGTATATCTTAGAACAACAATAACAAAAAATTCAAGGCATAGAAAAATACAATTTAAAAACACCCCAGAAGATAAAGTTATCAACAAACCAGATTCCAATATGACACAGATGTTGTAACTATCTGCCAGAAAATTTTAAAGTAAGTATGATTTATTTGTTAAAGACTATAAAGGTAGACAACATGTATAATCAGAAGGATAATGAAACAGAAAGTATCAGTAAGAATCAGATGGAAATGCTAGAAAAAAAATGCTAGTAATGCTAGAGATGAAGAATGATTTCAAACAGCTTATATGTACATATAACACATCTGAAGTTAGTTAACTTGAAGAAAAATCAATAAAACTCACCTAAACTGAAATGCAAAGTGACAAAATATGATACAATAAAAACAAAAATAAAAACAACAACAGAAGCAGGCCGGAACATACAAGAATTGTGGGAACATATCAAATATTGTAAAATGTAAATTGAACTCCCAGAAGAAGAGAGAGTAAACAAGGGATTTTCTAAAATTAATGTAAAACACCACATCAGAAATCCAAGAAGATAGAGAATGTCAAGCAGGATAAATATAAAAAAACACAAATAGCCAAATAAAATAAATAAAATAAAAAAGTAAAATACACTTAGTGTATCAAATTAGAACTGATAAAAATAAAAAACAAAGAAAAGATTTTGAAGTTAGCCGGGGGCGGGGGGGAGGAATATTACATAGTGAAAAACAAGGATAAACATAGCAGAAATCATACAAGCAAAAACAAAAACAAAAACACAGAAAAGAAAAGAAGAGAAATATTGCTGAAAGAAAACTACCAAAAATAAAAACCATCAACTCAGATCTTAAAGCCCTGAAAAATATATTTTTAATATGAAAAAGAAATAAAGTCTTACTCAGAATTAAAATGTCTAGGTTGTTTTGCTTTTGCCAAAAAATCAACTCAAAAAGAACATTAAAGAAAGTCCTTAAGGTAGAAAAATTATGACATCAGACTGAAATCTGAATTTACACAGCATGAATATGGCTGGAAATGGAATAATAGAAGGTTAAATTAAATTCATTTTTTAATATTTAATAGTTCTAAATGCAAGTTACCAAAGCAAATGTTCAGCTAAGTTTTATGTGTTTAGAGCATATGTAATATTAAAAGGTGTGAAAAAATAGAAGAAAGGATGGAAGGGAGTAAATAAGATCAAACTTTGTGAGTTCTTCCACTAAAGATGAAGTGATCCAATATTTTTGGAAATTAAACTCAATTTAAAAATGCTTATTGTAAATCTTAGCATCATCAGTAAAATTAATTTTTAAAAGGGTCATAAATATTAAATTATAGAAAGATAAAAGGGAATTCTGAAAAATGAAATTAACAAATGAAAGTGGAGCTACAGAGTAAACAAGACACAAGAGGAGGTTTAAGCAAAAGAAAACAAAGAGTAGGGTGGTAAAATACAATCCAATCATGCCAATAAGCACATTAAATATAGGTGGCATAAATTCACCAGTTTGAAGATGTGTATTGCCAGATGGGGTAAAAAAGCAAGAGCCAATATATGTAATCTATAAAGAAACCTATTTTAAATATAAAGACATAGATAGCTTAAAAGTAAATAGATGGAAAAAGATGCCAGGCAAACTCTAACCAAAAGAAAGCTGAAGTAGCTATATTACTATTGGGCAAAGAAGACTTCAGAAAAATGAACTATTTCAGTGATGAAATAAGCCATTAAATAATGAAATAGGAGACATTTTTTCAAAAAGACAAACTAATCATGAATGTATGTGCATGTACATAGATTCAAAATAAAGAAATAATTGATGCTGTTGAAAAGAGAAATAAACATACTTATAATGATATTTGCAGGCTTCAAAAATCTCTCAGCAATGGATAGAATAAATGTACATACAAACATTATTAATATAGAAGATCTAAAAACACTATTAAGTAACTAGATCTAATTAACATTTATAGAACATTCCATCTCTAAGGAATAGAATAAAATTTATTCTCAAGTGCAGATCACCAAAGGAGACCAAATTCTTGGCCATAAAAAAAACTTAGAGTATTGAAAAATCATGCAAAGTAGGTTCTTCGAAATAAGTGGACTTAAACTAGAAATCAATAACAGAGATCTGAAAAAATCCTGTATTATTTATAAATTAAACAACAAAATTCTCCATGTCTCACAGAAAAAAGAATGTCTTTCAAGGGAAATTATAAAGTATTTTGAATGGAATGAAAATGAAAATATATCATATTAAAATTTCCAGGATGCAGTTAAAACAGCAATTAAAAGAAATTTTTTAGTGCAAATTGCTTACATTAGAGAAGAAGAAAGGTCTTGACTCAATATTCTAAGCTTCCTTTCATAAAATGGAAATATAAAGAGTAATATATCCTAAACAAAAAGGAAAGTTGAAAACAGTAAAGGCTGAAATCTATAAAATCTAAAACCTAAAAATAATAGAGAAATCAAAGTAACCCAAAAACAAATTTTTAAAAATAATCACAAATCCTTGGCTTGATAAACCTCCATCCAAACTACCCAGGAAAAAAGAGAGAAGTTACAAAGTAATATCTAGAATTAGAGTGGGGTATTGTTTCTGACTTCAAATAAATTAAAGAGATAATAATGTAATATGAACAATTCCAGGTCCATAAATATGAAAAATCATTTGAAATTTACAAATTATTTGCAAGGTACACACATAATTTATTCAAGAAGGAAGGTAAGATGAATATTACTATAGCTATTAAAGAAATTGAATTCATAGTTTAACGTCTTCCAAAGAGAAAAATCTAAGCCTTGATGATTTCACAGGTAAAGTCTTTCAACATCTATAGAAAAGATTATACCAATTCTACAATTGTATCTTTTGAATATAGGTGAAAAAGACCCTCTATCTCATTTTTTAGGTCAAAATTTCCCCAATATCAAAAATGAGGCAATAACAGTAGAAGAAAGAAATCTACAAATGATATCCCTTGTGAATATAAACACAAAAATCCTCAAAACATCTTAGCAAATCAAATCTAGCAACATACAAAAAGGAAAATACATCCTCACAAAATGGGTTTACACCAAGAATGAAAGGCTGTTTAACATTTGAAAAGCAATCAGTGTAATTCCTTATAATAACTAAGTAAAGAAGAAAAAGCAGATGGTCATCTCAGTATATACAGAAAATAAACATTAGACACATTTTCACAGGAATTCCTGTTAAAATCTCATCACACTAAGAATAGAAGCGACCTCATAAATTTGACAAAGAACATTTAAAAATAAAGGATATCTAAAATCATATTTTGGAGTGCAAGGCTGAATCCTTTTCTCCTTCTTTTAGAAAAAAATCAACACTCCCACAATTTCTATTTAAAATTATGGTGGAGGTCCTAGTTGTTTGCAATATAGTAAGAAAAACAACTGTAATATAGATCAGACCAGGAAAAAACAAAACACTCTTTCTTTGCAGATGATATAATTTCCTACATAGAAATTCCCAAAGAATCTACAAAAAGGCTAATTGAACCAATAAATGAAGTGAGCAAGTTTACAGAATATAAAGTCAACACAAAAAAAATAAATGGCATTTCTATATACCAGCAGTGAACAATTAGAATTCAAAATTTTAAATTAAGAATTCCACTTACAATAGTACCAAAAATTGAAGACATATGTATAAATCTAATAAAATATCTGCAGAATCAATATGTCAGAAACCACAAAACATTAGTGAAAGAAATTGAAGAAAACAAACATAAAAGAGAAATACACAATTGTGGTGGCTTGGAGTTATGTACCTGAGAAAATATGTTCTTAATGTTAATACATTTCTGTGCTTGTGAACCCATTGTAAATAGGAAAAGTGTGGCGCAAGTGAATCAGGTTGGATCTTCATCCTCTTACTGGAGACACTGTGGAGAAGGCGACAGAGAGAGAAGCCATGGAGAGCAGCCAGAAGCTGGAAGTCAACAGAAACCTGAAGAGAAAGAAGACATTGCCATGTGATGGAAACCCAAAAAACATTAAAGATTACCAGCCAAAAAAAAAAAAAAGATTGCTTGCCAGCCAGAAGGTACTGATGATGGGAAGAAGACTTCTAACCTCTGAAAGCATGAGCCAATAAATTTGTTTTTAAACCAACTTATTGCACAGCATATGTTTTAGCAGGTGGAAACTAAAATAACAATGTTCATGAATTTGAAGGCTCAATATTGGTAAAATGCTACTTTTCCCTGATTTGGCATATAGCTATAATATAATCCCAATGAAAATTTCAAAAAGCATGTTGTAGATATCAATGGTTTGATTCAAAATCTTAAATACAAAGGCTAAGGGAATAGAATATCCAAGCAATTTTGAAAAGACAATTAAGGTTGGCGACTTCTTGATACCTGATATCAAGACCTACTTTAAAGTTAAGCAATTGAAACAGTGTAGCATTGGCAAAAAGCATACACAAATGGAACAGAACAGAATAAAGATTCCAGAAATAAACCACATAAATATAGTTAGCTGATTTCAATGATTCAGTGGAGTAAGGATAGCTTTTTAAAAACATTGCTGGAAGAATTAGACTTCCATAAGCAAAACCAAAACAAAACCAAACAACTCTCTCTCATGCATTTAGCTCCAAAAGTCCTCAAAAAAGAACTAGGAAATATAATCCAACAATATATAAAAGGATTTTTTTACCATAAACAAGTATACTTTATCCCACAAGTGCAAACTTGTCTTAATATAGCCACATCTTATATAAATAGGATGGAATACAAAATCACAAGGTCATTTCAATAGACTTAGAAAAAGCGGATGACAAATTCCAACACACCCCTTCATGATAAAAACAATCAAGAAACTAGGACTAAAAGGGAGCTTTCTCATTCTGATGAAGGGCAACTATGAAAAAACCATAGCTAACAACATGTTTAATGATGAAAGACTGACTGCTTTCCCCTTAAGATAAGGAGCAATACAAAGGTGTCTATCCTCCCCCTTCTATTCAATATTGTACTGGGCATTTTAGGGTGGCATTCTGAAATTATTTTATGAATCCCCAAAAGAGAAATAGTATGTTTTAAACTACTCCTTACTGTTGCTGTGAGACCCATTTGACTGGATTCTATCAGTGGGGTGTGAATCATGTTGATTCTCCACCCTCTTGCTGAGTCTGACATAAAGGTAGACACAGAGACTCAGGAAGAGGAAAAGGAGCTCTGTCATTTTTGATCCTGCCACGTGACAGAAAGGAAAGGCTCAAGCAGCTGAGGCCCCAGGGAGAGAGGAGCCATTTGCCTAAGAGCTTGCAGCTGAAAACAGGAAGAAAGTGGAGCAGCGTAGCTTGAAGGAAGCCTGGTTGCCGTCAGCTGAGCTCCAGGAGATGGCACAGACCAGAGGGGAAGGCAGAAATCTCCGGCCATCTTGCTTCAACATGTGGCAGCTGACTTGGGTGAGAAAGCTCTTCCTATGGTGCCTTGAGTTGGATTTTGCACGGCCTTGGAACTGTAAGCTTTTACCCCAAATAGATGTCCTTTATAAAAGTCAACACATTTTTGGTACTTTGCGTTGGCGGCCCTTTGGCAAACTAAAATACCTAGCCATGGAAATTAGCAGAACAATGAAATGACTAAAGTCATCCAGCTTGGAAAGGATGTAGTGAAATGATCTCTATTTATATATGACATGTTCTTGTTTATAGAAATCCTAAGAAACCCACTAAAAATTATTAGTACTAATAAATGGGTTAATCATGATTGTAGGGTACAAGATCAATATACAAAAATGAAATTAAGAAAACAATTTCATTTACAATATCATGGGAGAGAATAAATCACTTAGGAATAAATTTAACATAAGAAGAGCAATACTTAAATTCTATAACTAAAAAACATTAATGAAGCATACTTATAGAAAATTGAACGATATCCCTTGTTCATGGACCAGAAGACTTGTTTTGGTTAAGATGGCAATAAGTCCCAATTTAAATCACAGATTTAACTCAATTCCATTACAAAAGCAGCTGACTTCTTTACAGAAATTGATAAGATGATCCTAAATTCATATGAAATTTTAAGGGACCAAGGATAGCCAAAACAATCTTGTAAAAGAAAAACAAAGAAGGACTGAACACTTACTATGAAGCAACAGTATTTATTGTTGGCGTATATATCAATGGGAGACAATTGAGAGCCCAGATTTGTGAGAGCCTCACATTTATCATCAACAGATTTTCTACAAGCGAGTCAAGGCAATTTAATGGAGAAAGAATAGTCTTTTCAACAAATGATGATGGTACAACTAGATATTCATATCCTAAAAATTGAGGTGGACATTTACCTTACATCATGCACAAAAAAATAACCCAAAATGAATCAAAGGCCCATATGTCATAGCTAAAACTATAAAACACTAAGGAGAAAACCTAGACATAAATCTTTTTTATCTTAAATTAGGCAATGATTTCTTAGGTATGTACCAAAAGCATAAGCAAATAAAAAAAAAGATAAAATAAATAAATTAGAAAACTTGAAAATTTAAAAAACTATTGCATTTCAAAGGATACTGTCAAGAAGGTGAAAAGATAACCCACAGAATGGGAGAAAATATTTATAAATCATATATTTGATGAGGGGCTTATATCTAGAATAATTTTTTTTTAAAAAAAGCCTCTTACAACAAAATGATAAAATGACAAGTAACCTAATTAAAATGGGCAAAGGACGGATAGATATTTCTAAGAAAGTATATAGAAATGGCTAATAAGTACATGAAAAATTTTCAATATCATTAGCCAGCAGGGATATTTTAGCCCTCTCAATGTTGTAGTTATCATTGCGAATAAGAATGGTCCCCCACCCAAAATTTGGTTCAGAGGTCAAGACTGATGATGCCCACACACAAAAGTGTGAAAAAGTTTGTTGCCTACCTAAAGAAGTTTTCAGTGTAAAACAAGGAAGGCCTCCCAAGCTGGTCCAGGCATGGTTTGTGAGAAAGCAGGGGAAGGAGACTGCTTTACCATTTATGGTGGGTAGCACTGGGATTGGGCTGAGAGTTCCCATTCATCCCAAGGGGCTTTCAAGGCTTGAAATTCCTGTTGGTGCCAAAGAAGGGAGCTCTGGGTTTTCTCATCAGCTTGCCCAGGTATGGAGCTGAAGGGGAAAAGGGAGGTGTGAGGCTTAAATGCTGTCAGGAATCAAACTTTAAAAGATGGAGTGAGTCTCTTTATTACAAGGGGAATGCAAATCCAGTCACAATGAGATACACTTCACACTCACTTGTATAGTTATAATCAAAGCAAGAGATAATAACAAGTGTTGACAAGGATGTGGAAAAACTAGAAACCGCATACAGTGCTGGTGGAATATAAACCAGTGTAGTAACTTTGAAAACAGCCTGGCATTTCCTAAAATGGTTAAACATAGAATTACCCTATGATCCAACATTCTCACTCTTACATATGTACTGAAGAGAAATGAAAGCATATGACCATGCAAAAACTTGGACACAAATATTCATAGCAGCATTATTCATAATACCTATGAACTGGAACAACTCAAAGATTCATCAAGTGATGTATGAATCAGTAAAATGTGGTGTATCATAATAATTGAAAGTCATTCAACAAAAAAGGAAGTGAAGTACTAATACATGCTACCACAGGAATGTACTTTAGAAATATTATTTGAAGTGGAAGAAGCCAGTCAAAATGAAGCACAATTTGTATGATTCCATTTACATGAAATTTTCTAAGTAGGTAAATTCCTAGTGACAGAAAAAACATAAGTGCTTGCCTAGTGCTGGAAGAAGGGAGCAGATGGCAGCATTGGGGAGTGATAGCCAAAGAGTGTGGGGTTTCTTCGTGGGGCGATGTAAAAGTTCTAAAATTGATGTACTGATGGTTGCACAACCCTTTGAAAATACTGAATGTGGTATTGAGTTGTACGTTTTAAAGGTGAACCTTCTGGTGTATAAATATATCAATAAAGTTGTTAATTTTTTTTTTTTACAAAAATAAGCATCATTCTATAACCCACACCTAATATAAAAATTAACTTACAGTGAATCATGACCTAAAACTATATACATTCTAGAAGAATGCATAGGATAAAAACAGTGTGACTTTGGATTAGCCAAAATTCTTCTAGATACAATGCCAAAAGTATGATCCAAAAACTAAAAAAAATGTTAAATTGTACTTTATTATAATTAAAAAAACATTTGCTTAAGGAAACACTCATCCGTTGCTAGTGGGAATATAAAACAGTAGTCACTTTGGCAAGAACAGTTTGGCAGTTTTTTTATAAAGTTAAACATACTCCTACCATTTGACCCACCAGTCCCTCTCCTTGATTTCTACCCAAAAGAAATTGAATCTTATGTTCACATAAAAATCTGTATGTGAATGTTTATGGCAGCTTTATTCATACTGCTACAAACTGGAAACAAACACAGATGTCTTTCAGCCCATGAATGCATAAACAAACTGCTTTACATCCGTACATTAGAATACTAGACCCATTAAAAGGAGCAAACTATTAATTCATGCAACAACATCGATGAAAGTTAAATGCATTACGTGAAGTGATGGAAGCCAGACCCAAATGGCAACATATTGTATTTTCCATTAGATGAAATTCTTGAAACGGCAAAACTACAAGGGAGAAAACCAATCAGTGGTTACCCCAGATTGAGGGCAGGATTGGAGAAGGTATTGTCTAGACAGGGATAGACTGAGGGAACTTTGGAATGATAGAAGTGTTCAGCATAGAACTCTATTAGTAGACACACGACTCCATGCATTAGCCTAAACCCATAGAAATGCATACAATAAAATTTCAGTTTTACTGTGTGTAAGTTTTTTGAAAATAAACCAAGATATGAATGTAATTGCCTTTTCAAAAGAGTCAAGATCATGTAAGACAGGTCAGACCGATTATCTGTCACCCATAGCAGGATACTAAGGATTCATAAAAACTAAATGCAATGAGGGATTCTGTATTAGATTCTGAAACAGAAAAAGGGTATAGTAGTCAGCCAAAGGGGTGCTAATGTGAAATACCAAAAATGGGTTGGTCTTTATAAAGGGTATTTATTTGGAGTAGAAGTCCACAGATATCAGGCCATAAAGCGTTAAGTTTCTTCTCTCACCACAGTCCATTGCCACATGTTAGAGCAAGACAGCTGCCGGTGTTTGCCAGGGTTCAGGCTTCTGGGTTTCCTATCTTCCCGGGGCTGCATTTCTCTCCGGGCTTAGCTCCTGTTTCCTCCACAAGGTCAGCTGTAGACAATCAGGCCAACGGCTTGCTTCTCTTCTCCAGGGGCCTTCTTTCCAACATCAAAATTGCTTCTCAAAAAACTGCTCCTACTCTGTTCTTTGCCTTGCCTTTTATATTCGATTCCCCACCCACCAGGGGGTGGGGCTCAGCGCCCAACTGATGTGGCCCAGTCAACGCCCTAATCATAACTTAATCATGCCCAGATTAACAGATCAGTTTACAAGCATGATCCAATTATATTTTTGGAATTCATAATTACATCAAACTGCCCAACTGCAACGAGGGCATTGGTAGAAAACCTGGAAAAATCCAAATAAGGCCTGTACTTTAATTAATAATATGGTATGAAAGTTAATATTTTAGTATAGATAAATGCTCCATGATTATTAATTATCTGTACTCTTTTTACAACTCTTCTGTAAGCCTAAAATTATCTCAAAATTTAAAAAAGGAAGCAAATTGGAAAGCATTATATCAAAGTTAAAGGGTTTTGACTGGCTTCTTCAAATATATGCCCCCACAATTTAATTAAACATATTTTTTAATCATATTGCATGCAGTGGGAAATTGAATATATCCATTTCCTAATCTCTGAAACTGGTGAATATGTTGCCTTATATGACAAAATGGGCTATGCAGATTTGAATCTAGAGATGGGGAGATTGTCCTGCATTATCTAGATGGGCCCAATGATACAATCACAAGATTCGAAGATGAAGGAAAGGACTTCAGAACAATGACTGCAAGGAATGGAACTCCAAAAGAGGTGGAAAACAAACAAACAAAAAAAGGTTCTACCCTAGAGCCTCCCAAGGGGACAGACTCAGCCCTGGTGACACCTTGATTTCAGCTCATTGAAAGTTATTTCAAGCTTCTAACCTCCAGAACTATAAGATAATAAATAAGTGCTATTTCAAGCCACTTAATTTGCTACAGCATCAACAAGAAACACATGCATATGCATTATTTTTGTAAACATGTATGTGTTTGGAAGTGAAGTAGAATAAAATGATAAATTGAGTTCTATTTTAAAACAACAACAATACATTTGATCCAGTTATGATCCCACGTGGGAAAAGTGAGATTTTCTATCCTGCAAATGGAAAAGTTTAAAAGAAGTGATATTAAACCATCTCCCAACAACCTTAGATTTCAAGCTGATTTTCATTTTTAGAAACAATCACTGAGGACTACTGTGGTGGTTTGGAGTTGTATGCACCCCGCAAAAAAGCATGTTCTTAAACTTAATCTATTCCTGTGAATGTGATCCCATTATAAGTAGTACCTCAGTTCAGTTAAGGTGTGGCCCAACTCAGTCAGGAAGAGGCTTAATCCTAAAAGTCTGAATGAAATTCAGACAGAGAGAAAGCCACAGGAACAAGAAGCTGAAGGTCATCAACAGGACCCAGAAGAAAAGGGGAAGGTCAGGAGAACATTGTGCATTGCCATGTGGCAGAAGAGCCAAGAACAAAGGATTACCAGCATCCAGCCCCAAAATGCCAGTCTTTGGGAATAAAGAATTGCCTTGATGATGCATTGGACTTTTCCTAGCCTCAAAACCATGAGCCAATAAATTCCCATTTTTAAGCCAATCCATTGCACGGCATTTACTTCAGCAAAAAGGAAACCAAAAAACTACTCTCTATCGGGTACCAGAATTCACTCTATAGCAGCAACATCATGAGTTTTCCCCATTTCAGAGATGAGACTCTTGAGGGTTGGTTACTTATTTAAGCTCTAGATTAGTAACAACTTTTAAATACAACCTCTACATGTATGCAGGACCATGACTGATTTCACGAGTGCACCGCGGGAATGAATATGTCCAAGGCAACACTGCAGAAAAACATGAGAAAAAGCTATGCTCGGTGTCCCCTTCTCACTAACAGTGGCCTCTCTCCACTTAGTCATGTCTGAAATTCTACCATAACAACTCCATCACATTTAGTTTTTAGAATCGCCTTTTGTGATATGTTTCCTGGCAGAGTTAACACTTGGAACCATTACAAGCTCACTCTTTCACAGGAATTAACAGGCTTTCTGTTCAAAGCAAAGTCTTGCAGAAATTCAGATTGAAGTTTGGGACAAGTGCCTATGGGAATATCATATGGGGACAGTGAACAGGGAAAAAAGATGATATTGATACAAGGTGGGCAGGTCTCAGGGATATATTTGGCCTTGTATACAATTTTCCTTAGGCCTGATAAGGTGTATATGCTCAGAAAAAGTCTTAAAATTCTCAGATTAGAACAAGTTTCCGTGTCTTTCCCTTTATTTACCTCTTTTCTTTCTCAGAAAAACTAGCTTGCCTGGTAGATTTCCTTATCTCCCCCCCCCCGCCGCCCACCCAATCTGAGTCTTCAAGAGCAGTAACTCATAGGTGAATGGCAAAGGTTCTCTTCCTAAGGTCCATAGGTATTATCAGCCTATAATTGTGTTTTTATGCTAATAAAAGGGATTCCAATATAACACCTTTTTTGTTTCATCTAGAGGGACATAAAACATAAAACCAATCATTTTATGCTAATAGTATACAATCTTTAATACATAAAGATATCTAAGGCCACTCATCTTGATAATAAGTAAAATTAGATCCAGAAAATTTTGATTGGATTAATTTGTATAAAAATGTGCCCTTGGATGAGGGTGGGTAAAGGGAAACAGAAGGAAGAACAAGTCCAAATTGTCAGATATTTTAAAGTATGTCAGTACCACACAGTGAATTATGTATGTGTTTGACCTCATATCCTGGCTCCACCAGTTAAGTTTGATATTGTTTTAGTTTGCCTGAGTTGCTATGGCAAATAACACCCAGTGGGTTGGCTTAAACAGCATGAATTTTTGGCTCACAATTTGGAGGCTAAATCAAATTTTACTCTTTACCAGTTAGTGGAATCTGAATAAATGAAGTCTTATTTACATCTTACAACATCCTTTCCGATACAATCATACGAGGCATATACAACAACCATTTTCGGTGACATAAAGGGCATTAAATATTTTTATATTTAATACTAGAGTTTCTGGAAAAATCAAGTTCATGGAAAGCTATAAGCCTTACAATTCCATTCTGAGTATCTATTGATGCCTCCATTTATAGATGATGACACTGTGGCTCAGATGGGGTGATAGAGTCCATAATGGAAACAACCAGTTTAGCCTTTCCCAATATATTTAGCATTCCCAGTTAAACCTTGGGTTGTAATTGTCTCATTTCTATGACTACTTGTGGTAGGTTGAATTATGTTCCCCAACAAAGAGCATTTTTAAAAATTTTCATCCATTTTCCTTGTAGGTGTGTAAAACTATTTGTATATAAGATGTTGTTTTCAGATAAGGTGTAGTCAACTGAATCAGGGTGAGTCTAAATCCTTATTATTGAGGACCTTATAAAGAGAAGAAACCAGCAGCCCCAAATCATAGAAAGCCATGGAAAGGAACAAGAACCAGGAAGTCAGTGGAAACCAGACTCGAGAGAGGACACCAAGTAACCAGAAGGAGAGAGACAAGCCACAGAACTCCAAGGATTCTCAGCCGCCAGAAACAGAGCACTAAGACTCTAAAAGAAAGCAAGTCTTACAAATATCTTGAGTTTGGACCTCTAGTCTCATAATCATGAGTCCCTGTTGTTAAACCAACACAAATTTGTGGTATTCATGTTAGCAGCTCTGGCAAACCAAGACACTATGCAGAGTTTTAATTGTTAAGCCTCTGCAAAGCAATGCAATGGGATTCAGTTCCTATGACTTCAGCCCCACTCCATGGATTCCTCATTTCACATGAATGCTGCAGGGGATTTTGTATGAAGCATCCCCAATGTGGTTGGCCAGAGATGAGAAACAAAACTTCAGCTAGCTCAGGCTAATGTCTTTAGTGGAGAAATATTTCCAAATGTATCACCAGTAGGAAAAGATCCAACTTCCAGCCAGTAATTTCTCATTAATAAAGAGGGTCTGATTTATTGGGAAATCTTTCCTCACCAGAATAGAAATGTGTTTGTGTATAAAGTTTTATTTTCCATTGATACCTGATGGATATTTTATTCTGGATGAACTGAAACCAAAGGGATCTTTTATAAAATAAATGTTAAAAAAAAATTACCTGTGGTAAAGGTCAAGATGGCAGTGGTGGGCTGTGCTGGCGGCCCTCCCTGTGATGAGGACCTTTTCACAAACCTGTACTGTGCCCCATGAGGATAAGTAACTCTGAGGAGATGGCCCCTGAACAGCCAATGTCCTACTCTGTCGCCACTCCGGAAAGAGAAAAAAATTGCAAAATACCCAGTGCTAACTTTTCCTAACGTTTTGGGGTTTTTTCTGTCTGCAGTGTTCAGGCACACATCTGAGTTGAAAAGAACTCTCCGCTGGTTGGAATGTTCAGCTCAAAAGAGCTTACTAGTATGAGGATGGGGACAAGACCCTTCTACAAATGGTGGGCGACACAAGGCCCTAGAAGAGCTGGTCATATTACACATAGATAGCACCCTTTGATGTTACTCTACAAGTTCAGATATACAGTGATGCTCCAGCTTATCACCTGTGCTCGGGAATTCAGCTTCCCCTGGGACAAATTTAGGTTGTCCTGATGCTATATTCATCTGTCTTCTATAAGTTGCTTCTGATACTATGGTACCCACCGATATGTCCAGGGTCCAGTTGCTGGAAGGAGCTGAAAGTGAAGCAGCTTGTTTCCAAATGACAAGTGAAGACTCCAGCCTTAAGAGGTGCTATCAGTAAGCAGCTTGTTCACTAAAAAGTCCAGCACGTTGCCTGGAGCCCAAGCAGTGATTTGAGGGAAACTCTAGAGTCATATTTCTGCTGTTAAAAGAACTCAAATCTTGGAGGGCATTTCAAGGCAATTCCAGTCTAGCTGTTCAAATTAAGCCTTTCTACTGTCTCCAAATAGTTTTTTAATCTTAAAAAAAAAAAAAAAAATTACCTGTGCTAATGGCACAATAAAATTAACAAGTTGAAAATGAAATTATCAGAAATATAAAAAATTAAAGTTCTCATAGCAATATTAACCTACCATATGCCACACAATGTCTAAATTATGGGGGTTTACTGAAATAAGTAACAAGCTAAAAAA
Organism: Tolypeutes matacus; assembly: GCA_026826555.1. Classification (NCBI taxonomy): domain Eukaryota; kingdom Metazoa; phylum Chordata; class Mammalia; order Cingulata; family Chlamyphoridae; genus Tolypeutes; species Tolypeutes matacus. The sequence continues at coordinate 5,801,927 of JAKSZT010053840.1, forward strand.
CTTCCTCTATGAAAACCAAAATAAGAATTTTCAGATCAACCTTTATGCCATATCATGAGCGAGTCATGACAAGTAAGCATTTGTATGTGAATATTATTGGTCTTCTGTCAGCATTGAATGACAGAGAGAGAATCCACTTTCACTTAGGGAACACAAGAATAGGAACCCATACGTTGTTCTGCTTTCTTAACTTTAGGCATTGATTGAGTTGCTTCACCTCTTTGTATCTCAATTTTCTTTCTTCCTTTTTTTTTTTTTGTAAAGTGAGGAAATATTTCTTTGTCATAGAGTAAAAAAAAATGTAAAACACTAACTGGTATACGGTAGTCCCTGTGTCAGTGTTAATCACATTTCCAAAGGAGGGAACCCTAAATCATTATATAATAAAGGCAAAGTACTATGGCACCATACAGAACAAGGGAATCAAGCAAATATTGTCATTGTCATTGTTCTCACTCAGCAGGTTCCAATTTCTCAATGTTATTTAATTATACTCTAATTTCTTTTTTTAAATATATTTTTTATTTTTAAAGAAGCTTTAGATTACATAAATACTACATCAAAAATATAGGGGGAGACGGATGTGGCTCAAACGGTTGGATGTCAGTCTCCCATATGGAGGGACCTGGGTTCGATCCCTGGGACCTCCCGGTAAAAAAAATAAATAAAATAAAATAAATATAGGGTATTCCCATATGCCTTACTCCCTTCCCCTCCCACACTTTCCCTCTTTAATAACATCTTTCATTGGTGTGGTATATATGATAAAATTCATGAACACATATTGAAGCATTGCTACTAACAGTGAACTATAATTTACATTATAGTTTACACTCTGCCCTGCACAATTTTATAGGTTTTGACAAAATGTATAATGGCCTGTATCTGTCATTCCAATGTCATGCAGGACAATTCCAATGTTCCAAAAAATTCTTCCTTCTCCCTCCCCTCAGAACCTCTGGTGGCCACTGCCTTTATATCAATGATACACGTTCTTCCATTGCTAGAACAGTAAGTCTACTTTAGTTCATAGTTGCTTCCCCTACTTTCTTAATATATTATTATATTCTCTTTCTAAGTTTTAGATTAGCAAAATTTGAGATGTACAACAACGTTGGAAAGATGGTAAAGGTATTTCATAAAACTTTCAAAATAATAACAGAATCAGAAGCCACATGAATATTCATAGAAATGAAAAGATAGTTGCCAAGGGCAACCTCTATCTGGCAGCAGGTAGGGAGAGGGGAGAAGAGCAGGTAGATGAGCAAGACGGCTGCGAGGAATTTTGCAAGAGCAACAGCTCCATTTCTCCTCTCTATGGCCTTGCTTTTGTCATCTACACATTGAGAAGGATTTGGTTGGACTACATATAAAAGATATTCTTACTCTACCATTCTATCCTTCATTTATTAATCATCAACAAGTTGCATTGGGTTTAGGATATAAAACATTCCAACAAGCTATTTCCAATCTCATTCATCTTTCTTCTTCCTTGTCCTCTCTTCCTCTTCCTACTTCTCTTTCTTGTTCTTCTTCTTCAGTATTAAGAGAGAATACACCATCCTGTTCTGTTCACTTATCTGAGAGAGAACTGAAAACATATTAAAATGATGTTGTTTCCCTCTTTTGTTTTGTTTTTATTTTTTTCTACTTAATATCACTTTCTTCCTACTGGATCGAAAATGTCCCTTATCTTGGAATGTGCAGTCTATCCAACTCTGTACCATTTCTGGTCTGCCCATAGCTATCACAATTTTCTACAGGGCTCTCCTGGTAGTCATTTTTTCTCACAGTCATGTTTAGCATGGTCCTTCATCTCACCTTCTAAACTATGAGATCCTTTGAAGATCTGCACGTGTATTCTTGGCACATTTACAATTTTAACACACATTACTTTATTTATTCACATGCTACTTCTTTCTAAGAGGGTTTGAAGCAGAATGAAATAAAAGCATAAATAATAAAGCTAACAAAATAAGACTGGATTTTTGAAAAACTAGACATTTAAAAGGAAAAGGAAAAGATGTCTGCCAAAACATATTCAGTTGATTGTGCATTCCCTGGCAGTTACATCATAAAGGCCTAGATATTGTTACATATTTTTTTCCTCATCAGAGAGAAGAAACCTTTTGATTTTTAAGAGAGTCCATTTTGTTCTGACAGTATATTAAATGGAAATTCATCATATGGTTGCTTATGTGGGGCTACTGCAAATCAAAGAACCACAATTTATAATCTCATCTATGAGATATTTATAGTAAATACAGAACTGGCTTTCAATTTTTTTAAATGATGCATATTTTTTAAAAATATCATTAAATCACAATTAACTCATTGATGACAATCTTAGACATAAAAAAATGTGTAATCCATATTTTATAGCTTTTTCTCATTTAATTTTTGGTGTTTATAAATGTCTACCAGAATAATGTGTCAATATTTTTAATGAAATAATATGAAAGACCAACCTGCTCCATCTTATGCAGAAGATTAGTTCTCCAGAACCAAATGTTTAAGTGAACTGTTTCATCTGATAATTACAACCACATATCTAAATATCATGTTTATACCACAAATTCTTATTTCATTATTTTAAACAGCAAGTATTGGCAGCCTATTATGATAGAGGTGGAATGAGCTCTGTTGCTCACATATACAAGCAAGCACATCTTCCAATTTCCTCTCCTGAGAATGTAGGTTTCTCAAGATCTTGAATGAAATAATTATTTGAATTTTACAACAAAGCAACTATGAAAATAGTGGTCACTGATGAGTCAAAAAGTGTATTTTAATTATATTTCCCAGTCGATAAACTCGCTGGTTGTTGTTGATGTTTCACCATTGAATCTCCAGTCTGAAATATTCCTGGACTTTAGTGGATGTTCAATAAAGAAAATGGCTGAATGAACAAATTCCCTTTCTTGCAGAACTTCTCTGTTTTCTAAAATAAATATTTGCCTCCCTCCTTGTTCCCCTTTGTGATTTACTATTCCTATGCCTTTTGTTATGTTTTCTTTTTCTAAAAGCACTTTCTGATAACTTTTTCTATTGAAGTTCATTTACCTAGACTTCTCACACTCAGAGACCTTTATTCAATTGTTCTAATCTAAACTAGCTAAACTCACACTTATATTAACAAACCATATTAAATAATATCATAGAAGCATATAAAATATGTAAAAATAATAACAGGAGAATTAACAGCTACACTTTTAGAAAACCCCTTTTGCTTCTTGCACCATCAACATGCTCCTTTGAGTTTTTCTCTAAAGAAAAAAATTATAAGCAAAAATAATAATATGATACAATAGAATTGGGAAGTGAGTAGAAACACTAATTTTTTAAAAAATTCTTCATTTCAACATAAATTCAGCTACATAGATTAATTTATGCATGCAATCACTCTTTCATTTAAAAAAGACAATCAAGCATTTAATATGTGGCAGGCACTCTGCTTAACACCGAACGCCAAAGATAAATTCCTCAAGACGTTTGTAGTCAGGCCAGTGAACTCAGAAGTTCAGAAGGCAGAGTAGGTATACAAAGGAGAACAGAAGCTAGTCCTACCTAGTAGGAGATCATCCTGGAGAGTCTTCACAGAAGTGGTGGCATTTAATCAGGTTCCTAAAGGAGAAATAAGTGCTCAGTTGTACGAAAGGACAACTGGGCAAACGGAAGGGCAAAGTCACAAGCAAGGACTCATGAAATGTGAAAGTTGTAGCATGCAGCAAAAACATACAGTATAGAATGCTTGGGACATTGGTTTATGAGGCAGAGAGGCCAGATAATAAACGACCTTGCAGACCAATTAAAGCAATGTGTGGCCTTTTATGGGTTTTAGGAATGGATTTGGATTTAAGAAACATCATTTTTGGCAGCTGTATGTAAGATAGATGGAGGATGAAAGACTGAATAACTAGAGACTACTTAGGAAGCTATTACAATTGGCCAGGAGAGGGTTTTGAAACCTTAAGCATAGACATTGTCAATAGAGAAGTCGGTAGAACCAAGAATTAAATAGGAGGTTGAAGCCCAAAGGTGTATATGTGAGAAAAAAAAACAGTACAAAAATCATACATTTCCTAAGGCCTGTCTTGATCCTAGAAGGAAAAGTTCTTAGTCAAATCAACAGTATACTTTAAGAATTTAGACACAGCTCATCACAAGAAATCATCATGTCCAATTCTTTATTTTCATAAACAAATTCATTTCTCACTACTTAATAGACACACACATGCATATATGTGTATATGTATATACATATATAAGAATGCAATAGAGAGAAAACAGTCCTGGCCTCCATGAAGATAAATTTTGGTAGAAAAAAATATATACACTTATTATATTAGGTGAAGTTATATTAACTACACCTAATATAATAAAAAAAAGTTTGGAGAGGAGAGGAGTCAATGGAGATCAAACTTAATGTTTCAAACATGTCACTTTAACTTTTCAGGCATGACAAATACAAATAGCTTCCAAACTGAGGGTAAAATGGAAAGCATTATCATTACTATTGATCATAAACATTTTTATCAACAATAATGGTGGGTATAGTGTAAGCCCATTTTCTGGTCAAAAACATGGCAAACTCATCCTTTCAATACATGATTTAAAAGAAAACAGTTTGAGAAGAATTAGAGAGGTTCAATGAATCCGAAGTGAAAAGAAAAGTTAGTTTAGGACATGCAGTTTAAAGTTCTACATCATGATTTTTCTCTTCGGCTTTGAATATGGGGCAGCATGAAAATTTATATAACATCCATGATGATTGTCTGTGTTCTCACAAAGAAGCACAGAATATGGGGATCCCTTTGGCTAACCCCTTGGTGCCCTCCTCCTGGAGAATTTAGCAGCTTCACTTTTAGAAAACTCCTTTTGTTTCTTGTACCATCAACACGCGCCTTTGAGTTTTTCTCTAAAGAAAACAAATATAAGCAAAAATAATAATATAATACAATAGATGCATGTGTCCCTTTGTGTGCTTATTCTGACCTAGATGGAATTTTTAAGTTATTTGCTTCCACAAAATTACCCCCATAACAGTTCTCACTTCAATCCATTTCTTCATGGAAATTGGATATTCATCAGTAAAATCCTTGCATGCATGTTTCAATATAAAACACTAAACAAATAATGGAAGAAAAACAGAGCATGAGAAAGAAGCAGAGGAGCGTGTTCACCAACCAAATGGGAGATGATGAAAGTAGGTTACAAGCTCCAGTCAGGGCGGTTTTCCCATCCCCATTATTCAGACTATTAATATTAATGGATTCTGGGAGAGAAAGTTAGGGACCTAGTCTTCTATCTTGCTGTGTAGAAGCTGAATATTGCATGATACAGAATAAATGAAGTGTTACTGATGCCATTTTGTCTCCAAAGAAGTTTTACCAGAGAGCAATCCCTTATCCCCACTCTCTTTTTCAGTTGGAGTCTAGGCAAAAGAAGTTTCAAAAAAAAAAACCTGAAAGCTGAGAGGTATGTGTTGGATCAGTGTGATCTGGGAAAGAGTTTGTCCTACACATGAACGAGGCTGCATTTCCCGGGCTCTGCGAGAGGCAAACTGTCCACTAACGGTGTAATTTGAGCATGATTTAAAAGTGAGAAGATTTATTAGGTTTTTTCTTTACCCCACAGAGGTGTTTGCTTTCGATGTCCAAGGAAAATTAGGCATGGAATTAGAATGGACTGGCTGGTTTCATTAGCAGTAAAGTTCCCATTTTTCATTAAGTGCTGTGAGGCTGAGTGATTTCATCACAAGTGCACCCGGCACAGGATATTAAAGATAATAATGACAGATAGCTCCCACAGCCCAGAGGGGACGTTATTCTAAGGGATGCAAGTTCATTGGCATTTATGGCTGTGTAGTTTAGCGTTGATGAGGTGCACATATTCCCCAGCCTTTGATATCTTTTCATGGCACATCTCATTTAGAATTTTGAAGGGGATTTGAAATTGGTATATTTTGGATCAAATTAGGGTTTCTGCTGCATTTACTTGTATGCATGGCTCATGTATACAGGAATTTTGGAGAAAAACAAACCACAGAAATAACTATTTTATGGTACCTAAAAACTATCCAGGACAAAAGTGGGGAGAAAAGAAAGGAAAGAAAAGAATCTGTTTCCTTTCCAACACTTCCAAAATTAGTCTGATCAGAAGTGTTTGGGCCAAAACATTGTCTAGACCAAGAACACTTGTTGCCTGCTTTTTGCATTAACAGCATCACTATAAGCAAAGAATTTGCAGGACACACTGTTAATTAAAAATTATTGCCAGGAAATTGAAGTATAATGTACTTGGTCTGTTAAGAAATGCCAACTTGTAATATCACAAGTACAAATAAATTTATTGGGGTGGCAGCAGAAGGGAAGTTGGAGGGATTAAAAAATAAATGTAGGGAACAGATGTGGCTCAAGCAGTTGGGCAACTGCCTCCCACATGGGAAGTCCTTGGTTCAGTTCCCAGTGCCTCCTAAAGAAGACGAGCTAGACAGCAATCTCACATGATGGGCAGGTGTGGCAAGTTGGTGTGGTGAGCTGACGCAAGGAGCTGATGCAATGAGGAGACGCAATGAGAGACACAACAAGCAGGGAGCGGATGTTGCTCAAGTGACTGGGTGCCTCCCTCCCACATGGGCAGTCCCAGGTTCAGTTGCCCTTACCTCCTAAAAAAAAAAAAGAAGAATATGAACACACAACGAACAGACACAGAGAGCAGACATTGAGTGCAAACAATGAAGGGGGAAGAAATAAGTACATCCTTTTTTTAAAAAACAAAATTTGTCTTAAAATAATTAGCAGAGTTTCACAACTAACATTTAACCATCTTATTTCAGTAAGACCTATCTTATACTGATCAAGAAAAATATAAAATATAGAAAAGAAAAAAAAATCAACAGGTAGTGACATAAAGTGATATAAGCCATTTCTAAGTGACATGAATTAGAATAATCACTGCAAAGCACAATACATAGCACCATCTAAGGAAATCTACTGATTTGCTTTCTCAAAATCCCTAGATTGAACAAGTCTCCAGATTATAGAAAAGTTTTAAAAATAAATATTGGAACATGCCCATGGATATAGTATTAGAAACAGTTAAAGTGATTTTAAGAAGCTGACTCAAAATCTCCAATGATACCGATGTTTAAAAAACAGAAAAGTGAAAATCCCTGTACAACGGTGAACCTTCACAGTACCCTAGAGTACTTACTCCTAGAGTAGGGTTTTATGGAGTTGTCTGCTCAAGTAGCCAAATCGGCAGGGGCAGGATGGAAACCCAAGTCTGTGTGACTCCATAGTTTGCGCATCTTCACCACACCAACACAGTGCCACTGCAGTTTTAATTTCAGGCTGCTGGTCATGTCCACATAGAGAAGGAGAATGCTTGTAATAAGTGGCTATGGGAGCATGGGGTATTGGTAGACCATCAGCTGCTCTCTTTAGTAAAATCAGAATAAAATCACTTTTGCTCCAGAGAAACAAATGAACTGACAAGAAAAAAAAGAGTTTATATTCATAAGGAGGTCTTATTCTCAGTCTAATGTTGATTTTTCATTTCCCTGTTTGTCAGAAAAGTTTCTACTTCCAGATATATCAAAGTATGAAGGAGTTTTGTAAAAGAGTTATAGGAATAAAAGTTCAACTTGATGAATAAATCAATGGTTAAGGTTATTGTGATCATACATAGTGTATTAGTAAGGGTTCTCTAGGGAAACAGAATCAACAAGAGACAGCTGTCAATAATATGAGATTTTATGAGTCTCTCACATGACAATGGGGATGCACAAGTCCAGGTTCCACAGGCGGGCTGCAAACCGGAGGCTCTGATGAAAGTCCAGTGAAGGTCCTTGATGAGTTTCTGGGAGAAGTTGGCTGTCCAAAAACAAGCTGGGAAATTTTCTCTGAATATTGAAATCAATTCCCCTTTTAAGGTATTCAACTGACTGGATAAAGCGTCACCTATTGCTGATTGATGAAGATATAATCAGCCATCCACGCAGTAAACTCACTGGTGACCAAAGTCCATAAATATTCTTGTATTACAATTAACCCAGTGCTTGCTTGACCAAACACCTGGACACAATTACGTGGCCGAGTTGACACATTAGCCTAACCATCATACATAGCAAACAAACAAAAAAAAAAGCTTATGGCATCTTCAAACAAGAATAGTGGTTCCAGAGACAACAGGAAAGAATATTTGTGATTGGAAACCACCTCAATAATCTGAGATTCCAGTTACAGTCTCTTGGTTGTAAATAAGAACCAAACCTCCCACCAATTTACTCCTTTGCCTCTCCCTGTTTTCCAAAATAGACAAAATATTAGAAAGAGCTTTAGTTCCTTTTAACATGTTTAACTAGGTATAATTTGCAGAGCATAAAATTTGACATTTGAAAATACACACTTCGATTGTTTTCAGCAGAATCACAGAGTCGTGCAACCATTGCCACAGAGTAAGTTTAGAACATTTCCTTCACCCCAAAGAGAAACCCACACTTCTCCCCACACACAAGCCATTCATGCCCACAATCCTGGGCAACCAGTAAGCTATTTCCTATCTCTATACAGTTGCCTACTCTGGACATTTCATGTAAATTTAGTCATAAAATATATGTCTTTTTTGATTGGCTTGTTTTGCCAATGTTTTCAATGTTTATTCGTGCAATAGCAGGTATCAGTTCTTCATTTTTTTAAATTGCTGAATAATATTCCATTATATGTATAAATCACTTTTGTTGATCCATTCAGCAATTGGTGGACATTTGGGAAATTTATTCTTTTGGGCTATGCATACTCATGTATATATTTTTGTGTGGATATAAATTTTCATTTTTCTTAGATATAAACCTAGAAGTAGAACTGCAGAGTCATATAGTGTTTGCAGCATTTTTTAATTTCACATGTAATATATGAGGATTCCAGTCTCTACACATCCTCTGCAACACTTGCTATTGTCTATCTTTTCACTTTCTAGCCCTCCTAGTGTTTGTGAAGTGGTTTAAAATTGGATTTTCCCTAGCATTTCCCTAATGACTAATCATATTCAGCATATTTTCATGTGTACATTTATGCATATGTGCATAATATTTTGAGTGATATCTAGTGAATCATTTGTCCATTATTTAGCTGAGTTGTCTCATTATTATTTTGTATTAAAAGTCCTATATTCTAGATACAAGTTCTTCATCAAATATATTATTTGCAATTATTTTGCCCCATTCTGTCCATTGTATTTTCACTTTCTTAATGGTATTATTTGCAGCACAAATCTTGTTAAATTTCAATTAGTGTAATATCTATATTTTCTTTAGTCACCTACTTTTGGAATTAAACCTAAGAAACCATTGCCTAAATCATGCTTACAAAGATCTACATCTAAGTTGCTTTTTTTAAACTTTGTTAACAGCTGCCAAGGCAATATTCCAGAAATGGGTTGGCTTTTACAATGGGGATTTATTTTTTAATAAAATTTTATTCAAGTATATCATTCATACATGACCATACATAAACAATACATGTATAGTAAAATTTGTGAACTTAAAAAACAAACATGCATATCATCATAAAGGACTCCATACATCACTTCATCACCAACAGCTTGCACTAATGTGAAACATTTGTTACAAACTATGAAACACCATCGTCAAAATATTACTACTATTGCCTGTATCTTACATTTGGTGTATTTCCCCCCAACCCATCCAATTATTAACACCCTGTATTAGTGTTATACATTTGTTATAGCTCATGAGAGAACATTCTCATATTTTCTTGTTAACCACAGTTCATCTTCCACCACAGGATTCTGTGTTATACAGTCCCATACTTTGTATAATCCATTCAAAGTATACACTCAGTGGCTCTCATTTTCTTCACAGAGTTGTGCTGTCTTCACCTCGGTCATATTTAGAACATTTTCATAGCTCCAAAAGGAAAAATCCTATACCCCCTTATACCTCCCTATTGTTGTCACTTAGAATTGATATACTTTCTTTGCCATTGCTGCAAAAATATTACAATATTACTGCTAAGTATCATCCATAAGTTATATTAGTTGTCATTTTCCTGTGTATCATGTTTTCTTAACACTTTTTAAAGAACATTCTTTATATTTTTACTATTAACGACAATCATCATCTACCACCAAAATCATTATGTTATACATTCCCTAAATTATTCTCATTTCCTTTCAATTGACGTTTAAGTCCACAGACTACCCATTATAGCCACAATCTCATTTATAACTCAGTCATGCTAGTTACACTCACTATAATGTGTTACCATCAACTCTATTCATTTCCACACTTTTACAATAAACCTTATTAAAAATTCTATTCACATTGAACATCAGTTCCCATTCTCAATTCACATTCTATTTCCTAGACATATACTCTAGAGTTTACCTCTTTGAGTTTACTCATCATATTTAGTTCATAGTAGTGAGACTACCCAGTATTTGTCCTTTTCTGTCTTATTTCACTCAAAATAATATTTTCAAGGTTCATCCATGTTGTCACATGCATCCTTATTTCATTTCTTCTTAGAGCTGGATAGTATTCCATTGTATGTATATACCACATTTTTTTTCAGCCATTCATCAGTTGATGGACACTGTGGCTGGTTCCATACTTTAGCAATTGTGCCTTATGCTGCCATGAACATTGGTGTGCAAATTTTAGTTCCCGTCCTTGCTTTCAGTTTTTCTGAATATATTCCTAGTAACAGAATTGCTGGATCATACGGTAGCTCTATATTTAGCTTCCTGAGGTACTACCAAACTGTTTTCCACAGAGGCTGCACAATTATACATTCCAGCCAACAGTGAAGGAGTGTTCCTATTTCTCCACATCCTCTCCAGTACTTGTAGTTTTCTGTCTTTTTGATAATGGCCATTCTATAAGATGTGAAGTGGTGTCTCATTGTAGTTTTGATCTACATTTCCCTAATAATTAGTAATGTTGAAGATTTTTTTCATGTGATTTTTGGTACAATAGGAATTTATTAATTTTTATGCCTACAGTTCCAAGACTGAGAAAAATGTCCAAATCAAGGCATCAGGCAACACTCTCTCCCCAAAGACACTGCTGCTGGTTATCCTGGACACTTGTCACATGACAAGGAACAATGGCAGCATCTACCCGTCTTTGCCTTCTCCCCTAGGACTCTTTGCTTTCAGCTTCTGGCTTCTTCCAGCTTTTTCCATGGTCCTGTAGCTTTCTCTCTCCCAGGTTCCACTGATTTCAGCTTCTGACTTCCAGAACATTCTCTTCCAGTTTCTTGTGTTTTCTCTCTGTTTCCCTCTCTCCAAATTCATCCCATTTATAAGGTATTCCAGAAAGAGGATTAAGACCCATTTTGGGCACACCCTAATGAAGTAATCTAATTAAAAGGCACTTACCCAAAGAACCTAATCAAGGGATCCTACCTACAATAGGTTCAAACACACAGGAATGGATTAATTTAAGAACATAATTTTCTGAGTTCCACAGTTTTTATCTAAGAGATGTATAGTTTTAGCTCTTACTTTTAGTTATATCATCCATTTTCAGTTAATTTTTGTGGATGATATGAGGTAGCAGTCTAGCTTTAGTATTTATTTTTTTCATCTGAATACTCAGTTTTCCCAGCACCATTTGTCAAACATTCTTTCCCCTTTGAATTGTCTTGGCACTTCTATCAAAAATCATTTGAACAGAAGTAGATTGAAATACATATAATTTTAAAATGGTTTTGGAAATGAAAGTTGTCTGAGTTGAACACTTATACATACAGTTTACATGGGAAGACTTTCTTATAAAATGAGGATGATAAAGCATCTTGTTTTCTATTTAACTGCATTTTTTAACTAACTGAAATTTTAAAAATTTATGTCAAATTTTTATAATACTTATTATTCTATTAATTCCTTTTCCTTAATTCATGTTCATTGTTTTAATTTTTGTTTTGTTTTGTTTTTAATAAATGTCTCTTTACCTGAATTGATTTTTTTCAAAATAAAAAAATATTATTTACAAAATCTTTATGAAAAGATAAAGAAAATTCAAAATTTATAACATCTAAAGAAAATACCAATTAGAATTTTTAATGGAAAATTTCACTACCAACATATAAATCTTTTGAATATATAATTAATTTATTCATATACTATAAGTGGCAAATTGATTTTATTATTTTTGCTAAAAGACCAGAACAAAATTAATTCCCCTTAGAGCCCAATTTTCCTTATATTTGATTATATTAAAAAGCCCTATATTGAGTATTATAATAATAATTAATTATATGAAATTTGCTCATCTGAATGGTTATAATAACCATATAAGGCACATATTTATATTAATCCAAACGTTTCTTCCCCATGGTAGTATATATAAATACAATTGGATTTTTTAAAATATTTACCTTGTATCCTGAAATCTTGCCTAATTCACTAATTTTAGGATTTTTTTTTTTTTTTTTTGAGATTCCTTGGGATTTTCTACATAGACAATTATGTCATCAGAAAATAAGGACACTTTTATTTCTTCCTACAAAATCTATATGGCTTTATTTCTTTTACTTCCCTTATTGCTTATGCTACAACTTCTAGTACACTGTGAATGAGAATGGAGAGATCAGATATCTTTGCATTTTCCAGTACTTATGGAGAATGTATTTATTCTTTCACATTTAAGTATATTAGTCAGGTTTATTTCTTGTAGATGTCCTTTATTCAGTAGAGATTCTGTCTTTTATTTCCACAAATTTTAGCATGAATCAGTTTAGAATTTTGTCAAATGCTTTCCCTATATCAATTGATATTTTAATGTGATTTATGATTTTTCTTCTTTATCTTGTTAAAATGTTGGATTACATTTTTGAATTTCAAATATTGCATTAATCTTGAATCCCTGGAATAAACCCCACTTGGTCATGATTCTATTTGTGTGTTGCTGATTTCCATTTGCTGACATTTAAAAAACATTTACATAAGGGTATTAGGTTGTATTTTTTTTCTTTTTGTGTACTGTCATCGTCTAGTATTGGTGTCAGGATAATGTCATCTTCACACAATGTACTTTGAAGTGTTCTCTTCTCTAATATTTAATTCAATATATCATGTAGAATTGGTGTTAATTCTCTTTTAAAGACTAGGTCATTTTCTGTAGTAAAATAATCTGGGACCAAAGATTTCTTTTGGGGGAGTTTATTTTATTACAAATTAAATTTATTTAGCAGCTCTATAGCTATTCAAAGTATCTGTTTTATATTGAATGAGCTGTGGTCATTTGTGTTTTTCATATAATTGTTCATTTTAGCTAATTGTGAAATTTACATGTGTAGAATTTTTCATAATATTCCCACATTATATTTCTATGTCTGTAGTGTCTATAGGGATAGTCCCTGTTTCTTTCCTGATAATACTAACTTGTGTGTCTTTTCTCTTTTATTCTTTATCACTCTTGGTAGAAGTTTGTTCATTTTATTGATCTTTAAAGTATCAACTTTTTGGTTCATTGGTTTCTATTTTTCTGTTTACAATTTTATTGATTTCTGCTGCTATTTTATGTGCTTACATTGGGTTTTCTTCTTTTTTTGGAAGTGAGAACTTAGGTTATTGATATGAGATGCTTTTTTATATAAGTAATTAGTGCTATACATTTCTTTCTTAGAAAAGAAAAAAAATAGCTTTAGCTATGTTCAACAACTTTTGATATTTTGTATTTTAATTTTCATTTAGGTCAGTATATTTTTATTTCCATATTTGAATTTTTGATTATTTATAAATGTCTTGTTCAGTTTCCAAGTGTTTTAAGGTTTTTTTTTTTTTTTAATCTTTCTGTTGCTGGTTTCTAGTTTGCATATCTTGTGGTCAGAGAACATACTCTGCATGAAGTCCATTCTTTTAAATTTGTAGAGGCTTGTTTTATGGCACAGATCATAGTCTATTTTGTTATATATACTCCATGGGTACTTGGAAACAGTGTGTGTTCTGCCATTATCAGGTGAAATGTCCTACAAATGTTAATTAAATCCTGTGGTTGATAGTGGTCATTTCTTCTATAACCTTGTTGATTTTCTATCTAGGTGTTTATTGATTGAGAGAGGGCTGTTGCAGTTTCTAGCAATAATTGTAGATTTGAATATTTATCCTTTCAGTTCTATGAGTGTTTTTTTTTTTTCATATATTTTGTAGCTCTGTTAGTGTATGCACATTTAGAATTAATGTGTCTTCTCGGTGGATTGACACTTTTGTCACTATGTAATATCTTATTCTGTCTCTGATGAGTTTCTTTGCTGAAGTCTACTTTATCTGACATTACTATAAACATACTTGTTTTATTTAATTAATGTTCATTAATAAAATAAATAAAATGGTTTTTAATCTACTTTCAATATGTATCTTTTATATTGAGGTCATTTAAATTTAATGCAGGTAATAGAGTTGCTAAGGCTTTATTTTTCATTTTCTGTTTTTTATTTCTCCTTTTCATTTCTTTGGTTTTATTTCCTGCTTTCCTGTGGGTTTATTTGAATACTTTTTAGAATTCCATATCCATTTATCTGTTGTGTTTTGGGTGTATCTCTTTCAGTTGTTACTTTAGGTATTATATTATATATCTATGTATATATATATATACATAGATATATATGTATTTTTTCACATTCTACAGTGTAAATATTTTACCAGTTCAATTAACCATAGAAACTTTAACAGCTTTTATGTCCTTTATTTATTCCCTCATTTATAGTATAATTATCTAAAATATTTTCCATATATACATTTCTAATAACAGCAGACAGTGTTATAATTTCTGCTTCAACTGCCAAACATAATTTAGAAAATTGAAAAGTAGACGTTAAATGCATTGCATTTCCTCATATTTTTACAATTTCAATTTTCCCCTTCCTGATGTTCCCTGTCCCTTTCTTTTATCATTTCCCTTCTGCTTAGAGAAAATCCCTTTTCCTTTATTTTAAGGTAGTTTTGCTTGCCTCATATTCCCTTAGTTTTCCTTTATTTGAGAATGTCTTGGTTTCCCATTCAAGCCTGAAGGATACTTTCACTGGTTAGAGAATTCCACATTGATAGTTCTTTTCTAACAGCAAGATGAAAAATTTTGTGTCATTTCCTAGCGGCTTCCATGGTTTCCAATAGGAAATACTGTCATTCGAACTGCTTTTCACCAATAGGTATAAACTTCCAAGTTCCTTATTGAGTTCTCTGATACTACCCACATGGGTAGGTTAGAATGACTTCTTACAACCTGGTAAGACCCTCGAGTGGGTCTAGACTTCACACTAGGTGTTTGCTGACATGGATGGAGATGGAACTTCAATTTTTCTGTGATGTTTGGTTGAAGTACAGACATTATTTTCTAAATATATTCTGTCTTGCTAGACTTCCCCTTTCCTGATCCTTTGACTAGAAAGTGTTGGCTTTTGCTGTGGCTCTTTTGCCTGCACCCATTGGTATTCTGGATTTCTGGCTTCTTCAGCTCTAAATCTTGGATATAAAAAGAAAATAAAAATCCATAACACTCTTTGGATCCCTAAGTCCCCAGTCAGTGTTTCCACTTTTCTACACCTTTCAGAGTCTTTATATTGTTTTATATACCATATTCAGTGATTTTACTTGTTTTTAAAAGGATGAATAGGGAAAATCATATCGATTCCATCTTTATAGAAACAGAAGTAATCTCTTAATTCATTTTAACTGAGATAAACCATTAGTTTCCACCAACTAAAAAAATTATTTTTACATTAATCCATTTATTTTCTTAATATATGTTTTTGTCTCCTTTTCTTTTTCTTGGTTGATTTTTTTTTTTTTTTTTTTTTTTGAGGCCTTGGAAGGAGACATTAACATTAAGGTCTAACCACACCTTAGATAGGTGAATTTGTAAAGTCTGGAGCACGGAAATGAATTTTAGAGATAGGATATAACTCAAAAAGTTAATTTTTCAGAGAGGCAAAAAAATAGCTTGGTGTGTCTAATATTCTATATGACTGAATCAAGATATATAAAGATTTAAAGTCTGTTATGAAAATATATCATTAGAATTCAATCAAGGAATCTCTTCTTCATCTTATTTGATTACTTGTTCATTGACTGACAATCCAGAGGAAGTTAAATGACTGGCTCAGACTGCCCAGATAGAACCCCTGATGAAAAAACACTTTCTTGTTTACCTTGGTAATCCAAGAATCTAGCATTATGTCTGGTACTTAAAGGTTGATAAATATTTTGTGTATGAATAAATGAAATGGTTGCCATTATTATTCCTAGAATATACGCTTACAATGTTCTTGTAACTCTGAATTTCAAAATGCCTTTACTTTTTTTAAGTTGAATCAAAGTTACCAAAACATATGATGCAAGAAGAATAAGTGGCTATGTTTAATGTCTAGTCGTCTATTGTAACTTTTGTAGTCTGTGTGAATTATTCAAGCAAAGGAAAAGAACTGATATCTTCTAAGAACATCCAAAGACCTCATAATATAGGGTGATGGTTAAAAGATTAAGAGGGTAAACGTAGACAGCTAGAAACTGAGGCAGGATAGAGAAAGAAAGGTCACTTGGCAATTATTGAGTAATGGACTTTATGTCCCTCCCACCTTCCCCTGCTCCAGTTACCTATCAAAAGTAGTAGGCCAAATAACCATTTTTCTTTAATGGATTCTGAATACAAATCTGTTTTAGGGATATTTGGACATGTTTCAAATGAAAGGAGCAGAGCTAAAACCGCCATCAAATCTTCTCCTCATGGGACACACCTTGCTCATCCATCCTAAAATCTCTGGTATATGACACAAAACAGGTGCTCAGTAAGTGGCTATTGGGTAAATATAAAATCAATTGGCTAATTTGATATCATATTCAAGTATCAATTTATGTAATTGAAGAATTGGAAGCCCAGAGAGATTTTCAGACTGGCCTCAGATTGCACAGCAAAAAAAAAAAAAAAGAAAGAAAGAAAGAAAGAAATAAAGAAAAAGGTCTTATTTCTCAATTAGCTTGTTTGCCACTTTTCCAGATTGTGAATGGTCTGCAGTACAATAAATTTTATTGCAAGATGCTTCAATAAATATACCTGGCCCAATATAGAAATGGCAAATTAATGATGCAGAAAAGGAGCAATTAAAGCTCAGTGGAATAAAGCAAAATAATCTAGAAAGAAAAGCACCACTAACAGGTAAAAAGGTATGATGTTGATTCTCAGGAATACACATTTCATCTCTACTCTCATATTTCCCTAATGTAAATTTGCAACATTAAACTAAAGAGGTTTTAAATAACTAGAGTAGACTCCTAGACTCTCCTGTGGAATGTGCTGAAGAAATAAAACTGGATATCCTAGAGTGGCCCAAATATTGATTAAATTTTATCATTTGCCATAATGCTACCCAAAATTACACTGAGAAGTAGCAAGTAAATTCTGAAGCAAGATTAAATAGTAAAATAAAGTAGAGACCCATCATTTTGGTCTCTGGTTATTTATTGTTGCTCGACAGAGAATTGCAATAGCACAAATAGTCATCTAAATTTGATTAAACACAAAAACAGTGATAATAGAGCAATATAAACACTAACTGAAATAATGATAATCTAACTGCCCTTACATTTTGCTAGCCGTTTTACCCCAAAACATTAAAACATTTTAAATGTTTTTAAATACCTGAACCACAAGAAAATACATTTTCATATTAAAATTATGACTTTAAATGTAAAAATCTTGATGTTGGAGAAAAAGCATGACATAGACCCAGGTTCAGACCCATGATGTGACCTTGGATAAAGTTGTCAACTTCTATTAACTTCAGTATTTTTATTTCCAAAAACAGTGGCATGAGTAGCAAAAGATCACTGTGAAAATTAAATTCTATTTAGGAGAACGTTTAGTTACTTAAAAGAGCTCTCCTCCCATTTGTTTTCTTTCCTTCAGTTCAGTTTGGGATGCCTGGAAAACAGACTCTGAGTTGGAAATTTTATAAAGAAAGCATATTTGGGGATGCTTTTAAGATCTGCCCCTTTAGAATCCTGTAAAGGAGAGAGGTTGAGTAGAAGAAGATGGGCTCTGGTAGACTGAACCTCATAATGACTTCTGAAGCTGGGATGGCCATTCAGAGTGACCCCATGTTGGTGAGTGCACTGTGCATCCGTACCCCATGCAAACTAATTTTTGGTTGCAGACTGACTGGGAATGAGTCATCCCAGCAAACATGGGGATATAAGTATTTTAGTCCTAAGTGGGATAACAGACACTTCTTCCAGAGACTGAAAGACAAAGATATGTGCTTTCTTGGTCTTCTTGAGATGTAGTTCATGGTCACTTGATATAGCAGTGGGCAATGCAATCCATGGGGTCTAAGAAAGATTGTTCTTCCTAATGAGACAGGGGCATAGAGAGGGGATAATTCTGTGTCCTGGTATTTTAGGCACTTTTTTTCTTGGTGTTTGCCTTAGTTTGCAAGGGCCGCTATGACAAATACTATACACTACTTGACTTAATTGGCTCACAGCTTTTGAGGCTAGAAGTCCAAACTCATGGTCTCAACAAGCTGTGCTCTTTCCTGGAATCTGTGGTGGTCTGTGCTGGCTACTCATGATCTTCGGGATTCTCTGGCTTGTGTTTCTGCCGCTGTCACATGGAGATCTGTCTCCTTGGTGCCTTTGACTAACTGCATCCAAATTTCCTTGCCTTTAAGGACTCTAGTCTTATGGATTAAGAGCCACCCTGATGCAGTTTGGTCTCCTCTAAAGAGAATCTTTGAAAATCCTATTCGCAAATGAGTCCACAACTTAACTAATAATAACATCCCCAAAGGCCCTACTTACAAATAGGTTCACACTCTCAGGAACACAGATTAAACCTTGGATATGTCTTCACAGGGGATATGATACAATCCCCAGCGTTTTCCTACTTGGATATGACAGCATCCTAACCAATCTGGAAATTAAAAAAACAGATGCTAAATTTTGTTGTTTTTTTCTCCTGTATAGCACATAGATCATTTTACAAAACTCAGCTGTTTTAGTTTCCTATGCTGCTTAAGCAAATACCCTGGAATGCTTGGCTTAAACAGTGGGAATGTATTAGCTTACAGTTTTGAGGGTAAAGGGAAGTCCAAATCAAGACATCATCAAGGCGATGCTTTTTCCCCAAAGACCATGGCTTTCTTGGGCTGGCTGTTGGTGATCCTTGGTCCTTGGTTTTTCACATGGCAAGGCACATTGCTGCATCCTGGTCTCTCCCTTTTCTTCTAGGTTGCATTGATTCCAGCTTCTGGCTGTTCCTTCTGTGGCTTTCTCTCTCTCTCCAGTAATTGGATATAGTCCCATCCGGATTGAGATGGGCCACACTTTAGCTGAAGCATCCTTATCAAAATGTCCTATTTACAGTCAGTTCGCATTCACAGGAATGATTTAACTTTAAAAACATGTTTTTCTGGGGTACATACAACTCCAAACCACCACATAAGACTCTTGAAATCTTATTTTAAAAGTATCATTTCATGCAGTTGATTTTTCCAACTAATAGGACATATTTCATGGAAATTATTATCACATATCATATATAATCCTTTTTTTATCTGGAAAAGTCTTTTAAACAGAATTCATACATTAATTAATATATTCTTATCACCAAATATGGATGATAATATTAAAGAATACTTTAATGTGGTGATAGCTCCAAAATCTGTTGTGTTAAGATCTGTGTCCCTATGTGAAATGGCCTCAGTTTTTGTGCCTTTAGAATCTTTGACATTTTTTTAGAGCTCTTCTCTTGCCATCAAGTTGCCAATGCTAGTGTCCACTGCTGACCAAGTGTTTCCTGACTTAGCTCTTCACCATTTTTTTTTAATCTGTGGTGATCTGTAAAGGCTTCAGAAATCAGTTACCCAATCCTGTTAGAACTATACCCAAATTATTAGCATAGAGTCCCTGATAAAACCTCTGATGTTTTCTGTTTCTATGCTGCACATTAGAGTGGCCCAATCACATCAATAACATTCTCTGGATTTTATCTTTTCAGACACATGAGATACCATACAATTGAATTTTAGATATATGATGTCTTTAATCTTTCTTCCTTTTCCTTATGTCATATCTATGTTCCCAAGTATAATAGTATTATTAGTAGTAATTGCTAGATATTAAATTATTACTCTGTGTTGTTAGGAGCAATACTGAAAATTTTATAATATTTATTTACTATTAACAAATATACATCAAAATGAAGAAGATTATTTTTATTTTTAAAGGTAAAGAAAAATGAGACTCAGAGAAATTAAATAACTTTTCCATGATCACATAGATTAATAGTGCCCAAACATAGTAATTCAATTCATGGTTCATTAACTATGTTGTATATTAAAATAACTTAAGTGCTTTACACATATAAACTCATGCACACGTAAACATACATGTGATTAACTTCTTTTTCTTTTCACATTTATGCCAACATATCTGGAAATCAGAATGAGATAAAAATGATGTGTTACAGTTTGAAAATAGTATAGTCATGCACTGAAAATCACATAGGAGAATTCATCCTCTCTTGTTCTTTTTTTTCTAGAAAATGTTTTCTATATTGCAAAACATTTCTCAGTGTACTAGGTAATCTCTTGATTTGGAAATGTCACCTAGCCTTTAGCTTTTTTTGGAAAACCCGCCTGGTTTTCTTAGAAGAAATTTTGCAGAGCTTTATTTATTTATTTCACTTAAAAATATGCTCAGTGGTATAGCTTTATAAATACACATCTTCACTTCTCATTCCCATGAAAATCTCATGGGTACAGAAGTCATTGAGCATTACCAAAGCACTGCCATGCCAGAAAAACAATATAACTCAGGAGACTCAATATAGAATTATTTTATTTTGTGTTATTACTTTTATAGCTACATGAATGCCTGTGGTGCTTTGCAATGAATAAAATACATGATATGAAATAAATTTATACAAAATATTCAAACTAAAGAGCTTGCGATTTAAACACTAGACCCCTAATGGACTGCAGGTGCTTAAGAATCATCATGATGCTGAGCTTAGAGGCATGGGAGGACAGAGGGAAAGCAGGTGATACAGTCTTGAAGTTTGCATGGTGCTAAGACAGCAGATTTATTTAACCATTTCAGTGCCATTTAAGGCTGAAGGACTATCCAAATGTTACAAATCAAAATTTAGTCCACTAAAGGTAACAATGAAATATTACAATACTTTAGTATTTCACCAACACAGCATCTGTACTGGGATATACTGAAAAGCAAATGAAAATATTTTTTTTTCCCATGCTGCGCCACCCTCCTCGGTCCATCTTCAGAAACTCGGTCATTTCCTCCTGTCCTGCCTTCTTTCCCACACCCATTGTTACAGGGTTCATCATGGTTTAGAACTCGTCTAATTTTTCAGTGTCATCTCCAATTGACCCCTCCTCAGATATCTGGTAGTCCAGTCATATGAAACTCCTTGTAACTGCTTAAAGGGTCATTGAAAGTGTAGTCTTGGTCATCATCAGAATGCCTTCCTGCCTTCTCATGCTGGGTTATGCACCCCTCCTCCATGGCTCTTAGTTCATACATCCCACTTTTGGGTAATGGGCTATGTATTGTCTCAATCCCACATAAGCCTGAAGTCAGCTCCTTCAAAGTAGGGCTTGTCATTCATCTCTCCAGTACATCTTAGTGTCCTGTGCATCTTTGTCCTTTACTTAACTACTCCTGAGCAGGAACCCTCTTTTTCACCTCTCAAGGAGGCAAACACCACTTAAAGACACCCCAGTTCCACTGACACCATCATTTGTCATCTTCTTTGTCATATTAACCTTAGCATGTTCCATACCCTGGGCTAATTGAAGAGAGATTTTCTAGGACTGTTCTTAGCCAAGAATTTCATCCATTGGTCATGTCTGCCCGGATATCCCACAAAAGCAAAGTGCCCCCTTTCCACCACCCAGAAATGAGAATAGACTACATGTCAGTATTCAGAAGGGACAGAGACACCAGGAGAGAGTTGAAGGTGAATGCCTGGAAGAGGAAAGAGGCATAATGGGTGATTTCAGTGTATGGCTGAAGCTTAATCTACAGATAAACTCTGTGTGGTTGGGTTAATGTATGCCTTGCTAATGGGTAAGGTGAAAAAAAGATTCATTTTGCCACATCTGTAGTTTATTGTATAAGGGCTGCCCTCAGAATGATACCTATTCAGGCAGGTATCCCACAGCCTGAGGGAAATCCTTCAGCGAAGATGCAGAAGTGGCCATTAGAAATCAAGCTGACAAGCATGGACGCAGTTGGGGGTTCCAAGGTATGAGGTGGAGCATGGATAGCAGCTGCCAAATCCAAACACAACTGCATTCGTGCTTCATTTCATGTTAAGGCTGTAAGAATATGGGATCTCCCTAGCCTCCCCCTTCTCTTACAGATCTGAGAGATTTTACATTCTACTGATAATTTACATCATGAGATTTCAAGTAATAAAATACATAAAAGGCTGCCAAGGATGATAAATTCAAGGCTATCCCTTTTAAAGCCTCTACTACCTGTAATTTGTAGTTATTTATTAACCTAATTTCATCCTTCTCTGTTATATTAGATACACATGACATACACAGGTATAAATAGCTTAAAACAGTTCAAAGCATGACCCTACTCTGTCCTGGTCTACTTTCTCCTCTCCAACTGTTGTTTCCTAAGAAAAACTGCATTTTAGTAAAATAAGTATGCTCCAAGTTTCCTTGGTGAAAGGGACGGCAATCCAGAGCATTGGAAGATTCTTTGACCTTCTTGATTATGTATGAAACATAATAATGTCAGTGAATATAACAAGTTTATTATAGCTAGAATATAAGATTCACCTAAGAAAGGAGGGACACCATGGGCTGGGCATATATTAGGAAATATATAAGAACATATATTAATGGCTACTATGGAAACAATTTTAAAATACAATAATGAAGCATAAATGTTGTCCTCTTCATTTTTTTAGACCACAGAATGTTAGGTGCTGAGCATGTAGAGAAATAAACACATGTACTGGATGTTTCCTCCTTCCATGCTAGCAGAAGGTAGAGTTGAACTGAAAATGTTTTCCCTGCCTGGTTTCAGGGCTGAAGCCCTTCAAAACACAGAGCTATTTCTTGCTGAACTGTGAAAGGATTTGAGGTTTTCCACACTATAGAAAGCTATTAGAAATAAGGAATATTTTTGTTCCTGTTCTCATAATTGTTTAATTTTTCCATTTGTGGAACAAAACCTGTGCTATCTCAACTATTAACTTCAGGATGAGGTCTGCTCTGAGACAGAATAAAGGGCTTTGGGGGAAAAGCCCACATCTGACTCATCCTGGAGATAAAAATCCTTACAAATCTGGAATAACCTTAGGTTCTTATCTACACATGCAGGTGTTCCACCAGATGCTGGTCTGGCATTTCTTCCATATTCTTCAGTAGGAAAATTTGAGCTGATATGCTGATGGTTGCATTTAGATGAGTCAAGTGTCAATAAAATTTTTAAAGTTTATTTTTTTAATGGGGCAGGGGTTCGCACTAGTGTGTGTGTCTGTGCACCTGTGTGTGTGTATTGTATTTGGGGAAAAAAATAAAACACCCACTCCAACAAAAAAAGAAACTTGCAATTAATGAAGCTTTACTCTTAGCACTTGCTTTAAATTCCACAGTCTACTTTAAATGAAAGCTCTGAATGATTATAATTTAAAACTCTTACATGGAAAAATAGAGACTGCTGAGTGTTTAAAAAGTATTTTTTTCTCAGATTAAAATATCCATTTTATTTTTTTAACATTTGTCTATGTGGAAAGACTAATCTGGACTAATTAAAGTGAGTACAAAGATACCAAACTTTAAAAAGTGTCAGTTTTGGATGTTTTTAAGTGATCTGCAACATGACATGCTTTGAAATGTCTCTCCTTTAAAAAAGGACAGTCTATAGAAGAGCTTGCAGTTTCCAAAGTAAAAGCGAAAATTAGTCAAATGACATTTTGGAAGAGAAAAGCTCTCTAGAGAAGAATGAATCACGGATAATTATTGAACACTTGTGATGTCTTACACTTAGCAAAGCCACTGGGTCAAATTTTTAAAGTAGGGGGAAAATAGTGTATATATATATACACAATATTTAAATAAGCCAGTGGAATTTGATTCAATTGCTAAATCAAAGAAGGTAGTAGGGTTATTGTGACTGAAGAGACAGTCTTAAAACATGCCATAACAGTAGAACACCTTTGCAGGGAGAAAAAGTGAACCTAGCTCCTGGGCTTTCTTACTTTGTGGAGGGGATAAGCAGCTGATCTAGCTTATTCATTAAGGAGGTGGACTCTGGAGCCAATGGACCTTCTCATGAAGAGACCTGTGAAGACCAACTGCAAAACTATTTGTAAAAGCTCCATAGTAGGTGCTCTTAGCTTCTTCACTTTCTCACTCTCTCAAGGTTGGTTTATTCAAATGTGGCTAATGACCAACCTGGTTTTGGAAGAATACCACTGAAAATGTAAACCTTGTTTCATTTTAGATTTAGCTTTTTCTGAAACTCAGATGCAGATTTTGTCAACTAGGAATTTACTAGGTGGAAAACTTAATCCAAGGTGGTTTCTTGGCACATCTATGAAGTAGGCAAAGTCCCAGCACTGCATTTCTATATGACACGTCCATCTCCAGTGAATTAACGGAAGCTCATTTGTAACCTTTCTCAGAGGGATTGTTGCTGCAGAAAACTCTCTAATTGGGAAAATTAAAGATGTCTCTGGCAGGCATTTCTTTGAAAGGGAGAAGTCACTAATATGGGTTATACGCTAAGCATAATTTTATTTTTACTAATTTTAATCTAATTTAATGCATGAAAATCATTTGTGCAAATCATGTAGGACTAAAGTTGCATGAAATAAAAGAGCAGTCCTTTGCCCCACCCTTCTTCATTCCACAGTTCCATTCATCAAGGATAACCACATTCGAGATTTAATGCTACTTTTAGGCAAATGCCTTCATATAGCTAAATAATACGTTTAAGGAGCTAAGCTATGTCTTGGTTTATCATGTATTATATCAGACATCACAATATAGTAGTTAAGGGTTTATTTCTCTTATACCATAAACCCCACCTTCCATTGTCCCAATATTGTCACATGGCAAACTTTTTATGTAACGGTCACTGTTTACATTTTATGATTTGTGTATAATTTATGACTTAGTCAAGAATTGTGTTTTTCCTTATACACATGTCTACATGCTTTTAAGGATTAATAATCACCTATTTTTTATTTGATATGATTAGTTTTATCAGTATCTGTCACTAACTTTTTTCTACTCTCAAAGCTACAATAGAACTTTCAAATTCCTACAAATTTTTTTCAGATGATCAGTCACTAAATTAATATGTTACTTCCATGAACTATTCTCCTGGATCCTTCTTTTCTCAGCAACCACCACCCACCAGCTCTCAATGGGCCATTTTTTTTCCTGTAGGTACAAACCCAGGGCTAATCCAAGGACATCCCTTGGTAGCTACACTGTGGAAAAGCCTCTTTATCTTAGATCCCATAAAATTTAACTTCCTTGTTCTATTGAAGAACAATTTTTAGTAGCTTTTTAAGTAGTGGTTGGTATCTGTGTATTTTTGAAACCTTGTGAATTTAAAATATATTTAACTTATATTCATGATTAATAATTTGGCCAAGGGCAGAATCCTTTACTGAAAATAATTTTTCCTTAAAATGTTGGAGATGTTGCTTTAGTAGATCCTGTATTACTGTTGAGAAATCTCATGATACCTAGCTAAAAAATTTCTATTCATATAGAATATTTGTGCATGCAAGCTTAGCATATATCACCTTGAAACTTTGTGACATCTAGTTACACTATTAACCAAAATTTATGGATTACCATATGTTGGAAATGATCTTGAGGTACATGATTGTATGTGAGGTTCACAGGTATTTGTTGTGAATAAGGCAGGATAAGGTGTATTTTGGGGGCTGTTCAGAATCAGTGTATTACTGGAGCATCATGGGAGTTCAGAACGTGGCACCTGGTTAAGATTTTTGTCTCCATATTTTACCTCAGCCCTGAATTCTTTTAATAAAAAATACAGAAAATGAAATTTGCATTGCAGGATATTTTAAAAGAATTAGTCAGTACTATTTTAGTTGGCCTGTTTCACTTTTCCAAATGGAAGGGTTTTTTCGTTTGTTTGTTTTTTGAAAGCTGACTTCATAATAAGCCTACCTTATTTTGATATAGAATAATATGCTTTATGCCAACTGTCAAATACATAGTAAACAAATAATTTATCAAAGATACCTAAATATATCTATTAAAAGCATATGCAACATATCAGCCAACTCAATAAACAGAAGTCAGTTGCTTGAAACTGTTTTTTAGCAATTCTGCTAGTTAAATATACTCAGGTGTATAAATAAGAAAAATGAAGCAAATCAAAATAGAAAGAGCACATTCCTTTCTCTCATTAAAAATCAAAGTAATTATTAACTTTATCCTTTTTTATAACTAAATTATAATGTGAGGAGGACAATAATAGCAATGCATCATATTCTAATCAAAGCTGTAGAAATGAAAGGGCATAAATTAAGTCACTCATTATGCATGTCAATTATTTTCATTAGACAACTAACTTTACAATTGTAAAGTTTTTTTTGCAACCAGCTAGAAAGTTCCTTCATCTATGCAAATGTGCTTGCAGTTAATTCTTTTTCCTTCATAGGCAATCTCATCTCTCAGGCTTTTCCTCCTTTCTTTGGCAATTCAAGCCCACCTACTGTATTTCCTGAGTATTAATTCCATTTTATCAACAAAGATTAAAGACTTAGAGTAGCTGGTAATCCCATTATTTTACATGAGAAAAGCAAGTGTATCTTTGGTCACTGCCTACAGAACTCAAGGGATTTATCATGAGTGAGTATAAAAACCAATTAATGCTCAGCCTGTTCAGCATTCACGCAGATCATTAGTTCATTCACTGGGATGCATAAGTTTACAACTGTTTTGCCAGGAGATTTTCTAGAATTTAAAAGAATCTTGATTTGATGCAACTTATCTCAAAATTCAAAATATTTAAAGTGAGATTGGTATAAGGAAAATATCTTAAAGATAAATTATTCCCATAGGGAATAAAGGAAAAGAATAAATACTAATATTAAAAGGACATCCATTTTAATAAGTCTCAGGTGTTGAGCAGGAAAATTGAATATCTGGGCTAGAGGGTGGGCTCATCAAGACAAGTATAACATATATACATGGGCGGAAGAATTACATCTTCCCAAGCCTTATCCCAAGATCCCTTACACATGCACACACACATACACACATACACACACAATGTTGAACTTTACTAGAGTCCTGTGGTCCTGCAATACAAAACAGCACTAACACCATCCCCCACTCCCCAATTAGAGATCCCAGGAATGACTGCAAAAGAGCTAACCTTCCCCATAGAACCCAGGAATGACCCCCTTGTTTACCTATTGGTCAGACACACTCTCCACATTCCCATTCTCACTGAGCTGTTTGTACCCCTTGATCAATCAGTACACATGACACTTAACCTGACTTGACCAAGATTTATTATTTTAGCTTCTCTTCTTCTCCAGACCACCCTGAGCCTTGGAACGGGGAGTAGCCCCTCTCCCTTAATGACACTCCCTGGGAATCACATCAACCTTGAGATCACATCAAGCCACCACACCCACTCACCCCATTTCCCCAAGCCTGGTTCTTTCCAACCTTGTCTCCTCCCTATAAAACAAAAGCTCTTTCTGCCTCAGATTGGAGATACTTGGAGTCTCATCGTTGGAGTGCTTTCCCTATGTTAATAGTCGCTCTTTGGCCCCATGCAATATACCTTTTAAACAAAGTCTCTCCTTACCTAACTTTGGATTTGTTTTTATTTGACAACATACTCACCGCTATTTGCACTCGGGAACATACATACGCACAGCATTTTGAGAAATGAAATCTAGCGTAGTGAACATTTGGGCCAATAGCCAGTGATACCTGGCCTTACTTTTGTAAATCATGACACTATTGGGAAATTTACATAATGAGATAATATTTGTAAAGTAATTTCCACACTATCTAAGACCTATTATTTTTTTATAGAAGCTTTAGATTACATAAATGTTACTTCAAAAATATAGAGGATTCTCATATACTCTATCTCCTCCCCCTCCCACACTTTCCCTCATAAACTACATCTTTCATTAGTGTGGTACGTAGCTTTGTTACAATTAATGAACACACTGAAGCATTGATATAGTTTGGACTATCATTTACATATGGTTTACAATTTGCATTGCACAATTTAATAGGTTTTGACAAAATGGATAATGGCCTGTATCCTTCATTGCCATGTCAAGCAAGACAATTTCAGTGTCCCCCAAATGCCCCATGTTACACCTATTGTTCCCTCTCCCTCCCCTCAGAACCTCTGGTGGCCACTGCCTCTATATCAATGATACAAATTCTTCCATTGCTAGAATAATAAGTCTATTTCAGTCCATAGTTGCTTTCCTCTAATTTCTTAGTATATTATTAAATTCTCTTTTTAATTTTAGATTAGCAGAATTTTTGAGATGTACAACAGTGTTGGAAAGATGGTAAAGGTATTTAATAAAAACTTCCAAAATAATAGAATCAGAAGCCACATGAATATTCATAGAAATGAAAAGATAGTTGCCAAGTGCACCTCTGTTTGGCAATCTGAGGAGGAAGTCAGGATAAACAATTCTATTTACAATAGCAAATAAAAGAATAAAATATTTAAGAATTAAGAGGTCAATTCTATCCAAATTGATATGCTATTCCAATAAAAATTCATATGATATTTTTTAAATAAAGAGAAAAGCCAATTATCAAATTTATTTGGAAGGGTAAGGGGCCCAGAAACATTTTTAAAAGTAAGAATGAAGTTGAAGGAATCTCACTTCTGGACTTGAAATCATATCTACAGTGGGAAAAAAAAAAAAGCATAGTACTGGCATAAAGATAGACATAAAGACCAACAGAACTGAAATGATAGTTCAGAAACATTCCCTCATGTTTGGTCAAATGAATTTTGACAAGGCTGTCAAACCCAATCAGCTGGGACAGAACAGTCTTTTAAAAAAATGGTGCTGGGAGAATCCATACCCAAATAAATGAGAAAGTACCCCTTCTTCATACCTTAACAAAAATTAACTCAAAATGGATCAAAGACCTAGTTATAAAGGTGAGAAACATAAAACTCTTAGGAGAAAATGTAGGGAAACATCTTCATTACTTGGTGGCAGTTTGTAGTTTCTTAAATCTTGTACCCAAAATGCAAGGAACAAAAGAAAAAATGGATAAATGGGGCCTTCTCAAACTTAAACACGTCTGTGCTTCAAAGCATTTTGTTAAGAAAGGGAAAATGCAACCCATTCATGGGAGAAAATATTTTGAAATCTCATATCCAATAAGGGTTTGATTTCTATGCTATATAAAGAGATCATACAACTCAAAATAAAAGTAAACAATCCAGTTAAAAATGGGCAAAATGCTTAAATAGACATTTCTCCCAAGAGGAAATACAAATGGCAAAAAAGCACATGAAAAAATGTTCAGTCACCACATATTAGGGAAAAGCAAACCGAAACTACAAAGAGATACCATCTCACATCTCATAAAATGGTTATTAAACAGAAACAAACAAACAAAAAAACATAACAGTAAACAACTGTACTAGAAAGGATGCAAAGAAATAGGAATACTCCTTCACTGTTGGTGGCAATGTAGAATGGTGCAGCCTCTGTGGAAGACAATTTGACAGTTCCTCAGGAAGCTAAATATATAACTGCCAAATGATCCAACAATCCATCTACTAGGCATATATCTAGAAGAACTGAAAACAGTGATGTAAACAGACATTTGTGCACCAACATTCACAGCGGCATTATTCACAGTTGCCAAAAATATATATATGAATGATAGAATACCATGCTTTTGTAAGAAGGAATGAAATTGGAACAAATAAGTTCAAATGGATGAAACTTGAGGACATTATGCTAACTGAAATAAGCCAGACACAAAAGGACAAATATTTTATGCTCTCACTAATATGAAGTAAATATGAAGAATAAACACATGGAGTTGAAACCTAGACTATAGGTTACTAGGAGATAGGATGAGGACTGAGAAGGGGTACCGATGCTTAAAGTATGTACGATTTTCAATTAGCTTGACTGTAAAAGTGTGGAAATGGATAGAATTGATGGTAACACATTATATTGAGTATAACTAATATGGCTGGTTTATAAACAGGATTTGACTGAAAGAGGTAATCTAGGGATGTAAATGTCAATTGGAAGAAAGCTAGAGAATAATCTAAGGACTGAATAATATAGTGAATCTGGAGGTAGAGGAAGATTGTGGTTAATGATATAAATACTGGAATGTTCTTCTATGAACTAGAACAAATGTACATCACTATTACAAAGTGGTAGGAATATAGTGATACATGGGAAAAATACAATTAATGCAACTTATGGACTATAGTTAACAGCAATATCATAATATTCTTGCATCAATGTTGAAAGAAGTTATTGTACCAATGCTAAGGGTCAATCATAGCCGGGGTGTGGAATTTTTTCTTCTGGACTAAGGAAAATTTTGAAGGTTTACTAGGGTGATGACCACACAAGTCTGTGATGAAAGTGAGAGCCACTGAATGTATACTTTGGATAAAATGTATGAGGAATGGGACTGTATAACACAATGAATCATGTGGTGGAAGATGGACTGTGGTTAATAGTACAAATATGAGAGTGTTCTTTCATGAATTATAACAAATGTACAACACTAATGCATAGTGTTAATATTATGGGGGTGTATGGAAAATATATACCTAGCGTAAGCTTTGGACCATTATGGGCAATTATCTGATCATGCTTTTTCAAATTCTGTAACAAATGTTCCACAACAATGTAAGATGTTGGTGGAGGGGTGATGTATGGAAATCTGCACATTATGTATTGATTGTTTTGTAAGCTCACATCTTCTCTAATAAAAATATATTTTTTAAAACATGACAAATACTTAAAAGTAGTATGTTATCCAGTCAGAACCTATGAATGAGGTAAACATTACCAAAAGAAAGAATCGTGGTTCCTAGGAAGCCCCTCAGGAATACCCTTTGAAAGTCTGCTATAGCTGAGACTTAATATATAAGAATGCTTTTTAAACAAGCAAACAGACATATTCAACACTTGGAGTTCTGTAAACATTCATTGCAGTATTGCCATGTGAAACAAGACCCTGTGCTAGAAATTGACAGCTTAGAGAAATATTTGTTAATATATTATTTCACTACGATAATGCAATGCAATGAAAAATCTATATAATTATTTTACAATTCATGGAACTGAAACCTAGAGAGAATAAGCAATCGGCTCAATAAAACAGCACAAGTAATTTGACTAAATATCACTATTTTTCTGCCAAATTATTGTAAAAGACAGTTTGTGTATAAGATAATGAATTAGGCCTGCTGGGTGATAAAAAAGAAAAAAATAGAAAAATCTGAATTTCTCTGGAAAATCTTTAAAGGAGGGAAAATAAAGAAAGAAAAGGAAAACAGCCTTGATATATCTGCAAACAGAAATCTAGAGAGAGAGATATATTCTTGCATTTGCCCATCCTCTGCAGACACAATGGCGAGTTTATGAATCAAGTGATCACAATTTGCTTATATTGTACTTTCTGTTTACATTCTGGCTTTCATTTGCATGTGCTTTAAATTTAAGTGGTCAGAGTTTGTTTTGGTCTAGGAACCTGGAGTTTCATTTACATGTGGTATTTTATAATTGGGAATGAATCTTCAATTCAAATTAGTATCTTTTTTAGGGAAGCAAGAAAAGGAAAGACAAGCCTTGCCCTCTATCAAATGTCTTGCTTTTCATGTCTTATTTAAAACTAAATGCATTTCAGTGACTCTATTCTAAGAAAGTTTCTTAATTTCATGAAGCATTGATGTAATTGAATTAATTTAATAAATGATTATTTAGCATGATTCCAGACACTATTCAAAGTGTGGAAGGAGATATGAAGATGAAAATGGTATGTTATAAACTATCAAGGAAGTCACTTGGAAAGAAGAACCACATAACACAAGAATGCAGTCATTATAGCCCTGACAGAAATGGTAGCTAGCATCCAAGATGGCCACCAATGATCTGACATCTTGGTATTCACAATCTTGCGTAGTTTCCTCTTACATTGTACCAGGGTTAGTCTGTGTGGCCAATTAAATACAGTACAAATGATAGTGTACCCCTCCAAGACTAGTTCATAAAAGACAGTATGGATTCTGTTTACCTCTCTTTCATTCTCTCTGCTCCTAGATCACTGGCTCTGGAGGAAGCCAGTTGCCATGTTGTGAACTACCTGGGGAGAGCTCTGTGTGGTAAAGATCTAAAATCTTCTGCTAATTACCATGGGTGTGGGCTTGGGAGAAATTGCTCCTGTCCTTCTGATGATTGTAGCCCTGGGTGACATAAGACTGCAGCCTCATGAAAGAATGTCAACCAGAACCACTGAGCAAACCCACCACTGGATACCTAACACTTAAACTGTGTAAGATAATATGAAATTTGATTGTTTTATGCTGCTTAATTTGAGGGTTATTTATTCTGCAACAACTTACAACTAATACAGCAGATATACACTTAAAGGAAAAACAATGCAAAAGAGGATAGGATTGCTTCCTGAACAGGTTGAGAAAAATGAAAGCCACTCTTATGGAAGTCATGGGACTTTGAACTGGTTGTAAAGAATTGTTTGGGTTTGGGTAAGCAGCATGTGGGAGAGGAAATTCTAGAAGGTGGGGAAAGTGGGATGAAAAGTACAAAGGCAGAAGTGTGATCATGAGTATCTGAAAATATTCCAGCAACTGTATTCTGGGTGCCTGAACAGAGCCAGATGGAAAAGTAGGTTGAAATTAGATGACCGAATGAATCCATTCACCTATTGTCAAACTTAGGAACTAGAGGTTTGTTCAATAGCTAAAGAGTGGGGAGCAATTTTATTAATTGCATTTTATTCTTAGGCAAGAGACTCACAAAAGTAAGCTATAGTTTACAGAGAATCTCAAGGCAGTGGTGAGTTGAAGATATTCTTTGATCCATGTCCAGCCAGGTTCTAAGGGCTGGGTATACCATCTTCACTACTGAACTGTAAACAGTTACAAGGAAGGTTATATGTGCTAGAAGTAAGGAATGCCAGAGCCAAGATAAGGTATTTGTTCTGAGAGTTTTATGTGAATATTGAAGGAATAAATAAATCAAGAATAAACATAGAAAGATATGTGCCTGAAGGCAGAATGTGAGAAAGCATACATATTATTTGCGTGCCCCTAGGGAACCAGGATCTCTCTACTTGTGCAAAATTCAATCTGCATAATAGTGCTTGGCAACTGGTATTTTTTAATGTCAATTCACAGATGAGAAAAATGAGTCCAACAAGATGCAAGCATTTTATTCACACAGCTGGGAAGAGATAGAGCTAGAATTTGGATCAAGATCTGTCTAAATACTTTCTTTACACATTTGACATTTCTATGATGCCAGAAGGCTATGTTTGTCAGCATCATTGTAATTGGAAGTCGAGTTTGCCAAGCAAATCTGGATGAGATAAGATGTTTTCTTTTCTTCCTAACTGGGAGCTAGATTGTCTCTGTAGTACTGATATTCCTATTCAATTAAGCTCATGTCATGGGAACAGTTTGGTAGAAATTCATTTACTCAGTTGAGTGTCTGAATCCACCACTTAGGTGACTTATAATCCATCAAAATATTTTGTCTGGCAGGCCTGTGCAAACCCTAAACCTAAAATAAGCACCTTACAGAATTTCCTTCACTTTATGGAGTTAACATAAAAATTTATTGTAAGGTAGAGTGGGAAAGAAAATACTGACTTAAAAAATGTCTCAGTTCATATAGTTAAAATAATTTATTTATTGGGAGTGGTATCCGTTAAATATGAACTGACTCTGAAATCTTTAACCTGGGCACTTGACTCTAAATGACTGATCACACTAATAATGGCTTAGGTTAATCAAAAGAGCAGATAATCAAAATATAATTTACACTGTTTTTACAAATAAAGAATAGATTTTTACATTATTCTCCTGGATATTCTATATTTAATTTTGTCACAACAGAAAGTCAGTTTACAATAAAAAAGAAATATATTATTATTATGTAACATTCCCTAGTGTATTGAATTTCTAAATATATTTTCTTAGGCACTTGATATAATTAATTTGCTTTTCTCTGGAGGGCATACCAGTAAGGACAGGCAATGACTCAGAGAACAGATGCCATGAGTGCACAGGCATTATACTTTGGGGAAAAGAGTTGACTATTTGAGGCCAATCTATGTGGTGAACCACGCACTTTACTTCTTCTCTCCTTGTCCTCTCTTCCATGACTTTGAAATTTCCTCTCAGATTTCCTTAAAATTTATTGAGATATTCTGACTTTCACATGGATTCTGTAAGCAGGGCACTTTATAATGAAATGAAAGGGAAATCCCCCAAGTCCATACTCTGAAATTGTACATCTTCATTTATACTTCCATACAGGCATAAAGGAAGATAATCTTCAGTTTAAGGTGAGTAGGATGGCATGCTGGTCTAAAACAACCACAGAGGATCCTGCAGCCACAGAGAGCTTATAATGGGGCTTTTAAGTTTTAGAAATTGCTTATTTTAAAACTGTCACATGTTTACCTGCTTAGGTCCAATCCCCCTTTTCATGAAACAGGGAAGAATATGAGATGCAGATGTTCCACTGAATTTTGTTCTCAAGAGCAATAGCTTTTACATTTAGGACTTGTGTCCATTTCTGAAGGTCTTTGGGAAAATCTGTGCTAACCATATCACTGTAAGCTAGGTGCTAGGGTTTGCTCTAAGAGCCCATCCAAATCAAATTCTAGGAAAACAGAAACCATTTGAATGAGAAAGTGTATTGGGAAAAAATTTAGTGAGTATTGTTCAAACTTTAAACTCTGACAATCAGCAACTAATATTGCCTTGGTCAGCATATAGTCAGCATAAAAGACAGAGAAACTGGGCAGCGACCCCATGGACTAACGTCAGAACTCACAGTTCCTTGTTCCAGAGCAAGAAAGCACCACAATAAGTGTTAAGAACATTCCGGAGAGATTGTGAACATTCTCAAGGAAACTGGCCTCTTCCTCAAGAATTGACACACGAACTCTGGAATGTGCTTTGACTCATGATTTGGACAGATAAGCAATATTCTATGTTGGTACTATGTTGGTATAAAATGGGAAGGATGCATTGGAACTGGATGAAGTCCCACCCTGGGTATGATGCTTCACTCAGGGTAACCCTAGACAGATCTCTTCACTCTCAGGTGTTGTTTTTACCCTGAGAGTGGAAAGCGTGCTGGACTCTTAGCCCAGGCGTTGTCCCTGAGAAAGGGCCCTGGAGGCTTCCCCCAGCTATTGTTTCCAATCGTGACTACGGTATTGCTGCTGATTCAGGACTTCCCAGACCATGAGCCAGATGTTGGTGTGTCCTCTGGTTTGGTGGTTTGTATATACATGTATCATTACTTAATTCCTTATTAACTATTTGGTGGCTTGTAAATTTCCACCAACAGTTGGACCCCTGTTTGTTGCTCAAAGGCCACACGTCTTAATAATTACTAGTAAGCAGCTATTTCTATATACTATTTTTACTTAGATATATATTAATTGTTTCCATCTCCTTTGCATTTATAAACTTTATAATCTTAAGCCTCCATTATTTGGCAGAACAGAAAGGCAGACAGACTGTAATTGCAACCATCTATTGGACTTCTGGCCAAGAAGACTTCCTTGGAGTCTTAGACCCTGGAGATGAAAATTAGTATCCTCTTATAACTTTTCTCTCTTTTGTGTGCTTTCTCCCTTTCTCCTAATACACACAAACATATTTTAAAGAACTAGAACTGTGTTTTCTGAAATAATAGTAAAGTAATATTATATTTTATTCTGAAATTTTATAAAGTCCAAATCAATAATTGTCTTATTAACCATTAGTAAAATGTAAATATGAGATATCCCTTGAAACTGTAACTATAAAAGCAAACTATTTCTGGACTATTGTATGACTGTAAGACATTCCTAAACATTCTTCTAATAATAGTATTATTCTAATAACTACTAATAATAAAAATAATAAGCTCCACTTATTATTTATTATGAGTCAGACCCTGTGAAAGGGAAATTCCCAAAGTCCATACTCATATAAATTGTTAAAGTCATAAATGCTTGAAATAAGTGATTATCTCATTATAAACATAGTCTTGCACAGTTAAGCCGATGCCCTGTAGTTAATTTGGTAAAATGCATTTAACCTGATTGAGTGACTGAATATACCACTTAAATGATCAAGATCAATTTCCATCAAAATGATTGAATTAGTTTCCTAGTATAGTGACACTACCAAAAAAATACACCTATGGCATTGCTTTTATCCTGTGAATTCTATCCTCTACCTAATTTACAGGTCACAACAAATCTACAATTTGGGACTTCAGGGAAGATGGTATTGAAGTTGGAAGGCCGGGCCCAACTATTTCACAAAAGCAATGGAGGAAGAGCAATAAACTATCCGAAGGAGCTGCTTTGGGAATCTGCAGATCAGGAGAGTGCCGAAGATCCTCCAGGAGGGAGAGGGATGGAGAGACAAAGAGGCCAAACAAAACTGTGAGTCACTCACCCCTGGGCCTAGGTAAAACACATATACCCCACCCTGGAGGTGAATAGACTTGGTAAAATCCCTTCCTCACTGCAGCAAAGTGAGTGGGGAAAGAGCATTCTCCTTCCTGAGAGGAAGGGGTCTGGTAGAAGGCAGAGAGTGGTTTCTCTTCAGTGGATTTGGTCAGCTAATCTCCATTTGAATCTCAAAAAAGATACCAGCCAGCAGTGAGGCAGCCCCAGGGTGAGGGGCAGGGGTATCTGATCAAGCAGGGTGTCACACCTAACTGCCATGGGAGAGAGAGGAACTATGTCAGTGATGCCACAGGCAGAAAGAGTCTCCTAACCACCCTTGGAGAAAAAAAAGCCAGGAGAGATAACCAGCAAACCGTTAGAAGCCTGACTTGCTTGTGGGAAAGGGGGTGGGAAAAGCCAGATAAGCTTTCAGAAGCCTACCTAACTTGTGGAGAATGTGTAGCTCAGTGTAGGAAAGCCTGCCGTGCATATACTAGGTTCCTAGTTTGATTCCCGATACCTCCTAAGAGAAACAATCCAGAGAGTGATCCACTGGGTTGTCAGGCACCTTATGATAGGGAACTTATAGACTGAGTTTGTTTTTGTTTTAGGCTTTTCAATCTATTTTTATTTATTATTTTATTTATCTTTAAATATTTTTATTCTTGATTTTTTTTTTCCACTAAAAACGGGTACCTCATCTTTGGAGGGCAAGCTGCAGGGTAATTGATGAGCACCAGCAAGCCTGGGATGGTTCCTAAGGGCCTAAGAGGGAAGCCTGTTTTTCATGGGTTTTTTTAATTATTATTATTTTTGTTTGTTGATTTTCTCTTTCTTTGTTTCCTTTTTTTTTCTTTTCCTTATTTTTTTCTCCTTTGTTACTTTATTTCTTTTCTCTTTCATTTTTCCCTCTTCTGTTGCTTTTCTTTCACTCCACCTTTTCTTGCTTGGCCTTTTTTTTTTCTTCTCCTTCTTCTCTCCTCATCTTTCCAGTCATTAATTTT
Source organism: Tolypeutes matacus (assembly GCA_026826555.1). Taxonomy (NCBI): domain Eukaryota; kingdom Metazoa; phylum Chordata; class Mammalia; order Cingulata; family Chlamyphoridae; genus Tolypeutes; species Tolypeutes matacus. Next base: position 5,839,683 of record JAKSZT010053840.1, read on the forward strand.
ATCCTATTGTTTTCTTGTTTCATTTATTTTTCCACCTTTTTAATTCTTATTCCTTTTAATATTTTTATGATTTTCCACTGTTATTACTTTTATTTTCCTGGTTCTTCTATAGTTCCTTTTTAAAATTATTAGTAATATTCTTTTTCTCTTTTTCTCTTTTTCCTTTTCTATGGTCTTAATATTTTTTTCAAGGGAGCACAGACAACTACAAGGATTTAGAATAAGTGGAAACAAGTGTCAAAACGTAACCTTAACACAAAACAAAATAAAATCCTAGAATATGAAGGCAAGCTAACCATCTGAATAAGCCCATCAAGATAAACATATGTCTATACATGAACAAAAATATTACAAGCCTTACTAAGAAATAGGAAGACCTGGCCCAGTCTTATGAACAAACTAAAAAACAGGAGTAGATGCAGAACATGAAGCAACTAATCCAGGATGTCCAAACAAATATCATGAATCAACTTAATGAAGTGAAAGAAGAGATAAAGGATATAAAAAATACACTGGGAGAACACACTGATGAAATTGTAAACATATATGAAAAGATAACAGATCTGATGATGATGAATGGCACAATACAAGAAATCAAAAATATGCTGGAAGCACATAACAGCAGGTTTGAACAGGCAGAGGAAAAAATTAGTGATGTCAAAGATAAGACATCTGAAAGCAGTAAGAGAAAAGAGATCGATCACATACAAGGGAAGCTCAATAAGATTAAGCAGTGATTTCTCATCTACAACCATGGAGGAAAGAAAGCAGTTGTATGACATAGTTAAGGTGCTAAAAGGAAAAAATAATAATAAAAACTGTCAGTCAAGAATTCTGTATCCAGCAAACTTGGCAGTCAGAAGTGAGGGAGAGTTCAAAATATTCACAGATAAACAAAATTAAGGGAATTTTTCAAAAAGAAACCCACCCTTCAAGAAATACTAAAGGGAGTTCTGCAGGTTGAAAGGAAGAAACAGGAGAGAGAGGGTTGGAGGAGAGTGTAGAAAAGAAGAATATTGGTAAGAATAACTAAAAAGATAAAAAGAGAAATTTTTAAAAAATGACATATGTAAACCAAAAGAAAATATGGCTAATATAAGTACTGCCTTGGCAGTAATAATATTTAATGTTAATGGATTAAATGCTCTAATCAAAAGACACAGATTGGTAGAATGGATAAAGTAATATGACCCATGTATATGTCTACAAGCAACTCACCTTAAAACCAGGAATACAAGGAGGTTTCAAGTGAATGGTTGGAAAATTATTTTACATGCAATAACATGACCATAGTAACATGAAGCTTAAAATCAATAAGGGGCAGAGAACCAGATTACGCACAAATATATGGAAGTTTAACAACACACTCTCAATCAGTGGGCGAAAGAAGAAATTGCAAAAAAAAAATCAGTAACTATCTGGAAATGAATGAAAATGAGAACAAAACATATCAAAACCTATGGGACGCAGCAAAAGCTGTACTGAGAGGGAAATTTATAGCCATCAATAACTATATTTTAAAAAAAGAAGAAGAAAGAGTTAAAGTCAAAGAACTAAATGCACACCTGGAGGATCTAGAAAAAAGAGCTATAAACTAATCCTAAAGCAAGCAGAAAGAAAGAAATAACAAGGATTAGAACAGAGCTAAATGAAATTGAGAATTTTAAAAAAGCACTAGAAAGAATTAAAACCAAAAGCTAGCTCTTTGAGAAGACTAATAAAAGTGACAAATCTTTAGCTAGACTAACAAAGAAAAAAAAGAGAGAATATGCAAATACATAAAATAAAATTGAGGGAGGGGATATCACCACTGATCCCACAGAAATAAAGAGTATCATAAAGAGGATATTTTGAAAAATTTAGCCAACAAGATGGATTACTTACATGAAAAGGACAAATTTCTAACAACACATAAGTAGCCTACACTGACAAAAGAAGAAATTGATGAACTCAACAGACCAATCACAAGTTAAAGGCCAATCACAGTTAATGAGATTGAATTAGTCATCAAAAACCTCACAGCTAGGAAGAGCCCAGGACCAGATGGCTTTACAGGTGAATACTACCATTCATTCCATAAAAAACTAACACAAATTCTGATTAAACTCTTCTAAAAAACAGTAGTGGAGGGGACATTCTGTAACTCATTCTATGATGCCAATATCACCATAATACCAAAGTCAAATAAAGATTCCACAAGAAAAGAAAACTATAGACAAATCTTTCCAATGAATCTGGATGCCTAAATTCTCAACAAAACATTTGCTAATCATATTCAACCACACATTAAGTGAATTACACACCATGACCAAGTGGGTTTTATCCCTGCTATGCAAGGATGTTTCAACATAAGAAAATCAATCAATGTAATACATGACCTTAACAGATTGAAAGAAAAAAATCACATGATCATCTCTATTGCTGCAGAAAAAGCACTTTACAAAAAATACAACATCCTTTCTTGACAATAACACTTCAAAAGATAGGAATAGAAGGAAACTTTCTCAACATGATAAAAGATATATATGAGAATCCCACAGCTAACATCATATCCAATGGTGAAATGCTAAAAGCTTTCCCTCTATGTTGTGGAACAAAACAAGGGTCCCCACTCTTACCAGTCTTATTTAACATTGTGTTAGAAGTACTTGCTCAAGCACTTAGGCAAGAAAAATATATAACAGGCATCTGTATTGGAAAGGAAGAAGTAAATTTTCACTATTTGCAGCTGGCATGATCCTATACATAGAAATTCCTGAGAAATATACAGCAAAGCTTATAGAGCTGATAAAAGAGTTCAGTAAAGTGAAAGGATATAAGATCAACATGCAAAAGTCAATAGCATTTCTGTAAACCAATAATGAACAATCTGAGGGGGAAATCAAGAAAATAATTCCATTTACAAAAGCAACTACAAGAATCAAATACCTAGGACTAAACTGAACTAAAGATGTAAAGGACTTGTACACAGGAAACTACACAACATTGTTAAAGGAATTTAAGGAATACCTAAATAAATGGAAGAATATTCCATGTTCATGGGTTGGAAGACTAAACATCATTATGATGTCTGTCCTACCCAAACTGATTTACAGATCTAATGCAATCACAATAAAAAATCACATTTTTTGCTGAATTGAAAAAGCTAGATATGGAATTTATTTGGAAGGGCAAGGGGCTCCAAATAGCCAAACACATATTGAAAAAGAAAAAGAAAATTGGAGTAATCATGGTACCTGACTTTAAAGCATACTCCAAATCTACATTGGTCATCAAGACCCCTCAACTGGGACAGAATGGCCTCTTCAAAAGTGGTGCTTGAGAAATGGATATCCATATCCAAAAGAATGATAGAGGATCACCATCTCATGCTTATACAAAAATTAACTAAAGATGGATCAAAGATCTAAATATAAGAGCCAAGACCATAGAGATCCTAGAAGAAAACATAGGGAAATATCTATGAGATCTTGCAGTAAACACATGAGCAATGAAAGATAAAATAGATAAATGGGACTTCCTCAAAATTTAAAACTTTTGCATTGCAAAAGAGTTTGTCAAGAAAGTGAAAATGCAGCCTACTCAATGGGAAAAATATTTGGTAACCATTTATCTGATAAGGGCCTAATACCCAGCATATATAAAGAAATCTTACATCTCAAAAATAAAAAGACATGGGAAGCGGCTGTGGCTCAATCAGTAGGGCTCCCGTTTACCATAAGGGAGGCCCCGGGTTCGGTTCCCTGGGCCTCCTGGTGAAAGCAAGCCCGCCCGCACGGCATGGTTAGCTGACCCAGGGAGCACAAGCAGCAAAGGGGGGGATAAATGAATAAATAAATAAATAAATCTTTTAAAAAATTAAAAATAAAAAAAATAAAAAATAAAAAGACAATTAACTCATTTTTAAAATGTTCAAGAGATTTGAATAGACACTTCTACAAAGAAGAAAGGCAAATGGGCTAAAAAGAACATGAAAAGATGTCTTTAAGGAAATGCAAATCAAACTACAATGAGATATCATCTTACATGTACTAGACTGACAGCTATTAAAAAAAAAGAGAGGACAAGTGTTGGAGAGAATGTGGAGGAAAGAGAACACTCATCCACTGCTGGTGGGAATGTAGAATGGTGCAGGACACTTTGTAGAATTGTGGAGGACACTTTGGCAGTTCCTTAGGAAGCTAACTATAGAATTGCCATAGGACCTATCAATCCCGCTTCTGGGTATACACCCTGAAAAATTGAAAGCAAGGACATGAACAGATATATGCACAAAAATGTTCATAGTGGCATTATTCACTATTGCCAAAAGTTGGAAGCAATCCAAGTATCCATCAAATGAATTTATAAGCAATTTGTGGTATATACGTATAATGGAAAATTACTCAGCTATAACAAGGAATGCAGTATAAACACATGGGACAACATGGATGATTCTTGAAGACCTTATGTTGAGTGAAGTAAGCCAGTCACTAATGGACAAATATTACATGACCTCACTGATATGACTTAAGCAAATTGAGCAGACAACCAGAGCTAGAGTCTGGAAGATATGTTTTTAGGAGATAGAAAGGAAGTAGAGGGCAGTGAGCCAATGCCCAATATGGACAAAATCTATGATAAGGTGGAAGGAGGTGGTTGGTCAGTGGATGGTGGTGATAATAATGCAGTGATGTGATTGAGTTCTATGGTACTGTGATGTGATGGAGAGTAGTGTGGGAGGTTGAATAGGACTATCCATGGAACTGGGGGGAGGGCTGGAGGAAGGAAGAGGTGATTTCTGGGGATTTGTAGGCCTTTGGTTAAAACTATAATGGTGGGAATGTTCTTTTGGAAAATATAGCAGGGGAAGTTCACTGATGCCATGCATCGGGGGTGAGGGGATATAGGGAGTAGGGTGCACCAGGGCATGTTCTATGGAACATGGAAGTGTTCATCTTGTCATAGAGTGTTATCTCAGTGAGTGGAAACCCATACAATAAACAAGAAAATATTAAACTCCCATCAGGGGGAGTCCTGCTATGTTCTCAATTAGAGGGGCAAGAATCTCTTGAGAACATAGGGAATGCCTAGTAAAATAAAACAGACCATTGTGTAAAGTCTTCAATATTATTGCATGTAACTATGAAGCTTATTCTTCAAAATCTGAAACTTAGTAGCTACCATAGATTCCAAGGGGAGGGAGAAGGAATAATAGAATAGATAAAACATAGGGCATTTTGGGGGGCATTGGAATTGTTCTGCATGATCTTGCAATGACAGATACAGTCCATTTTAAATTTTGTCAAAACCTGTGAAAGGATATGGTGCAAAATGTAAACCATTGACCATGGTTAATAACAAGCTTCAATATTTGCACATCAACTGTAACAAATGTATCATGTACATGTAAAATGCTATTAATAGGGGAGAGTGCAAGAGGGGAGGTCATTGGGCATATGGGAAACTCATATTTTCTATGTGACTTTTCTATTACCTAAGGCTTATTTGAAGATAAAGCAAAAAAAAAAAAAAAATGATAAGACACTGGGGGAACATATGGAATAAATTTTCATTGTATATAAAAGATAACAGATCTTATAGTGACAAAAGAGACACAATGAAATTTCTTTAAATTTATTTTTTAAATTATTTTTTCATTGTTCATTCATTTTTTATTTTTTTATTTTTTTTATTTTATTTATTATTTATTTTATTATTTTATATATATATATATATGCTTTGTTTTGGGGGAGGTTTTGGGTCACAGAAGAGTCATAACTGTGGCAAAGGAGGATCACTGGTGTGGGGTGTCAGTGATGGGGTGATGTGTTGGGAGGGGTGCACCTGGGGCATGCCTCTAAACCTTATGACTGTGTTCAAGTAGTCACAGGGCATTGTTTCAGTTGGTGGAGACCCACACAATAACCAAGAGAATATTCAATTCCCATCCTGGGAAGTCCTGCTACATTCTCTAATAGAGCAGCAAGAATCCCCCAAGTACATGGACAGTGCCTAGCCAAGGAGGGCAGACTGTTACACCAGGCCCTTGATATTGATGGTTGTATTTATGAATCTTTTTTTTTGTGAAATTTCAACTTAGCCTTGTATTACATATTGCCTAAGAGTTACCTCCTAAAAGCCTCCTTGTTGCTCAAATGTGGCCTCTCTTTAAGCCAACTCAGCATATAAACTCGTTACCTTCCCCCCAGCATGGGACATGACTCTCAGAGATAACCTTCCCTGGCACAGAGGAATGGTTACCAAGTGCAGTGCCAGCTAGCAATGCATTTAGAAAAACACCTTGACCCAAAGGGGGGAATATTAAAAACAAATAAATTTGTATGACTAAGAGACATCAAAGTGAATTGGGAGGTCATTCCAGAGATTATGCTTATGCATGTTTCAGCAAGATCTCATTGACTGCCACAGTAAACAGTGTATCAAACAGTGGGGCTCCTGAGGGCTCTAGAGACATCTCGACACTATAGACAGGATAGACAATCTCAGCCATTTGGCATCCTGTCAGTGGGCCTTACTTTAGAATATATGTTCCCCAGTGTAACAGAGATAGACTCATTTATAATTTCCCTACACATGGCTCTTCTGCCCCTTTTATTTGAACCTATAATTAGCCTTATACTCATTAAATATATATCCCAGAGACTTAAATCTTCAGTCTGTTCATATGCCAGTTGACCTCAGAATCTCAGCAAAACTGCAATACCTACTCTCCAGTTCAGTGGATTCTCCCAGTACAACTAACAAAAAGATGATGATGGATGCCCATATCAAAAAACAGAGTATGTGCAACTCAAGCAAGAGAGTTCCATCCATTTGCCCCATGGGATCTAAGCCCCATCTCAGTCAGATACAGAGTGGTCATCACTACTCCCAAATCCTGAAGATTGAGGAATGAACAAACACAAGGGCAGAATGGAACTATGGACTAAATTGGACTTATTAGTATTCTGGCAATGGAAAAACTTGTATCATTGATATAAAGGCAGTAGTCACCAGAGGGTAGGGAGAGGGAAGAATAGGTGTGACATGGGGCATATCTGGGACATTGGAATTGCTCTGCATGACATTGCAATGATGGATATAAGCTATTATACATTTTGCCAGAATCTATAAAATTGTGTATTGCCAAATGTAAATTGTAATGCAAACTATAGACCATGGGTAGCAGTAATGCTACAATATGTGTTCATCAATTTTAATAAATGTACCATACTAATGAAAGATGTTGTTAATGGGGAAAAGTGTGGGTGGGGGACATATGGGAATCCCCTATATTTTTTATGTAAGAGTTATATTATCTAAATCTTATTTAAAAATAAAAAAAAAACTTAAAAATCTACAATTTGAACAATAACATTTTTGGGTCTTTATCTGTGTGTGTAGACAAAGGCTCAGAGAAGTGACATAATTTAAGTGCAAAGGTCTCTTTTTCCATCAGACTCCTACAGTGATAATTTTTTCAAAGTTTCTGATAAAGGCTTTTCTCAGTTAAGCTAAGAACACTCACGTACAGTGAGTAGCACTGTTCTAGAGCAGTCAGTTCTGACCAAACCAGGAAGGAATGAGGCCTTTGTACATGTATCTACCACTCTTTTTGTATGCTATTCACACTCTTGCATTCATATATTAATACTTTCAATCTTTTGATTGTTACTGACTGAATGTTCTCTATGTATTAGACTTGGTTAGCTTCTGGGATTACAGTAATGTTTAAGACACAAGCTCTATTCTCAGGTTGATTAAATTTCAGTGGATGAGATAGTCAAACATGCATGTAATTAATGTGGTCAGCAAAATAACCATGATAGAAGTAAGCCCATGAACAAGTGGGAAAGTCCCCAAAGTGATTTGATATTCTCAGAGGGTTTGTCTCAGCTGTGTACAAACACAGATGCATACACAGTGGGATTGTAAAGGGCTTTCATATATAGGAAACACTGCATACAGCAACCAAAGACAAGAGAGAACATGGTACTTTCTTCTACCTGCATGTTCTTCTGTGTACCTAAGCACAATGGGCAGTAAGGATAGGGAAGCAAATTTATTGGATTATTATTTGAAACATAGTACTCAGGCTGTAGCATGGATAATGTATCAGATGAAAATGTAGGGATCAAGAAAATTAGAAGGACTTGTTAATTCACTTAGCAGGTGATGGTGATTTGAACTAAGACAGTGGTAGTGTGAAGAAGAGGAGAAGGATTTAAAGCAAAAATTAGGAGCTACATTCATTAATATTAGAGTTAGTGGTTGATTTGATTAAATGATAGGCAAAGAAGAAACTTAAATTACTAGATTGTGAGAATAGGTTCATGATAATGAATTAGAGAATAAGGGAAGTGTTTTCAGGTTAAGTCAAGTGTGTGTATATGCTGAGGAGTTGGTGGTAGAAAGAGATTGAATACTTTAGATACATTAAGCTTGAATTTCTCAGGAGATATCTAAGAGGTGATATGGTCCCACCAATTGAACATTGATGAATTGAATTTAGTGAGTATTTTGTAGGTGGTAGTTGAAACCAAAGGATTACTGAACTCAAACAAGGGGAAAGACTGTAGTAGTGGTTTTAATTTTATTCTAATACATATTAAACACCAACCCAGAGAATTGTTTATACAAATATATATTCAAAAAAAATTTTTTTAATATTTTTATTAGAGAAGTTGTAAACTTACAAAACAATCATTCACATGTGTAAAATTCCCATACAATGTCCCTCCACCAACACACTGCATTGTTGTGAAATATTTGTTACGGATTATAAGATACCATCAGACTATAACCACTAACTATGGTCTATAGCATACATTTGGAATATATTTTCCATACCCCCTATTATTAATAAAGTACATCTTTGGCATTGATGCAAAAATACTACGATATTACAGTATTGTAGTCCATAGGTTACATTAATAGTATTTTTCCCATGCTTCTCCACATTCTTACCACTGCCCATTAGTAATGTACATTGTTCTAGTTCATAGAAAGACATTCTTGTATTTGTACAATTAATCACAAATCTCATTCACCTCTGGGTTCACTACATTATTCAGTCCCTAGATTATTCTCTAGCTTTCTTTCAATTGACATTTACATCCCTAGACTACCCTTTTCAGCCACAATCCCATTTATAAACCAGCCATGCTAGTTATACTCACTATAATGTGTTACCATCAACTCTAACCAGTTCCACACTTTTACATTCAAGGTAATTACAACATCTACATACATTAAACATCAGTATACTTTCTCAGCCCCCTTCTTATTTCCTAATAACTTATATTCTAGGCTTTAACTCAATATGTTTTTTCTTTGTGTTTAGTTCATTTTGGTATGACCATGCAATATTTATTCTTCTGTGTCGGGCTTATTTCACTTGCATAATATCTTCAAGGTTCAACCATGGTATCTTATGTGTCTCAATTTTGTTCCTTCTTACAGCAGCATATTATTCCATAATATGTATATACCACATTTTGTTTATCCATTCATCCATTGATTGACACTTGGTTTGTTTCCATCTTTTGGCCATTGCAAATAATGCCACTATGAACATTGTTGTGCAAATGTCTGTTTCTGTCACAGTTTTCATTTCTTCTGGATATATTCCTAGTAGAGGAATTGCTGGATTATTTGGCTGTTCTATATTAAGCTTCCTGAAGAACTGCCAAACTTTCAACAGAGGCTGGTCCATTTTACATTCCTACCAACAGTGAAGGAGTGCTTCTATTTCTCCACATCCTTTCCAACACTTCTTGTTTTGTTTTTTTAAAAATAAAGACCATTCTATGCAGTGTGAGATGATATCTCATTGTCATTTTGATTTGCATTTTACTAATAGGGAGTGATATTCGTGTGCTTTTTTGCTATTTGTATTTCCTCTTGGGAGAATATCTATGTAAGTATTTTGTCCATTTTTTTTATTTAAAAAATTTATTGAAGTATCTCACTCATACATGAACATACATAAAAAATAACTGTATAGTGATAGTTGTGAACTTACAAAACAAACATACATAACATCATACAGGGCTTTCATACTTCACCCTACCACCAATACTTTTCATTGTTGTGAAACATTTTCAACAAATGATTTAAAGATCATCCTCAAAATATTACTACTAAGCAAAGTATTTTCCCCAACCCACCCTATTATTATTATTATTATTATTTATATCATTTATACATGAACATACATAAAGAATAAATGTATAGTAAAAATTGTGAACTTACAAAGCAAACATTTGTAACATCATGCAGGGGTCCCATACATCAACCCTCCACCAACACCTTACATTGTCTTAAGACATTTGTTACAAATTATGAAAGAATATTGTCAAAATCTTACTACTAATTATAGTCCTTATCTTACATTTGGTGTAATTTTTCCTCCAACCCATCCTATTATCATTTTTTTTTAATATTTAAAATATATTTCAGTGGGTATTGAATTCAGTAATTACACTTATATTTCAGTACTTTAAAGAAGTCCCTCCATTGTTTTCTTTTTTTTTTTAAAGGAATCAAATATTTATTTATTTTTTATTTTTTATAAATATATATGCATATATGTGTATTTGCTTACAAAAATGTCATATATATATATATATATATATATATATACACACACATATATTTTAAGAGGTGCTTAGATTACCCAAAATATTACACGGAACCCACTGGGATTCCCATGTTGTCCACCTCCCACACCTCCCACCACATCCCACACAAACATCTCCCTTTAAATATATTTTTATGACAGAGCTTGTAAACTTACAAAACAATCATGCACATGTGCAGAATTCCCAAACAACATCCCTCTATCAACACACCACACCCTGGTGGAATATTTGTTACAGATTATGAGATAATATCATCTAATTATTACTAGGTCCACAGTCTACATTTAACACACTTTTTCCATATTCCCCCATTATCAACACAGAACTGCTTTGGCAAAATTACATTATTACTGTTAATATCGTTGGCAGAATATTACATTATTACTGTTAACCACACTCCATAGGTCACTCCAGTTGTATTTTTCCCCATGCTTCTCCTATTCCCACCACCCTGCAATACTGATATACATCTGCTCTAGCTCACAAAGAACACTCTTGCATCTGTACCATCAACCACTATTCTCATCCATCTCTGGGTTTACTGTGCTATTCAGTCCTTAGATTATTCTCTAGGTTTCTGTCAATTGGCATTTACATCCCTAGACTACCATTTTCAGCCACATCCCCATTCATAAACCAACTGTTACTCACTATAAGGTGTTACCATCAACTATGTACATTTCCACACTTTTACAGTAAAGTTAATTAAAATTTCTACATACATAAAATATCAGTAGTCCATTTCAGTCCTCCTCTTATCTCCTTTAAGATCCACCACCTACCATCAGGTCTTGAAGATATTTTCCTACATTTTCTTCTAGAAGTTTTATGGTTCTTGCTTTTATATTTAGGTATTTGATTCATTTTGATTTAATTTTTATAGGTTTGAGATAGGGGTCCTCTTTCCTTCTTTTACTATGGCTATTCAATTTTCTCAGCACCATTTGTTGAATGGACTGTTCTGCCTGAGCTGGGTGGGTTTGACAGGCTAGTCAAAAATCACTTGACCATAGATGTCAGAGTCTGTTTTTTACCATCAATTCAGTTCCATTGGTTTATGTGTCTGTCTTTATGCCAGTACCATGCTGTTTTTATCACTGTGGCTAGGTAATACGACTTAAAGTCTGGAAATGAGAGTCTTCCAACTTTGCTTTTCCTTTTTAAGATGTTTCTGGCTCTTCAGGACCCCTTACCCTTCTAAATAAACTTGATAATCATATTTTCCACTTATTTAAAAAATACTGGTGGAATTTTTATTGGGATTGCATTGAATCTGTATATCAATTTGAGTAGAATTGACATCTTAATGATATTTAGTCTTCTACTCCGTGAGCATGGAGTATTCTTCCAGTTATTTAGATCTTTTTTTTTTTTTTAATTTCTTTTAACAATGAGTTGCAGTTTTCTGAGTACAAGTACTTTAAATCATTGGTTAAGTTTCTGCCAGAATATTTGGCTTTTATCTGTCATATTTTCTTTACACCACTCTTTTAATGCTTTTAGTTACTTTTATTGATATAATCTTCATTTCTAGATCATCTTCCAGTCCTCTCTCTCCTGTCTTTATTTTTCAGGCTGAGGCACACCCATTAATATTTCCTGCAAAGCAGGTCTCTTGGTTACAAACTCTCTCAGTTTCTGTTTATCTGTGAATATTCTAAACTCACCCTCATTTTTAAAAGACAATCTTGCCAGATATAAGATTTTTGCCTGGGAGTTTTTCTCTTGCAGTATCTTAAGTATATCATACAACTGTCTTCTTGCCTCCAAGGTTTCTGGTGAGAAATCAGCACTTAATCTTATTGGGTATCTCTTATATATTATGCATTGCTCTTCTCTTGCTGCTCTCAGAATTCTCTTTTTGTCTTTGGCATTTGACATTCTGATTAGTATGTGTCTCAGAGTTGGACTATTAGGATTTTTTCACATGTGAGTACATCGTGCTTCTTGGACATTGATATCTATGTCCTTCAATAGGCTTGGGAAATTTTCTACCATTATTTCTTCAAATATTCCTTCTGCTCCTTTTCCCTTCTCTTCTCCTTCTGGAACACCCATGACACATATGTTTGCATGCCTCTTGCTGTGCTTTAGTTCCCTGAGACCTTGTTCAAGTTTTTTCAATCTTTTCTTCATCTGTTCTTTTGTATGCTCACTTTCAGAGGCCATTTCTTCAAGTTCACCAATCCTTTCTTCTACCTCCTCAAATCTGAGATTATATGATTCCAGTGTATTTTTTATTTCATTTATTATACCTTTCATTCCCATAAGAGCTGCTATTTCTCTGTGTATACTTTCAAATTCTTCTTTGTGCTCATTCAATGTCTTCTTAATATCCTTAATTTCTTTAGCCATCTCATTGAATTTACTAAGGTGATTTGTTTGAACATCTATGATTAGTTGTCTCAACACCTTTATGTCTTCTGGAGTCTTATCTTGTTCTTTAACTGGGCCATATTTTCCTGTTTCTTGGTGTGGATTGTAATTTTTTGTTGGTGTCTTGGCATCTGGCTTACTAGAGTATTTATTCTGAGTGCAGTTTTTCTCTTTAGTTTAGGGCTTCTTGCCCTTCTCCCTTGGTGATTGTGTAGTAGGAGCCAAGGATGTAGTTGCTGCTATAAGCTGTGGATGCTCAAACTACCCTCACTGCCCCAAGGACCAATGAAGCTTCTCCCAGCTTTCTCCTTTTCCAGGGGTAGAGACAGAGCCATAGCTGTGTGGAATAATCCAACTTATGCAGGCCTAGACTGTAGTTGCCCAGAGAACCTGATGAAGCTTCACACCCCTTTCTCCCTTGCCTGGGGCAGGGGTGGAGCTGTAAGTGTGGGCAACAATCTATGCAGTGCAGGTCCAAGATGAATGCAGTTTCCCTGGTAGACTTGTGATTATTCCTTCTGTCCCAGCTAAATGTACCTGCAGTTACCAGGATAGGCTGGTGCAGGGCCCGTCAGCATCCTCCTGACTAGAGATGGGGCTGAAGCCTAGGCTAGGGCTGCAAGCCAATCCGGGTGAAAGAAACCTATCTCTACTGTCACTGTGATTTTCAGTCATCCTGGCTTCCCCTCATGCTGGGGGTGGAGTCAAAATGGCAGCTATTGGCCTCCTTCTGACTTGGACAGGCTCAAACTTTAGCTGTACTTACGGTTATACTTTACCCACCAGAATTGACTAATCAGTAGCTGAAATCGGTGGCCAATTGTCTCTTCCTCTCCTGTTTTAGGGAAATGGAGCTTCCAATTCCTGCCACAGAATAGCTCCTGGGGTGGCTTGCGCTGCCAAAGTAGGAATGATCACCGGCCTCCGCGGCATGGTCTGTAGTTTCCTGGAGAGGCTGACACAGCTCCCCCCAGCTTCTTCACTGCCTGAGATGGGCCTGGGGCTTAGGCTAGAGCAGCAATCTGATCTAAATGGAAAAAAGCCAGTCCCGATCAGCAATGTGATTTTCAGTCAGCCCCGCTTCCCCTCATGTCAGGTACAGAGTTAAGATGGCGACTACCAGCATCTTTCTGACTTGGACAGGTTCAAACTTTAGCTGTCCTAGGATTATACTTTAGCCCACTGAATTTACTAATCAGTAGCTGAAGTTGGTGTCCAACCGCCTCTTCCTCCCCCATTTTGGGAAGAATAGCTTTCAATTCCAACCACGGAACAGCTCCCGAGGTGACTTGTGCCTCCAGTGGAGGATGGGCACCGGTCTCCATGGCATGGAGTGCTCTACTTACGAATCTTCTCTGCAGATGGGCAGTCCCCTCCTTCCATTCTTTCAAGCATGTTGCAGGATGCACTTCTGGTCTCCTGGAACCCCCAAACAAATGTTCTTTACTCTGCCGCCATCTTGCTGGTTGCCTTTTGTCCATGTTTTAACTGGATTGCTTGGTCTTTTATTGTTTAATTGTATGGTCTCTTTATATTGCATGGAAATCAAACCTTATCAGATATGTGTTTCCCAAATATTTTCTCCCATTGAGGAAGTCCTCTGAATCTCAAAAATGTTTAAGTTTGAGGAGTCCTATTTATCCATGTTCTGGGCAGCAATCCAATCTGGGTGGAAATAAGCTGGTCTCTACCTTTCCTGTGATTTTCAATCATCCCAGCTTCTCTTAATGCCGGGAGTAGAGTTGAAATGGTGGCTACTGTCTTCTTTCTGATTGGGACAGGTTCAAATATTATCTTTTATTAGGAATTATAGCTTAGCTACTTGAATTTACTAATCAATAGCTGAATTCAGTTCCTGACCATTTCTTCCTCCACTGTTTTTGGGAAATGGAGCTTCCGACTGCAGCCACAGAACAGCTCTTGAGGCAGCTTGCACCACCAGGGGAGGATGGGCACCAGCTTCTGCAGTGTGGAGTACTCTCCTCACATAATCACTGCAGATGGGCAGTCCCCTCCTTCCATTCTTTCAAGGATGTTGTAAGATGCTGTTCTGGTCTCCTGGGCCCCCCAAACAGGTGCTTTAGATAGCTCTGGATGATTACTAACTACCCTGTAGCATGAACTGACACTTGGAGCTCCTTATTCTGCCACTATCTTGCCTGACCTCCCCAAAATTTTCATAGCAAGGACTTCAGAGGTCAAGTCTAAATGAAGAAAAAAATTTCTACCAATTAACAAAAAAACAGGAGATATTGGTGAACAATATCTTTGGTGCACTGGCTTTGGTTGCTGGATACAGAGGGTTGAAGAAGATTTGGAAATAAGGCTATTTTAAGTGATCTATCTAGTCTTCTTGATCAAGCCCAAGTATATCTCTTTCCTTCATTCTTCCACACATTTTTGATACAGAGCTCAGCATGCAGCTATTCTTGGAGTACAAGAATAGATGTTAGAATTTGAAATCTTGATTCCTAACTTTATACTTTACTAACTTAACAATGTTAGATAATTTAGTGATCCCTTTGAGTCTGATGTTCTTTGACAGATAAATAAAAATAATAATGCCTATCACACAGGGCTGTTGTGACAAGGAAATATAGTAACATGCCAGAGCGCACTTTATAAGGTCCAAAGAGCTCTGAAGTACCATACAAATTTGACGTTATTATCAACATGAGGATGCTGTCATTTAACACAAACAATGTTTTAGTCTCTTTAATGTAGTTATTTATTTGTTTTCTGTCATTGCAAGGGGGGCGTAAAGATGAATGTTTTAATCATGTCTTGAGTCTTAATTTCTAAGCAAATACCCACACGGTAAGAGAAAGGAATATATGTCGTACCTCTAGGTAGTATGGATAATGCCCTGAGCCATTACTGAAACCGAGCTGTTTAATGAACAAATAATTGTTCTCAAGAGTAATTCCAAAATTAGGCACAGTTGCCTGCAGCTGGGAGGTGGAAAGTGTCTCTTAACAGGGTATTCTAATGTGGTCGAATTTCTGCAAACAGCATCATCATTTTCCATGTCATCTGGGGCTGGAGTGTTTGGTGGCTTCCATCCAGCTGTTACATGTACATCACTGACAGCCACCAACTTCCCTAACTATGTTGATTTATTAGCTCAAATGCCTGGTTTCTCACAGATGCACAATTGCAAATGTCTTCTCAATGGTCTCTCTCTGTATAAAATAGGCTTTTTAATCCTAAAAACCCAAATACCTTATTCTACAGCAAATATCTTCTTCTACAGCAAATGTTATTTGGAATATAAACTATCATATATTTACAGTTTAAATTACTTAGGTACATATGTTTATATGTTTTTAAAATAAAAATCAATATAACATCTTATCTCTAATAAGAAGATAAAATAAGATAGATTTCAATATATAAATACTTCAGCACACCTATACTAGAAGATATGATAAAGTGATCAAATAAACAAATAATAGCCAAAGGAATAAAGCAGAAATGGAGTGCACCATTTTCAGCCAAGTCTTTTAAGAAGCCTTGTTCTGGCCCCTCTATCAGCCAGGTTTTTAGATGGAAAGAAATTATTTACTCAGACTGAAATAATTTAAGGAGAGCTTAATAAAGCCATATGAAAGTATAGGCAGGATATAAGGAAGTCATAAAGAAAAGTGTAGCGCCCAAGGGTAGTACCAAGGAACCCATTAGACTCCCTGAGCCTGGAAGGATATAGGGAGAGTGCAGGTTTCAGAAAATAAGAGAGTTGAATAGAGAAGCCTCTCATCCAGAAGACATAACCTTGGGCACAGTCAGTCAAAAGCCCTCTGGAGGAGAATAAATAAGCCCATCTCCTCATCCTTCCCCCCTCTCAATGTTTGATCCTCATTGGTCAAGCCCAACTGAAATTCAGTGGTGGTGGTAGTGGTTGTTGGGGAGGGATTGGTGCAGGACAGGTCTTTAGCGGTACAAAAGAGCATGGTTAAGGATAAAGAGTTAATACAGAGGAGAAATGCAAAAATGTCCAGTCCATTTCTCCCCAACTCTTCCCACTCTCATAGACTTGCTGAAGTCAATGAATGATTACCTCTGGGTAGTGGTTCTAAAATTGTACCTCCAAGACCACTGGCAGCATCATTGGGGAAATTCTTAGAAGTTCCAATTTTCTGACCCCACCACAGGCCTACTTCATCAAAAACTCTGGGGATGGGATCCAGAATTCTGCATTTTAACAAGCCTTCCAGGTGACCCCAACATAAGTTAAAGTTTGAAACCACTGCAGTAAGAGAGGTGAGAGTCAAGGCATGAAAGGGGTCTGGGAAGAAGAAAGTCATATACCAAGGAAACTCCATAGACTGTTGTGTGATAAAAAGATAATCCTGTATTGTGTTGAGCTATTGCACATTTGTGTTTATAGTACCTGAAGTTTTTCCCACATCCTAAGTAACACAAGTGGGACAGGATGCAAATATAGGCTTTGTTACAGTAGGTCTGTCCCTCTGTTTGCTAGCCTTGGCCAATACTGCCAGACCAACCACTAATTCCAACCTGGGGCCTGAAGTTCTTATTTCTTGATAAGAATTTTCTCAGTGACTCAGCAGAACGGTGTCTGCATTGCTTTTAGAAGAGATGGTTTAGAGTACGTTTACATGAGAAATTCAATGGTATTCTGTTGTAGACATATTGTGATTCAAGCAATGGAAGAAATTATAACAGGTTATAACCTGTTTCTTTTTCTACCACCATCCACTAACCTGCTTGCATATTTCCTCATAGTTTACCTTTTCTCCAATGCAATGGGAGAAATATGCTTGCTTCTAAGACATACTCTTCTGGATCCTGTTCTAGCCTCTTGATTGTTCAAAGATTTAGCTTCTACATTTATCGCCTATTCTTTCCTGCATGGCCAGGTACTTGACCAAAGCCCAAGTCAAGAGAAATAGATGTATACTTTACTTACCATACTAGAAGGTTCAGCAACGCCATACCGCAAAGGGTATGGTTGTATGATCCAGTTACAAGGTGGGAATGAAGAATGAGGAAAAACAGTTCATTGTATTTCAGATGATATTACAGCATGTTTACAGGCTAAAATAAAACATGCAATAGTGTTGTCAAATGCACCAATGTGGCCAAACCCACTGATTACTGCTTAATCCTTAATTTACTTGGTTTCTTATCCACTTTATTTACAAAGTCAACCACTCATTACTTCTTTTATTTTATTTATTTACTCTCCACCCCACCCCCACCTCTGTTGTTTTTGTGCTCGCTGTCTGCTCTCTGTGAGTGCTTCTGTGTCTGCTTGTCTTCTCTTTAGAAGGCACCGGGAACCAATCATGGGACCTTGCGGAGTGGAAGAGAGGCACTCAATCTCTTGCACCTCATTACTTCTTAAAAATCTTTGTTCTCCAAGGTTCTTGAGTACCACATCTCTCTAGTAAGCCTACTACATAATTTGTTTTCTTTCTCAACTTCTTTTGTTGGAATATCATCTACTATACCCTTCTTTTTCCTATTCACATTCTCTTCCCACGTGCTGTCATCCAGTTTCATGACTTCAAACACCATCCATATTCTGAGGACTCCACAGTGTGTATCTCCAGTCCTGGTTCCTCCTTTGTACTCCAGACAGTATATCACCTGCTTACCTGGCATCTCCATTTGGATATCTAATAGGGATTGCCCTTTAACATGAGGAACACAAAACTGCTGGTTTCCAACCCTAGAACTTCTCCTTTGTCTTCTCATCTCAATTACTGTTACCACTATTTCAATAGCTCAGTCCAAAGCCTAGTCATCCTTTCCTCCTCTTTTATTCACTGTTATTGCCAAGGAATGTTGGGGATAATCATCCTAACCGTCAAGTCAAGTTACTCACTCCTCCAAGCATTTCCCGAGTCAGATGGCTCCTTACCATCCTCCTGCAGCTCTTGTGTTCACATCTTACTAGCTATGGTCTCCTCCTTTCCCTCACACACACTATCCTCATGAAGACCTTTTGTTCTTCCATCTGCCTGGAATAATTTCTCAAGGATTTTTATGAGGCTAGGTCCTTTACTACATTTAATTCTCAATTCCTCAATGTTTTGACTGTTCCAGCTGAAGTAGCCCCTTCTCTATCCCATTTACAGGAGTCACTCTATCTCATTACTCTATTGTATTTTCCTCATGGCACTTCTCATTGTCTTATATTATTATTCATTTAATTGATTTTATGTTCATCATGGTATTGTTTTTTGTTTTTGTTTTTGTTTTTCCTGTCACAATAAAGTAAGCAACTCGAGGGCATGGACTTTTTCATTTTACTGCCATTATTCCCAGCCCTGGAAATTAGATCAGAGTCTATCAAATGATAGGTGGTGGATAAAATTGCTGTTGACTAAACTGAATGAATGAAATAAGAATTTGTATTACTATTATAATTACCCCACCACCACCATATGGGGATGTTTGTTGAATTGGCTAGACTTGCAAAGTAACAGAGGAATGGAAATTATTGTTTGTTCTTTCTTCTAATTATTCAGAGCTGTGTTGCTATAAAAAATGGTTTCAAGATTGTAAGCACATCTCATTATAGTAAAATATTTAAAATTATATAAAATATAATTATTTTCTTATATGTATTAGATTAACCCTTAATTTTTCTAAAAAAATATTATTTTCTTTGTTATCAGATTGCAATAATTAAATGACCCAGAATTTAACAGAACAATACTTGGCTAGGCAAAAATTCTCAGTGTGGCCTCTCTAATCTCAGAGAGTGTGAAGTTGTGAATTCGGCAAAAGATAAATGCATTGTGAAAGTTAAGGTGGTGATTAGCATGTCAGTCAAATCAGCAGGGAAGAAAGATACAGCTTGATTGGTTTATTATTAGGAAAATTGTTTAATATGTATGGAGGTACCATCTCCATTAGAGACTTTTGTCTGCATAAGAAAATAAAACTAAACAAAGTCACCATCACTGACAAGTTTATAAACAATAAAAAACAACAACAACAGAAAATAATCCCTTTGAAATTTGCTCTTGTTTTACCTATTTGACCGTTACACATACTATTTGTTCACTATTATATTATGGCAAAGAAAGAAACAGACATCTATTGAATGCCTTCTACGAACCTGATTTTATAAAAATGACCATTTGAAATACTGTTATTCTATTATCAGATGTTAGCAAGTGTGGTTGCTAGTAACTGAACTCAGCCTTGCTTCCAAAAGCTGCAGCAAAACAACTGCAAACACTAACATTGATTATTATAGGCCTGGCACAGTGCTAAGTATTTTACATGCATAATTTAATTTCATTCTTGCAATGACCACAGTGTGTTGTATTACTTTCCTGAGAACACTAAGGTTCTGGGATGTTAAGTACTTTGCCCAATGTTATAGCAATGCAGCGCTCAAACTCAGATTGTTCTGAAACCCAGGTCTGTGGTACTCATACGTACAGTGACAGGAGTTGGCATCATTTCTACAAAGCTATCCCAACAATGATATCAAGAACCTTCTCGTTTTAGATCAGTTTCTAATGGTTCCAGCACTAATGTGACTTGAGCATGGAGTGGATTTATCAGATCTGTGAAAACATGCCAGATCAGGGATTTGGAGTTGATTGGGTACACTGAGAGGATAGTGAGAGGAAGAAGCTGCCAAGAAAGCAATAGAACAGAAGGAAAGTGATGTCAGACAGGTAGAGGTCATCAGAACTTACAATTTTACAAAATTCTATTGAGTGTTGAGCTAAGGAACGTTCTAAAACTCACTTTTTACTATGATAGAACACATTCCTTTATAAAAATAACAGTTTGGGAATGTATGTTAGCTGGATACATTTTGGTCACTAAGAAACACTGAAAAAAAAACAGTAATTATTTGAGGATTCTATATTTGCAAATTCATCTACTCATTAAAATTTATTTCTAACCCCAAAATCAATTCTTGCAGCACAGTTATGGCTGTTAACAGACAGGTGCAAAGTGGTCTTTTTGTTTGCTTTCTCAGGTTGTAAACCAGCATTCTTATCACAGTAAATTTGTTAACATGTTTTTTTGTTGTTGTTTGGTTAGTTTTTATTGTTTTTGTTTTGTTTTTGTTTGCATTTTTGTGCTTTCTACTCTTGAGTTTGTGTTTAAAATGGCCCTCAAACATAGTACTGTGTAATATTTTGGGTAATCTAAGCACCTCTTAAAATATATGTGTGTATATATATATATATATATATAACATTTTTGTAAGCAAATACACATATATGCATATATATTTATATATCATTTTGCAAATGTTTGTATGTATTGTGAGAATTTTGATTTTTACCCATAATAAAAAAAAAAACATAGTACCGAAGTGCTGTCTAGTGTTCCTAAATGACAGAAGGCTGTGATGTTTCTTACGGAGAAGTTAGACAAACTTCATTCAGGCATAAGTTGCCGGTTGAGAGTTCAGTATTATTCAATGGACAACAACCATCCCAAGGAACAAAGAGAGTCTGCAACTGCAAGCAAGATAGTACTATCTATCTGCCCCATGGGATCTAAGACCCCTTTCAATTAGAGGTTGAGTGGACATCACCATCCCAGAATTCTCAGGATTGGGGAATGAACAATGGACTAGAGTAGACTTATTGGGGTATTCTATTATAGATTTGTCATGATTCCAGCAATGGAAGAACTTATATGCATTGATGTAGAGGCAGTGGCCACTGGAGGTTCCAAACGGAGGGAGAGGGAAATACAGGTGTAATATGGAGTCATTTTCCGGACTTGAGAATTGTCCTGAATGACATTGCAATGACAGATTCAGGCCATTATATATCTGGCCATAACTACAACACTGTGTGGGAGAGAGTGTAAACTACAATGTAAACTATGATCCATACTTAGTGGCAATGTTCCAAAATGTGTTCATCAATTGTAACAAATGTACCAGGCTAGTGAAGGATGTTGTTGATGTGGGAAAACATAGGAGGGGTAAAGAATGAAGCATATGGGAATCCCCTATATTTTTTATGTAACATTTATGTATTCTAAGTATCTTTTGAAAAAAAAGTATGTTAAAAAAAACAGAGTTAATGAATCAACAATATGTATTTAAAAAGGTGTTTTTGAAAACAAACCCACATAAAGCAAGGTTATGTATTGATCAGTTGACTAAAATTTTATGACCAGAGAATCACAGGAAACTAAACCTGAATTTCCCCTGGGAGCAGTGGTTCAGTACTCACTAATTCAAATTTTGTGACTTTATAGAACAGACCTACTGCCAATGAGAATCAGCTGTACATATGCTATTTTCTGTCCCCTCAAACTTGCACTCACCAGAGACCTAACTAAATCATACTTATTAACTAAGACAAATAAAAGTGAAATTTTAAATAAATATTTTCAAATCAATGTTAAAATAATAATGCAGAATTATGCTCAACTATTCAGAAGGGATCAGTATGTGTAATAAGGCCAGGGATGTGGTCATGACACATTTTTATAAATATGAGCATGGAGATAATGAACCCTGGTTCTGAAAATGAGTTATGTAATTTATAGAGGCTGGAAAGAACTTGTCTCATAATTGCTCTAATATTTCAATCTAGCCTACCACTAAATCTTGAACAATTCTATCCATCTATAAAAACCATATATCCAGCATTACTTTTCTCAGGCTGGTGGATATAAAATAAGTTAAAGACATGTCTTAACTTATAAGACATCTGAAATTATATTAGAGCAGCAAGGTACATACATGAAACATTAAGGATAGACTGGAAGACTTTGAGATAGCTGATAGAGATCTCAATTCCAACTCATGATATGTGTTATAAAACAGCATTTCTAACACTTGCCATGTTCACATATTTCATGAATTAGCATGTCCATGTATTTCATATTTTCTCTGTTCTATTTGAATCTTCTATATTCCATGGCCACTGGAATGAAGACCTGATAAGACATATCAAAACAATTGCTGCCTAAAATTGAAATGTGTATGTTCCTAAAACTGATAGTTTACATATAGCCTTAGAATGCCTTGATTATGAAAATGTTCTCCTCAGAGCAAGTTTGTCTTTTTTTTAAAATGTATACTTGTTTTATTCATAATTTGTAATGTACTGAGATACCAAAGTATTTCTAATGATGATTGAATTTAACAAAAAAAATTTAACCTCATCTTAAAACATCCACTGATCCATCTCATTCAATGGCAATATCATATCAAATGTTAAAAGGAGTATAAAAATAAACATGCACACAACTGCACAGTTTTCATAAAGGTCTATTTCATTATTGGTGGGTAGCACATTTAACAGTTAAATACATTTAAATAATGTATAGGTGACTGCACGACTGCAGCATTGGTAGCTAGATAACCAATTCAACTAGAAACCAACTAACAAGTAACTGTCTAAATATTTAAAATACAACTCTTGTTTAGACCATCCTTTGTTTTGATCACCATCTTGGGGTGGAGGGAGCCTGCTGGTCACAATGGAAGTATATTAAGGACAAATCTTCTGATATCCATTCCCAGAGGTCTCTTCAGCTTGATTAAGCCTCCCACTCTAGGGCAAGCCCAAGTTTGTGGCCTCCAGCATTAATGTTCTTGCCGTCTGTCTACCAGAGCAGACAGAGTAAGCATCATACCAGGCCTCAGAGTCTGAGTGTAGCCCACTCCCATTAAACTAGAGTTGTTGACTTTTGCCTGATGTCCAAGCAAGGTTTACTGAGGTGTAAAAATCTGCACATACTTTCTGATAAATTGATCCTCCAAATTCTGTCCCATTATTGACATTAGTGTGTAGCTGGAAGTCTCCAGTCCTGTAGCCCACTGCAAAGTTATTCCTTGTCAGCTTTGATTTGGCACTGTCAAAGGTCATCTGGTAACCAGCAAGCCAGCCTTCATAACCAAAGATGGCTGAACCATGGATTGCAGGTCCAGCAAAATCACAGTCAACATCACAACTGAGGTTTATACACTCCCTCTTGTAAGAAGACTTGATTTTACCACTTTTCTTTCCCATGTTTGGTGAGAAGAAGGTGGTATCAAATGTCAGTTTCAAACCTTGACAAATCTGGTCTTTGATTGCAATTTCTCTTCCCAGAGTGTTATCAGTGTTCCATTTTTCTGTGAAAGTGAGACCATTCTCACACCATTTGTATTTGGTCTCCAAGGTCCCAGTAACTTTACCAGTGTCTGTATTAGATGAACCAGATGTTGAGAATTCCATGCCACTGCATGACTTTGTTTTCACATCCAGTTTCACCAACCCAAAATCAAATCCTTTGTTGAAAATATCTCTGGCAGCTTTGCCAAGGTCAGCATATGATGAAGGAATACACATTGGCCATGCACAGCTCTGCCCATAGGTCGCCATAGAGAGGCAGTGGGAAGGGGTGATCTGGTTGTCTCCTGAGGTGGACTGCTGCTGTAGCTCTGCTAGTAGCTAAAGCTGCCAGGCTTATGGAATAAAGGGATGCAGCTGCCGGGGCTGGAGGGCCAAGTGAAGGAGACACCTTTACGCCCACCGTAAACCCATCCTTCCCTCGCCAGGACACCTGCAAGTTTGTCTATAGTTTCAACTTTGGTTGGAACCAAATTATTTTACAAGGTACTCCTGTCACAAGAGGTTGAAAATCATTAACACAATTTCAATGTCTGCTACCCCCACTCAAAAATAAAATCCCTCAAAGTAAGTGTTGAGGATTAAGTCATGTCCTTTATAAAGACATGTTCAAATCTTAATACACATTTCTGTGGCTGTGAACCCATTTGTAAATTAGACCTTTTGAAAATGTCATTATTAGTTAGGTGTGGCCAAATCTGGATGCATCTTAGTCTATATGATGGGAGGTCTTATAAAGAGAGGGAATTCATCCACAGTCAGAGAAATCCACAGGAAGAAGCCAGAAGTCTGTGGAAACTGGAAGAGAAAATATTAAGAGAGAGAAATGGCCATGTAATGGGAGGCAAAGAAGCAAGCCAAGAAACCCCAAGGACACTCACCAGAACACTACAGATTTCAGAGAGAAAAATTGTCCTGTCAAGACCTTGATTTTAGACTTCTAACCTCTGAAAACATGAGATAGTAAATTCCTGTTGTCAAGCCAACTAGTGTGTACTATTTGTCATAGCAGCCATGGCAAACTAAGACAGTAAGTAATAGGTCATTGTGAAACATAATTATTAAGAACTGAGGATCAGTAGTATTAAGTAACTTGCTGGAAATCAGATAGATACTAATGGTAGAGTAGGAATTTGAACCCCAGTTTTGCAGAGACTGTACATTCCAATTCGTATACCTCACAACTTGTTTTCTCCATCAGTGAAAGGGTAGGAGTTGCATCGACTGAGGAAAGAGGAAAGGCTCATTCATGCACTGATATCACATAAGCAATGTTACTGAGGTGGAAAGGATCAGGGCAGATCTGGGAGTGAGCAGAAAAGCCACTGATGTCATGATGAGAAGAAGAAGGGAAAACTTGGAGTGAGCCCATCAATATAGGACTTTCTCTTTTGGGGTTTTAGGAACAGAACTGGGCTTTCTCTGATGAGGAAACAACAACAATAACAAAATCTGAATTCCTTTACCAGTGTGATGACAAAGATATGTATAAATGCGTCTGGAGTCTGCCTGCTCAACAGTTTGAACATGGAAGAGAAAGAGTTAGACAGTTAGCCTTTCAGGACAGGATATATGATGAGACTTATTTAGACATATTATTATTGCAAAGTAAGTCTTCCAAGGTGATGGAAGAATCAGAGACTATGGAAATTGATTGACTATGGGGGAAGGAGAAGGTTAAGTAAAAGTCTGCACTGAAATTAGGTGCTTGGGGAACTAGGAGAATGATGTGGCCAGTGACTGAAAAGGGGTTTCTGCTAATGAGAGTTAGTCTATGAAAAATGATTAAATTTTATTTCCCCATTGCCAGATACAGAGATGCAGTGAGTCAATACTGATCTGGACTTCTAGTAGGGAATCTAGGCTTTGAAATACATTTGGACATTTTTCCTTGATTTCCGGAAGTTTTTTAGATCATAAATGCCATAACCTGGACCAGTGTTCTGGTTAGCAAAATAACTTTTGACATTTGGAATAAAAGCCTTATGTACAAAATTTCAGTACCATTATTACTATAATTTCAAATACATTCCTTATAAATAATTGATGGCTGTTATCTATTCATCACTGAATTAGAAATTCATATTGAAGTTAAGTGAGCTTCCTGAAAGAGAATTTCTATTCTTGTGCCAGCTGAAGTTATTTGGAAAATCACAAAAGCTTATGACTGACTGATTGTCTTAATATTCATAAAATGGCCAAACCACATTCAATACTCCCTAGATTACATTAAAATGGAAAGTCAGGAACAACAACAATATCAATAAAGCAATAATATAAAACATTCACTCTCCAGATTGGGTGACATCACATGTCAAAAATACAGTGAGCTGTTGTTTAACATAAAAACAAATATTGGGACCAAATATTGAGTTCTCAACAACAACATCCCTCACATCAGTCCATGAATACTGGTGTATTAGTCAGCAAAAAGGGTGCTGGTGCAAAACACCAGAAATCTGTTGGCTTTTATAAAGGATATTTATTTGGGGTAGAAGCTTACAGTTATCAGGCCATCAAGCATAAGTTACTTCCCTCACCAAAGTCTGTTGCCATGTGTTGGAGCAAGATGGCTCTTCACATTCAGCTTTCCTCTTCCTCTTAAGGCTCCGTGGTCCCAGCTTCTTCCAATATCAGCTGTAGGCCATCAGTCTCTCTAGGCTTTGTCTCTCCCCCCAGGGTTCAATTTTCTCTGGGCTCAGACTTGCATCTCTCCACAAGGTCAGCTCTAGGCGACCAGGCCAATGACTCATCTCTCTTCCCGGGGCCTCTGCCGTGTCTGTGGGGTTGTCTCTATACTTCTGTGTTCTTCTCTTGTGTGTTTACTTCCCAGGCTCCAGCTCAAAACTCCAACATCAAAACTCAGAAAAACTCCACTCTCTGCTCTGCCATGTGGTTTTCTCTGTGAGGTCCCACCCACCAAGAGGGCAGGGACTTGAAGTCTCACTGACGTGGCCCAGTCAAAGCCTTAATCACAACTCAATCAAGTAAAAGTGAAAACTCTGACAGACCAGTTTACAAACATAATCCACAATCTATTTTTGGAATTCATAAATAATACCAAACTACTACAAATGGTAATCTATAAACTCTAAGCACATGTACCTTCTTCGTTACATGCTAGGAATTTGGTCCAAACATAATCTATTCCAAACCTATTGAACCAGATCAGACACTACAGAAAACTTATTCTCTTCTATTCATTTGTCCCTTTCATCCTACAGTATAGAGGGCAGCCAGACTTGAATTCATTTCTTCTGAACTACCTGCTATGCCACCCCATGAACTAAGCAATTAGTAATTACTCAAAAACTTTTTCTTAAGGCATTTGAATGTAATAACAACAACAACAAAAAAAAAAAAAAAAAAAACAGGAGCCTGGAATTAGAGTGTATAGAGAGGAATTCTGGTTTCATCAATTTTTTTTTGAGTGACCTTCTAAAATTCATTTAAACCTCACTTTTCACATTTCTAAAATAGAGCCAATTATAGTGCCATCACTGAAGGGTTGTTGCTTTCCAGTCAATGGTGCAATACACATATGGGAGATCAGTACTTAGAAATATTACTATTGTTATTGTTAAAGATTTATTTTTATTATTGCTCTAGCTTCAGATGAGCATTCTGTATAATGAAGACCTACCTGTTCATTTCCCCATCTTTCTGATCTCCACTGAGGATTATGCACCTCATAACTCTAAAAGAATGAAAAGAAAAAGAGAGGAACTTCACAAATGAAAGGAACTCTATTCTATTTCCTCAAAAACCTGATTCCCTATAGTGGGACCTCTTCAGGGAGTAACTACTGAAATCCTCAAATGTCCTTGATTTTATGAGAACTCCTGCTTCTATGGGGTCTGTAAGTCAGAGAGAAGTCTTGAATAAACACCTTGAAGTTAGAGTGCATCCAACAGTAGGTGGAGGGGCTTTTTAATGCAATTGTAACTTGACTTGGACATCATATTCTCAGGACAATATGGGGTAGATTTGAAAGAAGTTTGAATGAACAGGATAGTAAAAACTGTACAGGTGAAAAGCATAAAGGGCAATGAAGAGCAATGGTTTTCAAACTTTGTTTGTGTGCAAGAATCACTTTGAGATGCACTTGAATAGAAGAAAGACAAAATCATCACCCACCTGCCATTCTTCATTCTCTCTGTTTCCATAGTCTCTTAAACAAATGTCCTTACTTGATACTACAGGAGACAATTAATTAAGAAAGGTAAAGGAGAAGGACAGAGATTCTTATTTTTGAAACACCTTTTAGGAATTCAATAACAGAAATAGCTATAATTTTTTATGCAACTCTCTTTCTATAAATCAAACATAATACAAAAAAAATAGGCCTTTAAGAAAGTTATTAATAATATTTTCTTGGAAGAGGAAAATAAGATGCAGAGAACTTAAGTAATCTATCCACAGTTATGCAGCAAATAAATGGTGGAGCCAAAATTTAAACTCTTGCTCCTCTGCTACTAAAACAAAAATGGGTAGTTTTCAGCTGGTCATATTGGACTGCAGGGAGTTACTAAGGAAGAAGAAGCCTTAAGAAGACTAAGCATTCATTTTAGACAGAATATCATTAAAGTTTCTAATGTTAGACCTTTCCAAATATTCTTATTTCTCTAAAAATCATAGTTGAGACTATGTCACAAACTGTAAAATAGACATAATTCACATTTTTCCTTTTCCTTTTTTTTTTTTTCACAGCATTGTACACTTTTTTAACATCCATACTATACCTCCCTAGTTCCTTCTAAATATGATGTGTGTGCATGCATGGGTGTACACATTTTCTGGGCAAGGCACAAAATAGTCATAAACTATTTTATTCAGTATTTAATCTAGATCAAACACCCACATGTTTCCAAATATATGTTTATTTGACAGAGTGTGGAAGGAGGTCTTGAACATTTCTATTTTTAACTTTTCTTTTAGATGTTTTGAGAGAGTTAAGCCAAGGCATTAAATCTCTCCTCCTGTTTTCTTTTCCCAGGGCTAAATAAAGCTCCTTTACTTTTCTGTTTAAAATCCATGCCTCATGACTATAAAGCATTAATTCTGGGTTCCTCTTTTCAAGAGAGTGACTGGCACAAACGAGATTTAATAACAATTCTTTACTGAATGAATAAACAATTTCCTGAACTATGCTAATACAAGCAATGAATTTAGTAATTTCTTGGACCCTGAATCTCAGCAGAGTTGCAACACCTACTCTCCAATTCATTGGCACCCAGGACAACTAACAAGGTGATGATGATGGATAACGCCCATCCCAAGGAACAGAGAGAGTCTGCAACTGCAAGCAAGATAGTTTCGTCTATCCGCCCCCATGGGATCTAAACCCATGAGGCAAAGTGGGCATCACCATCCCAAAATCTTCAAGATTGAGGAATGAACGATGGACTAAAGGAGACTTACTATAGACTTATAGTTATTCTAGCAATGGAAAAACTTTTGTTATTCATGTGGAGGCAGTGGCCATTGGAGGTTCTGAGGGAGGGAGGGGAAAAATAAGTGTAATATATACGGGGGCATTTTGGAGACATTGTAATTGTTCTGTATGATGTTGCAATAAGGGAAATAGGCCATTATATATTTTGTCATAACTCACAAAATTGCACGGGACAGAGTGTAAACTGTAATGTAAACTAAAATCCATGGTGAGTGGCAATGCTTCAATATATGTTCATCAATTGTAACAAATGTACCACACTAATGAAGGATGTTGTTAATGTGGGAAAGGGTGGGAGGAGGAGGGAGTCGGGCATATGGGAGTTCCATGAATTTTTAACATAACATTTATGTAATCTAAAGTTTCTTTAAAATAAATGTATTTTTTTTAAAAAAGATAAAAATAAAAATACAGGATCCACAGGAGGGGGAAATAAATGAAGTCAAAAGGCAGCAGATGTAGCTCAGGGGTTGAGTGCCAGTATTCCATGGACAAGGTCCAGGGTTCAATCACCAGTACCTCCATAAAAAAATTAAAAAAAAAAAAGATGCCAAAGGAAAAAATGAAAAAATGGAGGGCCATCTCATTTTCCCTGAACACCACTTAATTATCCTTTTAAGACCCAGCTACAAGAGGCCTCTTCTTTGTAGTTTTTCTTGATACAGTTGTTCTCAGACATTTCTATTTTGGGTGTTTGTGTTGATCTCCTCCATCAGATGGGTGCCCAGGGACAGGAGAAAACCCTTGTTCATCTTTGTAACTCCAGTTCCTCAAACAGAAACAAATACTCTGGAGGAACTCTATAACCATGTGATGAGGGAACCCACAAATGAATACATGAATTTGTTAAGATCCAGAACTCCACTGAGATATTGCTCTAAAGGCTAATATGGAGGAAATGAGAAATCATGTCTCCATATACTTTAATTTTCAAATGAGAGAGAGACTATCAAAAAAGGCAGTCCTTGGGTACACCATCTCTAGTAAAATAAAGTAATTCAGTGGTTACAGCTATTATTTTTGTATGTTTGGTAATAAATTTTATTTCATAAGTGACTAATTTTTATAATGTAAATTTTGCAAATACTGAAAAGCAACATTAAAAATGTTTTCACAATTGCCTCATTTAAGCAACTTTTTCATGAGTAGTATTTGTCTATAAATATAATGAGAAAGAAAAAGAACCAATTTAGAGAAAGAAAACCTACACATGTATATAAAACAGCAAGAAGATCATTCTAGAACAAAAAGTTACTGAAGGGAAGATTAATATAAAACACCATCATAAAGAAATACACATAAAGAAAGTATGCGAGGTACGTAAGTGTGGTAATCACAGAGTTCCTGGAAGTGGATTTAGAGAAACAGATGGCTCAGAACTTTGCATCACTGGGAAGGATTTCCCCCAGCAGCCTCTTATGCTGCTGGACAACTCTCCTTAAAACTTCTTTCTGAGCTTTCTAGAACCCTTTCTTTCTCATCAACTTCTTTTCACTTATATATTTTGTTACTCTTTACTTTCCTGATATTATTCCTTAGCCTCCTTTCCACCCTCCTGCATATCTCAAAATTTCCCCCTTTTTACTCTTTCTCTTCTGCTCTGTCTGTCCCCTTGTCCTGATGCCTGCTTCTGTTCCCTCTTCTTCTATTCCCTAGACTTAGGCTTCCTGGGTTGCACCCCTGAAGCCATTACAGGACTATCCACAACAACCAGGAGGCAGAGTTAAGTATTTGGAAGGCATTAAAACCAGTCAAATCTGCCCCTACTAGACCTGTCTTCACCTGATGTATATGGTGTACTGGCTAGGCATTTAATGCTCTTGGTTAAACATCCTTTCATCCTGTTTAGGTGGAGTAATGGTTGAGCTTATATCTTTTTCTCAGCAAAAGCACACAGAGCATTGTTCAGTCTTTCTGACCTGGAGGTTCCAAGAGAAAGTTCCAAGGGCAAGAACTTATCTCTCTAGAAACTAGGCAGATTTAAGAGAAGAGGTCCATGATCTTTAATAAAATTGGTTTTATTTCCCTCTCAGGTAAACTATAATATATGCATGTTAATAAATACATATGCATAAATACATATATACATGTTAATAAAAAATGATTTTCAACTGATTACTTTATACCTGACTTCCTAGCTTTGATCCATGGGCTCCGGAATGTTGAGATTACTTTGAAAATTTCTATTAATAAAGAAATCAGATTCTCAGTTTAAGCTCAAAATGGCAGAACATTTTTAATTCAATTATTTTTGCCAATACTGGGTTTCCTCTGAAATATGAGAGAGCTCCGTATTGCATTCTCCTGAGAAAGTGATTTGGTAGTTAATGACAGAGAGATAGTAAATGAGCTGAGTAGATGGTACATGAAGGACTCAAAGACTCAGTTTGACAGAGTATTAATCTAAAGGTTCTCTTTTTCCCCTCATGTGAGTTTATAATGATGATGTGGTAACTGATGGATTTGTCATATTTTAATGGAATGCTTTGTAAAATTTTTTTAAAAACCTTCCCCATTCTCTTTTTCATTCATGATGACTTCATGCAGAATTTCTTTACAGCATACTTTAGTAAAATATGATGTTTTGGGTACTAGCACAACTTAAGCCAATAAGGAGAGATCAAATAGATAACTTAAAGCAGGGTAAATTGAAGAAGGCTTATTTATATAATTTTGTCTTATGCCAGTCCATATGAAGTGGTTTTCTGAAAAAAAATGAAAAGCAGAAATAAAGAAATATAAAAATGAGAGAATGAGAGAATGAGATAAAGGAAGAAAGAAATGGAGGGAGGGAAGAAGGAAGGACAGAAGGAAGGGAGGGAGAGAGAGAGCGAAGGAAGGAAGAAGGAAAGAGAGAATGGAGGCATACTTTTGAAGTTGGTTCAAAGAAGTGAGTTAGTGCATTTAATCCAGGGGTGGTTATATAAATGAAGTTTGAAATAAGGCAAGGTCCCTACACGTAAAATGTAGGTATATTCTTAACCCCTCCTCAAATATAGACACCAATGATGTTCTCTCAAGTTGGGCTTAATAGGCCTTTTACTAAATTCAAATTATCAAAATATATGTTGCAATTATTTGAGGAGGGAGGATTACAAGACGCTTATATGGATATAATTGGTATTTCAGTCATTTCAATTATTTCAAACTGAGAAGGAAACTAAATGACACCACTGCAACAATTGCTGTTCATGATGCTTGATAAGTCTGAAAACAACTCTCCTCTATTGGAGAAATATGGTGCTATAAATGGTAGATCAGCCTGTCTTGTGTGTACCACGGAGTTTGTATGCTCTCACTTTAGGTACAGTAATTATTGCAATGGTGTGATGATCTGTACTGTGGTTACTAATTCCTACATTACAGACTCCACACCTAAACCACATCAGCAAATACAAGGAATTGGAATCCCCATTACTCCTCACTAAGCCAACAGATCAGGCACATCACTTTTCTCTGTTGAGCTCAAATTTAAGCCCTCAAGCTTTGGTATCAGAGGAAGTGACAATCAATTAGACGTGGTAATAAGATAGCAATTCATTTTCTTCTTGTAGCCTATAGCAATACTCTTTGAGGTCAAGGACGGTTGCTTTAATCTTTATGTGCCACTGAACTTGCCAAGGAGTGATAGTGCACCTAGCAGCCATCTCCTAGCCCTAGCCTAACCATACATCCTTTTCTATTGTATATAGGTGCTTCATTATGTTTCCATTCTGCAACCAGGGAGATATTAGTTCTAATGAAAAAGCCTGAGCATACCTTAAACCTAGAAATCAAGAACAAGCAGCTCCAGCTGCTTATCAGGGCAGGAACTTTCAGTGGCAAAGTCCCCTCCCTTTGGGGCTGTACAAATATTCTGCCCTCAGGCAGCACACATTTGAATCTCTTTTCCAAAACTAAGTGGAGCATGTAGAGTTGCCATCTTACAACCTGGAGTAGTTGGACTCCTCTAGAGATCACCACAATGGGATCTCTTTTCCTACTCTTTTGTAATCTTTGTGCTATGTAAGTAATAAAGCAGTCATTTGCTGAAAGTTTCTGTGTTTCCTGAGCCTGTATTCCCACCTTGATACACCATATAACAACTTGCTTCACAAGTGATGATGATGATGATGATGATGATAACAACTGTCATTCATTGAGCACCCATTGTTAACAGGCACTGGGAAAAAGTGAATGGATGAAAAAATAGCATAAGGTTGTTGCCCTTACAAAATTTATGAATGTGACTATGGAGACATTGATGGGTAGATAGAAAGATAGAAAGATAGAAAGATAGATGGATCGGTAGATAGATATGATATGATATGATATGATGATATGATATGATATATGATATGATTGATATATGACATGATACATAAATGCATATATAAATGTATACATATGCATTTTAATTGTATACAATACTACGAGGAAACTTTTTCAAGAGACAGGAAAACATATGAAATCATATGATGCTAGATAAGAAATGCTATAACATTAACTCAGATACAATGGACAAATTCCTAGAAAGGCAAAACTATCAAAACTGACAAAATTAAAAAATCTATGTTGAACTATATTAAGTAAAGGGATTGGATTGGGAATTTAAAACTTTCCCAGGTTGAAATAGCTTTTGGATAATTTATAGCAAATATAACTTAAGGAAAAATCAACATAATCCTTCATAAATACTTCTAAATATATTATGAGAAAACAATTCCCAATCCATTCTATGAGGTGGCGAGTATTACTCTGACACCAAAACCATACAAAGGCATCGTAAGGAAAACAAACTACTAACCAATATCCCTTTTGAATATAAATGAAAAATATTACTAGCAAACAGAGTCCAGCAAAAAAAGAGGATTATACAACATAAAATATATAACAAAGTGAGATTTATCCCAGGTATGCAAAGTTGCTTTAACATCCCAAAACTAATCAAAGTAATACAACATATTCATAGAAAAAAGGGCAAAAATAATGGCTTGATCATATCAATAGATGAGCCAAAAAGTTGTGAAGAATCCAATATTCAACAAGCTAAGAATTGAAAGGAAATTTCTCAGAGTGAAGGGCATCTTTGAAAAACCTATAGCTAATAACTTACATAATTGTGAAAGACTAATACTTTCTTCAAAGATCAGTAACAAGATGATGGTATCCATATTAACACTTCTTTCAACATTATATTGGTTCTAGTCAGACCAATTAATTAAGAAAAATAAATAAGAGGATCTGATTGTAAAGAAAGAAGTAAAACTGCCTTTATTCACAGATAACATGACCTTTACATAGAAAAATTCCTATTGGATACATTAAAAAATATTAGAAGTAAAAGAAAATTTCAGGAAGACTGCAGGACACAAAATCAATATACAAAAATTAACTGAATTTCTAAGTAGTTGCAATGAACACCCTAAAGATGGAATTAAGAAAACAGTCCCATTTACAATTGCAACAAAAAGCATAACAAGCCTAGAAATAAATTTAACAAGATAAGTGCAAGAGTTGTACACTGAATTCTACAAAAATATGTAGAAAAAAATAAAGATCTAAATAAATGGAAAGAAACACTGTTCATGGATCAGAACATTAGTATTGTTAAGATGGCAAGGAAAAATAATGTCAAAATAATACCAATCATCCACAAACCCTTCCATAATAGAGAAACTAATAGAATAATTCTTATGTCCTTTAATGCAACCAATACACAAACACACACATTTCAATACTTCTCTGCAAGAGAAAGCATGTGGTTTTTCAATATTTGTGTATCCATGGAGAGGTATGCTTGAGCCAAGGCTGGCTCATCATATGATGGCTGTGCTATATGTGTGGGATACCTCCCTCCTGATCTTCTAACATTTTATGAGGCAAGCATTCTTGTGTCCTTTTCAATAGAGGGGGCATATTGCATTTGAAATTTGACACCAAAGGTTCAGAGAAATGTTGGTAAATCTTGGCTGCCTAACACCTGGAGACCTTGGGGATATGAGATAGTCTGTAGTTCCTCTTGAAAAAATGCAGGAATTCTCTGGCTCTGTGGAAAGTGAGATTCAAATAAAGCCTCCCACATATCTGGTTAGCAATGAATGGGAATGGAAAATCAAGAATCATTTTTCAGTCGGTCTTCTCAAGAATACTTATTTTGGCAATTTAGGTGAAATTGACCAATTCCTTACAACAGACAAACTATTAAAACTCACTTGAGAAGAAATATATAACCTTAATAGTGTGGTGCCTATTAAATGAATTGCATTTTTAGTTAAAAACTTTCCAAAAAGGAAAACACCAACATCAAATACCTCCACTAGAGAATTCTACCAAACATTTAAGAAAGGAATAATATTTATCCCATGCAAATTATTTCAGAAAATATAGGAGGACTTCCCAACTTTTTGAGGTCAGTATAAACCTAATGTCAGAAAAAGACATCACAAGATAGGAAACATCAACCAAATATAAAATGGTTACCAAATTCTAAATAAATATTGAAATCAAAGAGCAATATGTAACAATGATAGCATAGTATGACCAACTAGGATTTTTCATAATAATGTAACTGTTTAAAATTCCAAAACAATTAAAATTATCACATTAACAGAATTGAAGAAAAAAAAAAACATAGGATCTCCTAGTACGTACAGAAAAGATTTTTGACAAAAATCAACACTACTTCATGATAAAATTTTTCAGCAAATTAGGAATGGAAGGGAATTTCCTCAACCTGCTCTCACTTTTATTTCACACTGTACTGGAGAGTATGACCACTGTAATAAAGTGAGAGATACAAACAGAAGACATAAGGATTGGACATGTAGAAGTAAAACTGACTTTCTTTGTAGATTACTAGATTGTGTACATAGACAGTTCAAATAAATTGACAAGCAGACAATAGCACTAATAAGCTGATTTAGCTAGATCACAAGATAGAGTCAATATAAAAATAAACTGTATTTATAAATACTAGAAATAAAAATGTTTAAAATTAAATCTCTTTCAAAATAGCATCAAAAAGATTAAATGCTGAAGAATAAATCTAATTGAAACTATGCTAAACCTTTGCATTAAAAACTACAAAGAAATAAAGAATTGCTGTGGCAATTTGAAACTATTGTCAATCCCAGAAAATCATGATCTTAGGGTTAATCTATTCTTGTTGTAGGCAGGATATTTTTATTAAACTACTTCAGTTAAGGGCCTTTGATTAGATTGCTTGACCCAGGGTTAGTCTTAATCCTCTTATTGAGTCCTTTATACCTGGAAAAATGAAAAGCTGCAGACACAGAAAAAAAAAAGAAAAAAAAAAAAAAAAAGCTGCAGAAACAGAGGGAAAAATGTAAAACTGAGAGAGAAGACACTGGGAGCCAGAAGCTGAAATCAATGGAACACAGAAGTGCAGAGGAAGCCACTTTAGCCAGAAGCTAAAAGCAGTGAGACCCAGTGGAGAAAGCAGAGACTGAAAAACACTACCATTGTATCCTGCCACCTGAGAAGGATCCAGGACCACCAACTGCCAGTCCTCAGGGAGAAAAGCATCACCTGATGATGGTTGATTTAGGCATCTTCACAGCCTCAAACTGTAATCTTATAAGTTAATAAATTCCCACTGTAAAAGCCAATCCATTTCTGGTGTATTGTTTGACAGCCTAAAGCAAACTAAAATAATTGCTTAGAAAATTCTTCAAAGAGCTAAATAAATTGACAGATATACCATATTCATGGATTGGAAGGTTTAATGTTAAAATGCCCACTCCCTCTAAATTAACATATAGAGTCAAAGCATCCTAATCAAAATTCCAATAAACTGGTTAAAGGATCTGTAAAATGTCATCTAAAATTTATGTAAAAATGCAAATTACCTAGAACAGCCAACATTCCTGATAAAGAACAACGTTGAAGGATTTTACTACCTGAAATCAAGATCTACTTTAAAGTCACAAAAATAAAGGAGACAGGAAGATATTTGCTTAAGAACAAATAGATTAACAGAAGAGAACAGAGAGTTCAGAAATACATCCTCACATGTTCAACTGTCAAAACTCAGGGATCTGAACACTTAAGGTTTATGCATTTTATTATGTAAAATGGCATCTCAATACAATAAAAGGAAAACTCAAGGTAAGATAAGATGATTAGCTGAAGTAGATCACATATTCGTTTATTTATGTCTTTGTTTTAGGTCCCTATTTTCTTATTTTACTTCTATTACTTCCAGAAATTTTATCCCTACTTGAAGTCTGTGGCAGTTTGAGATTATTTATGAACCCCAAAAGAAGAAATATTATGTTTACTAACTTATCTACTCCTCTGGGTGTGATACCTTTTGATTGTATTAAATTCAAAGGTTTTAACTTTACTTGATAAAATCAATTTAGGGCTTTTGATTCGACTATGTCAGTAGGGCATGACTCAGGTTGTGTCCCCACCAGCTTGGTGGGCTGATATAAATGGACACTCACT
Source organism: Tolypeutes matacus (assembly GCA_026826555.1). NCBI lineage: Eukaryota > Metazoa > Chordata > Mammalia > Cingulata > Chlamyphoridae > Tolypeutes > Tolypeutes matacus. The sequence goes on from JAKSZT010053840.1 coordinate 5,877,677, forward strand.
CAAGAAGAGAGAGAGCTCTGTCATGTTTGATCCTGGGGCCCCAGGGAGAGATGAACCGTTCACCTGACAGTTTGCAGCTGAAGAGAACAGAGCAGTTGAGCAGCTGATAAGTCCCAGAAAGGGACAAGCCCTCTGCCAGAGACTGATGTAGGCCTTAAGAGACCAGGCAGAGATCACCCGCAATCTTGCTTCAACACATGGCAGCTGAGTTTGGTGAGAAAGCACCTCTTATTGGCACCCTGAATTGGTCTTTACTCGGCCTTGTAACTGTAAGTTTTTACCCCAAATAACTACCCTTTATAAAAGCCAACAGATTTCTGGTACTTTGTATCAACACCCTTTTGTCTGACTAATACAAAATCTGTCCCCACTTGTTCCTTATCCATAACAGTATCTCCTTTCTTCCTTCAGTATGTTATCCAAAATCAATTTGGCTTTAAGGCCTTTTGTGAACTAGAGTCTTCCTCTCTTCACACCCATCTCCAGCATCTTCCTCCTGTTTCTCTTTTACTGCAACTATACTCCACTACTCACCCTTCCTAGTATTCTCTCTGCTATGTCACTTTCTCAGTCCTCCCAATCTGCTTTAACAGGGTTTAACTCATTGTTTCCCTATCACAGTCCCCAGAGCTTAATAATTACATCCTTAATTAGAATAAATATACCTGCCTGACATAGTAGCTCCTGGGCTATAGTTAAACTCCGATGTCAGGATAGAATGGAATCTCTTCTCTTCTGCCCTACATAGCTGGAGTCTGTCACTATTTATGTTCTTACACAGACAGGAATCTAAGCTGGTTATATCCAGATTGGCACCTGCCTGCTTCTCTAATTATCTTATTTGTTCTGAGGTAATCTAAGTGTATGAAACACTAATCAAGATTTCTGGCAAACTAGATGAGACTTCTCTCATTCAATCAGTCGAAGTCTTTAGAAAGAGAAGCAATGATTTCAGCTGTCTGAATAGAGAATGTCCATCTCTACTTCAGCCAGCCAGCTTCTCCTGCTTTCATCCAAGTTCCAGCTTGCTGCCTGCCCCAAGGAATTTGGACTTCCCCATCCCCACAGTCAGGTGAGCCAATTCCTATTTTAAAATCTCAAACATTTATATAATATCTCCTGTGGGTTCTGTTTCCCTAACGAAACCTTTATTGATACAGCATGGGATAAATTTCACCAGCATGATCTTAAAGGCCTTGGTTCTTACAAACCTTGTCAGCCTGAACTTCTGCTTTATCCCCAGGGGATATCAGCCATATGGTTAATATTCTCTCAGGCACCTGAGACTTTGCATGGGATACTTTTTTTTCTGCTAGAAAGCTCCTCAGCCAATTTTACCCTTTTCCCTTACAATATCTAGCTGTGTAAAATCTCAGCTCAACTGCTTCCTTTTCTGGGATGACTTCTTTGGTTCCTCTAATTTAGATAAGGTGCCCATAGAGCAGTGCCTTGTATGTGATCAAAACACCTAATCTACTCTTTGGTAATTGCTTGCTTATCTCTTTTTTCCCTACTAGACTACCACGTCTTGGAGGGCAAATAATCTGTCTTACTTATCTTGGTATTTCCCTGCCCAGCATGAGCCTGGTACATAGTATCTACTCAATAAAGCTCTGTGATTTAGTGTGTGAAGGAGTGACAAATGCAGACGGTCTGATTGTTTTTGAACAGAATTTTGTTCAAGGGGTCATCACTGACATACCTAACACTCTGGTCAGAGAAAATTTTAGAAAAGAGTGATTTTCACGTGTCAAAACAGAAGTTGTCTAAGCAAACTTTTTTCTCACCTGTAAGATTTTCAGGGTCATTCCAGTAGTCAATCTATACGTGTTTCTAATTACATTGCCTAATAAACAGCAAATACTTTTTGGAACTTCTGCTCTTATTTTCCAATCAACTGCTTTATGTTCTTGTTCTGAGTTCACTTTCTTATAAAATCTGAGATAACACAAAGATCTATTGTTTCCAGTTATGATATTCAAATATTTAATTGCAATTATTGAGAGAGAAGTAAAATTCTGAATACCATTCTATTTTAATTAATGTTTGTCTCATGCCAGGTATAATACTGCTTAAAGCCTCATAAATAGCCTTTCTTCATTTATTCTAGTAAGGTCTGAAAGGTCAGTTTTGATTTGAATTTGCTGATGTGTATGTTTCTTCTGATTCCATTTCCACAGATTTGTTCTTCTTAATTTATTCTTCTTTGTATGTTTAAGCTATCAGGACTGCTGTTAATTTACTGTCCTTATATCAAGCCACCTTGCTGTGTCAGAGTCAAATCCAGGAACAGTGAATGTGCTTCACAGGGTAAACGTATAGGAAATTGTGTGCATAAAACTCAAATTTTTAAATGTAATTTCCTGGTTTTATTTTCTTGTTTCTCTATTATTTCCCTGGACTCACCTGAAAATTTTCTGTTGAAAATCCAGTTAAATGGAAAATTAATAACAACACTTGTGCATAACTATTAGGGCTACCTTTGGTGGGGTTGTTCCAATTCAGAACCAAATTTGCTAATTTTGAAAAATTGACCACTCACAAGACAATAGGTCAGCATCTTCCAATCAATAAATTATATACTGTTCATGACAATGTTTAAGAAGGAGCTAATTTTTGCTGAATTTTTTTACTTCAAATTCTATGTTATTTATAAATTTTAAACAAAATAATATAATCATTAAAACTTAGGAATTAGCCAAAAATGTGGGGTTTTTTGGTGACATATCTTTGAATCTACTATCCAAAAATAAGCATTGTTAATGCTACATGTGGTATGCAACTGTCTTTTATTCAATTAAATTTATCTCAGAAGATTTTCATGTGCCATTAAAATATTCCACAAATGTGCCATTATCAGACAGTTAGATTCTTCATAAAAAGATTTGTGGTCATAAATAAGTGCATACATCCATTTAGTTTGTATTAATGCTTTAGGATATACTCCCTGATGTGGAGTTAGTGCCTCACACATTATGGACATTTTAAAGGCTTTTAATACATATTAGCCATTAATTTAAAGAACTAATAGAGATTATCTGTGCTATGAATATTTTTATTTGACTTCATGAATCAATTCTTGCATGACCTGGGCATAGGTTCTAGGGAGCATGATAATTTCAATAAGGAGTAATCATGACCCATTATTTAACCATTATCATTGGAATCATGTTTTAGGTTGTCCAAATGACACCAACCTTTCCCCTTGGCTGAAGGAGGCTGCCCAAAGTCCATACCATTCTCAAGGAGACACCATGGTGTCCAAGGCTGTGGTGAGGACACAAAGAGAACTGAGCAGTCATCACCCATCTAATACTTACTAAGTGTATAACTTCAGAAAATAAATTTCCAGGAGATGCAGATCCTCCATTTGCAAAACGCATAGTCAGCCTTCATTTATTCATGCACTCAACAATTTATTCAAAAATATTTATAAAGTTATTTCTATGTTACAAGCACTATTCTAGGTGCTGGGGTAGGGTACTGAACAAAACACAAGCATTTTGTCCTCATGGAGCTTACATGGCAGTGGGAGGGGCAGACAACAAAAAGATAAACAAATAAATAGTTGACTGTCTGTTACTATCCTGTGAAGAAAAATGTAAAAGGGTGAAGAGACAGAGAGGCCTGGGGGAGCTTTTACATGGTCCTGGGAAGGCGTTTCTAACCCAAGGAGCTACTAGAGTGAGGTGAGTAAATGAGACATTGGGGCTATCCAGGGTATCTTCCTTTTCCCACCTCTGGAATTAATGTTTTGCTTTGGTTTGGATTGCCCATTTCTCTTTTTATACTACTGGCCTTTAGGAGGAAAGATGAAACTGGGTGAATCATCTCTCAAGACATTTCTTTTCTCTTATCCCCCTATAGGGGTCTTACATTTCTGGGGGGAAAAGCTAGATGCCTTAAATGAAGGCAGCCAGTGAGAATGCATCTTGCATATTTGTCTAGATATTCCTCCTTGGGGTATATTGAAAAGCAGAATTAAATACAGATGGATGCATTTCAGACCTGTGAGGCAGGATGTTATGGGGTGGGGATAGGAAGAGACTTTGAAGGCTAAAACTCCTGTGTATGAATTTGGTCTCATTCACTGATGAGGCTATGACCTAAAAAAGTGATCTTTCCTTTTAGAATCTTAATTTCCTCACATCCATAATGGTGCTATTAACATTCGCTTTTCATGGTTGCTGTGGAAATCAAATACTAAGGGTTGAGAACATGGTAAGTCATAATGAATTGCTGACTGCTGTTGTTGCTATGAATAAGGTTTACTGAAGTCTCTATCTCTTCATTATAACACCTCCTGAAAACTTTTTTAACCATGATGGAGACCAGGATACAAAACCTCAGACACTGTTTAGAGCAACCATCTCAATTTGATTTGGAGTAAAACTGGTTGGCAGGGATGGCCTTGGCCATTCACAGACCTGTGTGCCTCCTTTGTGCCATGGCTCCCTGTAACTCTTATTTGTGGGGCTTCCCTAGTCCTTCATATCGTGCTTTCTGCTTGTGTTCATCTCTGTTATAGTTTGCCAAAAGGCTGCTAATGCAAAGTACCAGAAATGGGGTGGTTTTTATAAAGGGGATTTATTTGGGTTAAAGTTTTACAGTTCCAAGGCCTTGAAAAGTCCAAACCAAGGCACCATCAGAGATGCTTTCTCACCACAGTCAACTACTATTGATCCCAAAATATTGCCATTTGGTGAAGCAAGATGGCTCCTGATCTGGGCCGAGGTTTCAGCCTTCCCCTCCAAGATCACAATCTCCTATTGAGGTTCTCCATGGGCCTAGCCTCTTGGGGATTAAGAGATCCTGTAGTCTTTTATCTTACATGGCAGGATCAAACATGGTGGCTTCCTTTTCCTGTGTCTGTCTGAGTGAGTCTCTTTCTTTGTTTCCATTTATATCAGACCCAACAAGGAGGTGGAGACTCAGCCTGAGTCACGCCTCAATGACGAAGTCCAATCAAAAGCCTATAAGGTGTGAACTAAAACTTATTAAGTAATCTAATCAAAGGCCCCTTGACTGAATTTAATGTAATCAAAGCATATCACACTCATAGGAATAGATTCGTTTACAAGCATAATATTTCTCTTTTTGGGATTCATAAAATAATTTCAAATTGCCACACTCTCTTACAACTCCCAAACCTTTCCATGTCTAAGTTCTAGTTAAAACACCACAGCATGCTCTGGCTGACAGATTCACCTCTGCATATGCTTGCTGTCAGGAGGCTTAAGAGCTGCTTTCCTGCAGCCTTTTGATCCTAATTATGGCCAGCTATAAACTAATTAACCTCTGAGTGTCTCCCGGGAGGTTAGAGGGCTTGGCAGGCAGGGCAAGGGCAACACTGCTGCTGGGAATAAATGATAACAAAGCTCATTGATTCACCAGGCCTCCTACCCACTTGATGATTTCTTCACAGTTGCCTTGTGAGCAGAGATAACAAAAGCAATCAAGAGCAAAGCTTTTGTGATGGTGACGGGCTTAAATGTTCTCCTTGTTTTAACTATGTTCCACAGTCTGGTTTCTAACAAAAGTAAACTACAAGTAAATGTTAGAATACATTAATAAATGAGTGAATGAATGATATATGTTTGTGAATAGAAGAATGCAGTGCAATGGTGTAAAATCAAGTCATCAATTCGTACATACCTGTTTTTTGTTTTCCACCATGTGTAAGATGTTTAGTTCTGGGACATGGAGACAAAGAATAAAGCATGGGATGTCATCCTCAAGAAAAGTGAAATCTGATTGGTGGGATAAGAGAGTCACTCCATTTATAGGCTTCTGTTATGAGAATTCTTCTGCATCTTTTATATATTTTTAAAATCTCTCTCTCTCTGTCATCTCTCTACATATACATATAAATATACCATCTACTTCTTGGAAGTGGCCATGTCTGATATAGCATTGGATTTCCTATGATTTGTTTTTGTAATTGTTCCATAAAAGGTACTTGGATTGTAGTAACACTGGCTAAGGGGATAACAGAATTTTCTTTCCACTGCCTATAAGGTGTGAACTAAAACTTCAAAGCTATCACTGTATTTTTGGAAAAAAAAAAAAAAATGGGTCTAACTACATTTCTACCCTTGTGGAAATGTGATGACCATTCTTCATCCTCAGATTCCATATTTACTATAAAGTCATGTCTATTCTTATCTGTTTCCCATCTTGGAAGAATGTTGAAATCAACAGAACCATTTCAATTTCCTACTTCATTGAGCCCCCAGTTTCCTCATATATCACTTAATCGTCTTGTCCACACTCGAGGCAATAAAAGCCAAGATGGTTGAAGTGGCTTGTCCAAGGTCACAGGCTACTTAGCAGATACAGATTCAAATCTAATCTGTTGTCCTTGTGATATTCTAAAACAAGAGCCTCCCACACTATGAGAGAAATCCCAGAGAGTATTGTGAATCTGCTGCTAACTGAGATTAGGCATCTTGTTCAAAATTAGCTGGCTGGATATACTATTTCAAAAGATCATTTCATATACAAATGTCTTTATGCTTTGTAATGATTATAATCACAAGTTGTTTTTGTCAGGCTAGCCCCACAGAAGTTATCTCATAGATGCTCTTCTATGTATAGATGTCCCCAGGTGCCTTAACAATGCTTAATTGTCCCCAATGGTGTTTTCATTCTATTACTACAAAATCTAGAAATAGGACTCTTTATATCTATATATATAATATTATCATATATCTTTTAAAGTACTGCAAACCGACCAAGTTGGTTCTTCTTTCTCTTGGCCATGCTGCCAGCCTGACTCCTGAAACCTATCTTGCAGCTGTGAGGCTGCATAGAAAAACAACTTATAGTGTAAGAAAAGTCAAAGCAAAAAGAACAGCTTCAGACCCTTGCTCTTCTATATATCAAACTTGTCTCGGAACTCCACCTCCTGTCTCCCTCTCACCCAGCAACCCAGGCTCCCAAAAGGCTCCCCTGCAGGCAGTACCTTACCTCTCCTCTCCCTTCCCAGCCCTTGCAGACTCCAAGTGGCCTAATTACCACAAAGGAAAACATTCTGAAACAAGTGGGTGGTCCCAATAGCAATATCCTTAAGCCTACCCCGACCCCGGTGATTAACCCCCTTTGCTTTTACTCCAACCTACTTCCAGCCTCTAAAAAGCTGTCTGTCCTTTGTCTCAACAGAGTCAAGTTCCATTCTCTCTCCCCTCCTATAGCAGCCCCTGGCTAAAGTCATCCATGCCTGTTTCACATTGTCCCATGAAGTTTTTATTTTGACATACCTAACAAAGTTAATGATTTCTTCATAGTCTTCAATATTTTCCCATTTCTATTTAACAACCATGGACCAGGTTTCATTTCCAGGCTGATTCTAACAGGCATTTTCAAACTTAGCAATTCCCAAAAAGCACAAGTCTCCTGGAACCTAATAATGTGTTACAAAGATGGATTTCCCACATTAGGTTGTGATGTGATGGATTAGACAAATTTAAACAAGTTTGCATTCAGCCAGACTGCTCATAACTTTAATATGATTATAGGCATTGTGAAACATCAAAAAGGGTACCATATGCTATGATTGCCATACTTGGTTGACCAGTACTCTGTCTTCTCTTGGCACACATAGTAACATTACAGTTTCCCACAGAATACTATGTCTAGGAAAGACTGTCCCAAATAGTCCTGCTGTCCTTGGCTTATCTGAACTCTTCTATAGTAATTCAAACTTCCAAAATTGATTTTGTGCAGCTCCCATTTGTTCTGCCTAATTAAGGAGATGATGGTGATATTGATTATGACTCCATTAACCTCCATGTCATCAACATGGTAGACTCTGAGGTCATTCCTTATATGAAAGGGGAAGTTTTTTCTAAAACACTGTGATTCTTATTAGACTTATGCCATATTCTTTCTCTATAACTTCAATAAACCATGTCACTTCCCAGAGATCCGGTGGTTTTTTTTCTTTTAAGATGACAAGGGATGGCAATCCCTATCAACAGCATAGCTTCCCTGTTGTCAATTATGAACAAACTCGAGTTACCTGTTTCTTTTCCCCTTCTGCACCTCTTACCCTCAGCCCTTGGCAGGTTATGCAAGCTCTTTAGTCTGATTAGACTATTATACCTCTCTTTATTCGCTGACTACAGTGTTATGGAATTTGAAATTTGGAAAAAAAAATACTTGCTTTCTGAGAGAGGCTATCTTTTACCTAAAGAAATTTGGAATTAGTAAAAATCCAGCCTATACTAAACCTTGTTTTGAAAGACACACAAAACCTAAGAAGAATGCTTTAAACACTCATTTCCTGTATCACAGTCCTATGAGTTGTTTTATTTTTTTATATATCTTATGACGCTGGTAAGAAAAGGTGTGTTTTCTGAGAGAATGTCATATACATGAATTTTTAATTATTTAAGAATAAGTAGGGAAAGATAATCTTTGTTTTAATCATTAGACATTGTCAAATAAATGTAGTTTTACTATTTGGGGGCATATTTTTAATGTGTTAAAAAAGATTTCAGTGAGTGAAGGCCTCATAAATATTGCTTCAATGAATAAACATAGTTTATTTAATTAGTATTGATTCATATGCAAATTGTTTTTCTCTGAGTTTTGTTGGTGTTTAATTTTGCTTTTCTAGGTTGAATAAAATATCTTCTTTGCTCTTCTTCTTCCCTTATTCATTTGTTCAGTAAGCCATTTTGTATAGAAAATGTTAGAATAAAGCTTACCTTGCCCAAAAATTTGATTTATTCTGATCCTGAAAAGCAAAGTACTTGTTTGTGTTATGGCCAACAAGAAAGGATTATTACATCTCTGATAAAATAGTGTCTGAACATAAACCTCAAACTGAATAAAGTCCCTTGACAATAGGGACAAAATATAATTACCTCTAATTGTGTAAGTGCTTTCCCAAGGATTTCAAAGACAAATTGCAATTTTACTAAACCAAATAACAACATCTAACATGCAAGCAAAGGTCTTAAAAATGTTTCTCCAACAGTCCTTTGCTTATACCTCTAGAAGAGAAATTAGCAAGTTGTGCAGTGATTCATTTGTTGAACATCTCCCTGAAGCAATGGAATGGACTGCTAAAGGACAGAGATCAGAGTATATATTAAAAGAAAATTTGTAGAATGACTATTTACATAAATTAATAATGCTTTTAATTCAAACTTGTACCCAAACATCTTCTAGGGCATCTGCCAAATGTGTCATTAATAAGAAAAAAAAGGGAAGCGGCTGTGGCTCAATCAGTAGGGCTCCCGTTTACCATATGGGAGGCCCCGGGTTCAGTTCCCGGGGCCTCCTGGTGAGGGCAAGCTTGCCCGCTCAGCGTGGTTAGCTGACCCTGCGAACGCAAGCAGCAAGGGGGGGATAAATGAATAAATAAATAAAATCTTTAAAAAAAAAAAAAAAAAGAATAAGAAAAAAAAAATGCCAATCCAGGTTATTTTGGTTAAATTTTATATATTCAATGCTATTAAGAAAATTTTCAAAGCAATGTTCTAGAAATAAATGCTTACTTATGGACAGTCTATTATTATATTTACAATTTATGATTATCATTAAGAATATAATAAAACAAGTGATTCAAAAAAGTTGAACACACTTTGACTAATTTATTTAAGTTATAGCTTGCTTTTTATGTATGCATAAAGACATGTAATTAAAATATATGTTTAAGGTGGGGGCGGGCAAGATGGTGGCAGAGTAAGGAGCTCCAAGCACGAACTCATGATACAGGGAAGTTAGGAATCACCCAGAGCTATGTAAAGCACTTGTCTAGGGGGCCCAGGAGACCAGAAGAGCATCCTACAACATCTGTGAAAGAATGGAAGGAGGAGACTGCCCATCTGCAGTAAAGTTTCATGAGTTGAGCACTACTTGCCGGGGAGGCCAGTGCCCATATTCCACTGGTGGCTCAATCTGCCTCAGGAGCTATTCTGTGACTGGAGATGGAAGCTCCATTTCCCAAAAATGGGGGAGAAAGAGACAGCCAGGCACTGACTTCAGCTACTGATTAGTAAATTCGGCTGGCTAAAGTATAATGCTAAGAACAGCTAAAGTTTTCACCTGTCCAAGTTGGAAAGAGGCTGGTAGCTGCCATTTTAACTCTACCCCTAGCTTGAGGGGAAGCTGGGCTGATGGAAAATCACAGTGATGGGAGGGACTGGCTTCTTCCTACCCAGATTGGCCTGCAGCCCTAACCTAGGATCCAGCCTAACTCCATCAGGGAGGAAGTTAGCAGGACATGCACCAGCCTCTTCAGCAAACTGCAGGTGCTTTAGGTCAGCACAGACTGGATAGTCAGACACCTGGTGCTCTATCCTACCCTCCAATAGGATAGGAGAGGAGTTGTGTTTCCTCATCCTCTTTGGACAACTGTAGGTGCTTTTGGACCACATGGGCTAATTTATTGGGTGCCTGTGCTTCCATCCTTAACTCTTAAAGGGCAGAAGAGACATAATCCTTTAGTCACTCAGGTTAACTGCAGGCACTTTTGGCCAATATGGATTAGATTGTTGGTCCATCCCTACCCTTGGCAGGAGAGGAGGGGGACCGGAGCTACATTAGCCTACCTGGTCAACTGTGGTCAGTTTTGACCCACATGACTTAGTTTACTGCCCATACTTGCAGCTCCATCCCCACCTAGGCAGGGAAAGAAGGGGCGAGAAGCTTCATCAGTTTCTATGTGCAACTACAGATGGTCTTAGCTTGCAAAGTTTGGATTACTACACATAGCTGCAGCTTCATCCCTACCCCTGGCAGAGGAGAAAAGTGGGAGAGATTCTTTGGTTCCGGGGGTAATGTGGACAGCTTCAACCTCCCTTGCTTAGAGTAACAACTACATCCTCAGATCCTATGACACAAACAGCAAGGGAGAAAGGAAAGAAAACCCTAAACTAAAGAGAGAAACTTTGTTCAGAATAAATACATCTAGTAAGCCAGACACCAAGACACCAAGAAAAAATTACTATCTTTACCAACAAACAGGAAGATATGGCCCAGTCATAGGAACAAGATAAGCTTCCAGATGACATAAAGGATGTGAGACAACTAATCGTAGGTGTTCAAAAAAATATCCTTAATAAATTCAATGAGATGGCAAAAGAGATTAAGTATATTGAGAAGACACTGGGTGAGCACAAAGAAGAATTTTAAAACATACATTAAAAAAAAATAGCAGAACTTATGGGAATGAAAGTCACAATAAATGAAATTAAAAATACCTTGGAGGTATATAACCGCAGATTTGAGGAGAGAGAAGAAAGGATCAGTGAGTTTGAAGACATGGCCTCCAAAAGCAAACATACAAAAGAACAGATGAAGAAAAGAATGGAAAATATTGAACAGGGTCTCAGCAAACTAAATGATGACAATAGGCATGCAAACATACATGTCATAGATGTCCCAGAAGGAGAAGAGAAGGAATATTTGAAGAAATAATGGTAGAAAATTTCCCAACCCTATTGAGGACATAAGTTCCATGTCTAAGAAGCACATCATACTCCAATCTGAAAAACTCTGAATAGACCTACAAAAGATACATACTAATCAGAATGTTAAATGCCAAAAACATAGAGCAAATTCTGAGAGCAGCAAGAGAAAAGTGATGCATCACATCCAAGGGATACCCAATAATATTAAGTGCTGAATTCTCATCAGAAACCATTGAGGCCAGAAGGTAGTGATATGATATATTTAAGATACTGCAAGAGAAAAACTGCCAGCCAAGAATCTTATATTCAGCAAGATTGTTTTTCAAAAATAAGGGTGAGGGGAGTGGATGTGGCTCAAGTAGTTGAGCACTCACCTCCCATATGGGAGGTCCTGGATTCAGTTCCCAGTGTGTCCTAAAGAAAAACAAAGAAACAACAAGCAGGCAATGAGCAGAAATTGAGCAAAAACAATGAGTTAAAAAAAAAAAAAAAGAAGAAAGAAAGCAAAAACAATGAGCAGACAATGAATAGACAACAGGCAAAAGCAAACATGCAGGGAGCGAATATGCCTCAAGCAGTTGAGTGCCTGCTTCCCACATAAGAGGTACTCTTCCCGGTGCCTCTTAAATAAAAAAAAATGTGGGCGAGTTTACAATATTCATTGAAAAATGGGAACTGAGAGTGCTTTTTACCAAGAAACCAACTTTGCAGGAAATACTAAAGGGAGTGCTACAGCCTGAAAAGAAAAGGCAGGAGAGAGAGGCTGAAAGTTTTTCCATTGAGATTGGGAAAAATACAAGGAGGCTCACCTTCATCACTGTTGTTCATGAAAGTCCCGAATAATCTATAACAAAGTTGCTAGAACTAATAAACAAATTCAGCAGAGTGGCAGGATAAACGATTAATATGCAAATTCAGTAGTGTTTCTATACACTAGTGATGCGCAATCTGAGGAGAAAATCATGAAAAAAAAATTCAATTTATACTAGCAACAAAAAGAATAAAATGTCTCGGAATAAACCTAACCAAGGACATAAAGCATTTGTGTTCAGAAAAGGAATTTTAAAAGACCTAAATAAATGGAAGAACATTCCATACTCATGGATTGGAAGAATAAATATTAAGATGTCAATTCTACCCAAATTGATATACAGATTCAATGCAATCTCGATAAAAATTCCACCAGCACTTTTAAGGAAATGGAAAACACGGTTATCAAATTTATTTGGAATGTAAGTGGCTCCAAATAGTCAGAAACATGTTAAAAATGAAGAGTAAAATTAGAGACTTTAAATCATATTACTTAATAACAGTGGTAAAAACAGCTTGGTAATGGCATAAAAATAGACACATATATCAGCAGAACCATACTGATTGTTCAGAAACAGACCCTCACATCTATGGTCAAGTGATTTTTGACAAGGCTGTCAAATCCAACCAGCTGGGTCAGAACAGTCTATTCAACAAATGCTGTTGGAAGAACTGAATGTCCATATCCAAAAGAAAGAAAGAGGACCCCTATCTCACACCTTACACAATTATTAACTCAAAATGCATCAAAGACCTAAATATAAAAGCTAGAACCATAAAGCTCCTAGATGAAAATGTAGAGAAACATCTTCAAGACATGGTGGTAGGTGGTAGATTCATAAACTTTACACCAAAAACACAAGGAATGAAAGCAAATACGGATGAAAGGAACCTCCTCAAAATTAAACACTTCTGTGTTTCAAAGGACTTTGTCAAGAGGATGAAAAGGCAGCCCAATCAATGGGAGAAAATTTGGAAACCACAATTCCCATAAGGGTTTGATTTCTATTCTATATAAAGAGATCATATAACTCAAAAATAAAAGAACAAACAATTTAATAAAAAATGGGCAGAAGACTTACATAGACATTTCCCCCAAGATGATATACAAATGAACAAAGAGCACATGAAAAAATGTTCAATATCACTAGCTATTAGGGAAATGCGAATCAAAACTACAATGAAATATCATCTCACACTGCATATTTAAAAAAAAAAAAAGCAATAAGTTATGGAGAGGATGTGGAGAAATAGGAACACTCCTTCACTGTTGGTGGGTGGGAATGTAAAACTGTAGAAGTTTTAATTAACTTGACTGTAAAAGTATGGAAATGGACAGAGTTGATGGTAACACATTATAGTGAGTAGAACTAACACAGTTTGTTTATAAATGGGATTGTGGCTGGAAAGGGTAGTCTAGGTAAATAAATGTCAGTTGAAAGAAAGCTAGAGAATAATCTAGTGATTGACTGACATTATGAACCCAGATGTGATGAGAATTGTGTTAACAGTAGAAATACAAGAATGTCCTTCTAAGAACTAGAACGAATGTACATCACTATTGCAAGGTGGTAAGAATATAGAGAAGCATGGGAAAAATAAAACTAATGTAACCTATGCACCATAGTCAACAGCAATACAGTAATATTCTTACATCAATGCCAAAGATGTACTGTGCTAATAATAGGGGGTTATGGAAAAAATATATGAAATGTACCCTATAAACCATAATTAGTGGTAATATTCTCATGATATTATTTCATGATCTGTAACAAATGTTCCACAACAATGTAGTGTGTTGGTGGAGGGGTGTTGTTTGGGAATTCCACACATGTGCATGATTGTTCTTTAAGTTCATAAATTCTTTGATAAAAATTTTAAAAAGTGACAAGGAAAAAATGTATGTTTAAAAAAAATAACAAAATTATGTAAACAGCAGCAACAAATACCATTACCAAATTATCCTTATGAAGAATCCTTCAATCTTATTTAGGAATTAACAAAAATATGGAGGGAGTATAATCAGTAAATAAAGCAGATTTAATTGTAGTTATTATCTTATGCTGAGTAACTTGTAACATTGTTATAAGAAAAGAGGACAATTATAAAAAAAGTGCTATTATCAATTGTAACAAATGTCCCACAACAATGCAAGGTGTTGGTGGTGGGATGGTATAAGGGAATCCTGTATTTTACGCATAATTGTTCTGTAAACTCACAAAGACTCTAAAAAAAATTATATATATATATATATATATATATATATGTAGCAGATGCAGCTCAGTGGTCACCTGCCTCCCACCTATAAGATCGTGGGTTCAATCCCCAGGACCTCTAAAATATATATATATATCTGTATTTTTCCCACAGTCCTTCCAGTTCTTTCCCCTTTTAGTCAACATTTCATTTCTTAATAGTTACACAGCAAGCTTTGGAAAATAACTGTTTCTGAGCTCATGACTGATAATTATGCTTAGACTTCTCTCAGAAAATTCCAAGAATAATCTCTTCTGTGAACTGTTTAACCATTTTCATATCAATAGAAAGATGTAACTTCAGCTCTACTGCCAAAACATTGTAAATGCTCATTTTATATAGTTATTGTAAAAGCGTAACTTCTGTCCTGCTGAGAAACACTGTGAATGTCCATTCCTTGAGCATCTGTCCTCAGCATTGCTCTTTTAATCATGCTCTCCCCTCACATGCCCTTCCCATGTACAAATGGACACTTAGTATAAAAGACCCCACTTGCTTTGTGGCAAGTGTGGCTCAAGCCTCAGAAGCTCTCTGCCCTCCACCACAGGCCGTGGATGAGGACTTAAGGTACCATCAGGTTCAGACTCTCCAAGAGAGAGGACTCCCTTCCAACCATTGAGGGTGAAGCCCCATGTAAACCCCCTATTCAATGCTCTTTGCTCTCCCAGCTGGACTTGTTCAAGTCTTTCTTTGGTCCAATGTATCCTTCTTATTTGGTAGGAAGCTGTCATTTTACATGGCTCCTTGCTATACTCAGAACAATAGATAATATATAAGCTAAATCTGAATCCACATGTTTCAAAGCTGTTTTTGACATTCTTTTGCATTATCTCTCTCTCTCTCTCTCTCTCTCTCTCTCTCTCTCTCTCTCTCTCTCTTTCTCCCCCCCCATATGTGTATGTATGTGTTTGTAATACAGTCAATATATATAATTACACGTACATATCCATATATAATTAAGGTACTTTTTCTATTGAAATAGAGCATGAGGGATGAAAGGATATTGGGAGAATAGCAAAAGGGACCTAGAGAAATTCTAAAAACTAAAATCTTAAAAGCCATGCAAAACTTCTAAATGTCCAAGTTCAATAGGACTTACTAGAAGGCAATCTTCCTATATTAAATTTCTAAAGCTATTTAATATTGCAAAGATAAAAGACTCACTTGGGCCTCAACATGAACATAAATTAGGACTTCAATTTTTTACTGCCAATTAAATTGCCAAAAAAATCAAAATGGAAATGAGTAACATTGTCCAATCTGTCTTCATGGAGACAGACACTCTGACATAAATTCAGTTTACCGTGTTTCACCTAAATTGGGAGGAAAATGGAAACCACAAGGCTTTGCTCAGTTAATGTGACTTTATGGTATTGCCCCATCATTCCAGATCAACTCCTGCTTTGTTTCACATTTACCTTGTGACAGAACTCCACAAGACTTAGTTGAGGTTGCAAAAAAGAATAAGTTACAGTCCTTGAACTACAGAAAACTGCAGAGGCAAAAATAGCATGATGTTTGGTGTGCGTGATTTAGAGTTGAGCTGCTCGGGTTTAAATCCTTCCTAAACTTTAATCAGATCTGAGACATTGACCAGCTTACTTAAGTCTCAAGTACTAGACCTGGAAATGGGAATAACGATAGTACAAGTCCATGTTTGTTTTGATTTAGGCTTTATATGTATATATAATATATGTAAAGCATTACAAAATCACATGGTTGTGCCAAGAACCATATGGAATGCTGAAATTCAACTCTTTCTGACCTACTAAAATAGCAATTCCATGTGGGTCAGCCCCATCATAAATGCTTAATAAATTTTAGCCATTGCTATTAACATACTATATCAGGAGATGTTTTCTGCACCAAATAGCTAGAATATAGATTGATTTTTGATGCAATCAAGTATAAAATGGAAGAGCAATGAAATTAAATATTCTAAGTAATTCCTGCTGGCATATGTGTTTTGGATGTTATGTGAGAGTTCTTTGGCTGATGAGGTGTAAACACAGATAGCCAGCTAGTTCAGGGTATATATAAAGACAGCTTTATTAGATTAAAGAGCCTGGAGGAGGGGGGGGGAGAATAAGGAAAAATGAAAGGGCTGATCTTGCCTAAAAACTAGGCTCCCGGGAGGGTCTGTGGAGGAGACGGAACAGCAAATGTGGGTCCCTGTCTCTTTTGCCTTTATTGTGGCAATGAAGGCAAGGTTGGGGCTTTCCCGTGGATATTGGGTTTTGGAGATTTCAAACTCCCTGGCTCAAAAAGCAGAAGAGGCAAGAGCTGTTTGGTGAAGCTGAGGGCAGCTTCTTATCATCTAAACCAAATGGGAGTACCTGCCCTGCTAGTAAATCATAGGGCGTGAAAGGGTAGGAGCATCAGGGGTCTTTTGGCTGAAGAGGCAAGGGATCTTTATTATCCCAAACCATAGAGAGGTGCAGGCCTTACTAAATGCGGTTATGCCCAGGTTGGGTTAAGTTAGGCAGTCCCTTAGAAAGGAAGCTTATGACCAGGCCAGGCAAGATGACAAGGGACCAAATATAATTTCCTTTTCTATTACAGTATGTCAAACAGGAAGCATACATTCAGCTAGAGCAGGGCATCTTAGTTTAGATGTGCATGATCGCCTGGGATCTTTTGAGAAAACACATGGGCTCAGTAGGTTTGGAATTTTGCACTTGAAACCAGTTCCCATTGGCTGTCCATGCAGCTGGTCAAGTCTCATAGTGAACAACTGAGGAGAAGAGCAAGAATTAGAAACCAAGGGGGAAAGTGACTGTGAAATCTTTAGAGAGAAGTGAGGACATCCTTAAGGCAGCAGGTGCCTTTTCTTAACTAGAAATGGGAGGTTAGAAAGAAGATGGAATGATAAGGGCATGGAAGATTCAGTAGGTCCAAGTTAAGGATCGTTTTTAAGGTCAGGGTCAGTGGAGGCAGAGGATAAATTGGTCTTGTTGGGGCAGAGTTCATGCTAGTTCCCTGGTTGGAACTTAAAAAAACTCAGCATTCTAAATGTTCACCAACTTTTCTCACTTGAATTCTAAAATTACTCACAAACTTCCAACACCATGGGAAGTGTTAATGGAGAGGAAATTGAAAGAGATAAATGATAGCAGTTTTTACTCTCTTTGGGTAATATATCCTACTTTTGCAAATTTTACTGGATACTTGACCATGTGAACAAAGAGCTAACTAAAGAGTTTGTGCAAAAGAGGTCTGCAATTTTCTTTTTTTTTTTTTTCTTCCAGGTCTGAGGTCTGCAGTTTACTCTGTCTCAGCCTGGAGCTATCATATTTTGCAAGCATCCCCTTCCCAAGCCTTTAGGCATCTTTCTTGTACATATTGAAATAATCATATAAATGACTAGAAGACATTGCCTTACAATGTGCCTGGGAAGAACTGGAGTTAAGTGATTCATTAAAAGGGGCAGCGTGATAAAGGAGACTAAAATTCAGAATTGAAGAAACAAGATACATGGGGAGGTAATTACCAAAGAGAAGTTTTAAAGTGTCTTGTTTTTTTCTGTATGCCCTCCCCTCCACTTTTCTCCCCTCCTTTCCCCTCCCCTTCCTTCTCTTTTTTAAAACAAGTTTTCTCTGCTGAATTGTTTGATGATTTAATACAGTAATAAAATGGGTATTATGCTTACAAAATCACCTCTTCTGACTATTACCAAGACTACATGCCTATGTATACCTCAGGCAGTGTATTTAGCATTCTTTAGTTTTTTTTTTAACCCCAATAAGACAGCCATTATCCTTAATATGGTTTTTAAATTATTATTATTGTTTATTTATTTTTGTTTTCTTCCTGAATATGTTTCGATGTGATGGATGTTCTTGCATGAAAGAGTTGTCAACCAGTGGTATGTGTGTATGAATGCGCATGTGCAGGTATTTTTGTGTATAGGAAAAGAGAAGAGAAGGGGAAAGGGAGACCACTATGAAATTTCGCTCAGCTTCTTGAGTGCAATGTTTAGGCACACCAGACTGCAGTAATTCATTGTAAAATGCATCATAAATAATTTCTTACCAATCAATGTTTAAGTCCCAAAGCTTGGAAATAAGTTCACTTTAAAAAATTTTTTAATTGTGAGAGATTATTCTCATTCTGATAAAATTACTCACTTGCACTTACATACCTTTTCATCAGTGAAGGAGAAAAAGATGAAATTAGAAATATGATTCCTAGATTTGAGCATAAACTGGGGCATATCATATGTGCTAATTGTGTCATGAATGGAGTTCCTCACGGGCCACCATAGCAAGGCAGGATGTCCTTAACCATTTTACAGTATCTTGGAGGATTGGTAGTTTGGAAAAACAACCTGAAAAATTCCGAGGTGGTATTTTTAAAATAAGAACTTATCATATAAAGGATATCAATTTTTAAAGAGCTACCTTATATTTAAGTCCCTTACATCTGTCAATTTCTCAAACTTTCAAATGCAACCTTCTCAACTATAACTCTGTTCAAACCTGAGATTTCTTGGGGATGTAGTCATGAATCAGAAGCACCTCAACGTCTTTCTTTTAGTCCCACCTCACTTCTGTGAACACTTCCTTCGGGAGCAAAGTATTGTAGCTGTCAGACCTGTTGGCGTAATTCTCTTGCTATGTATGGGGACATAAAGGTTACGCAGTCTACTTAAAAGACTAGCACACAAGAAGGTCTGGGCATGAATATTATGTCAGGTCTCGTTTCAATCTCAGCTCTCCTTATGGTTCCTTATGGTGCGGGGGTTATAATCTACTCTTGAAATTTCTGCTCTACTTGTGAAAAGTGTTTAGAAAAAATCCTGCGATAGATATTCAGTGAGAATCTATTATATAGTAGTCTCTGAGATAGGTACAGGTGACTCATGGTGGGACTGAATGGTTTAGCTGTGAGGAATGTACAGTCTGGTGGGAGAGATGGGAACAGAAACAATGATTATGATGTGACAATGCTTGAGCTACCTATATGGCACAATGAAACTAGGTACCAGTACATACACAAAAAGTTTAGTGGGGATTTCCCAGAAGGGGTGATGGGAACTTTCAAAGTAAATATGGTTAGAGTTTGACAAACAAAGAAGAGTATAGCATAAAGTATACCTTGAGAGTTAGGTGAGTGACAAGGTCATCCAAGGCTTATAAACCAAGCCAAGGAATTTGGAATTTATTCAAAGGTAAAGGGAATTTATCAAAAGGATTTAGTTAAAATAATCAAGTGATTCACTTCATACATTTCAGAATCCCATTCCAGTTAGAATTTTTTTGAATTGCTCCAGAAGATATAATATGGTAACTTGGTTTAGAGGTAGTAGACATGATGTTGGCAAAGAATGGACATATTATGGATAAATTAGAGGAATAGATTCAATAGGATTAGGCATCAGATTAGATGAAGAAGGTGCCAAACATGGAAAACTTAAAGGTGAATAGCAGAATTCCGGTTTATATAACCAAGAGGCTGGTGGTACAATATAAGATGCAAGATGAGGCATGACTAGAAAGAGTTCAGTGTTTCACATATTAACGTTCAAAATGAAGTGAAGAAGTTACTCAGAGAGCTCAGAAATTCTGGGAAGAAGATATATCTTGGAGAGTCATCAATAAAATGATATTTCTAATGAAAAGAATGGAACAAATCACTTAGAAAAATGTACAGAGAAGTCAGTCCAGTACCAAAATCTGAGGAACACCCACATTTAGGCTAAAGAAAGCCAAGATATAGGGAAAAGTAGAGGAAAATAAGATAGAGCTAATAAAGGGCATTGAGATAGAGGGGGAAGAAAGAGAGGGTGGTACCTTGGCACCTGAGAGAAGAGAACGTTGTAAAGAGGAAAGCACATTCCTGTGCCAAGTGTTAATAATGAGGCGATAAATGAAGAACAGAATCATGTCCTTTGAATACAGTATCATGAAACTTGTTGATCTTGAGAAGTTTCAGTAGAATTGAGGGGTTGAAACCAGGTTGGACTGAAATGAAACAATGCATGGTAAATGAGAAAATTGAAGGTATGTGTATAAATAGGAACTTCAATAAATTGTGGTATAAAGAACAGAATATGAACATCTGGAGAGTGAAGAGGGGTGACAGAGATTGTTTGTTTGCTTGTTTGTTTAAGTAGCAGTATAAATTTTTGAAACTGGGCAGTTTATGAAGATATTATAACCACTTACTATACCAGATTTACTTATTATTGTAATTTATGTTAACTAAGGGATTTATAACATTGTTGTAACCAGATACCTTCCTTGCCCCTCACTTACAGCCAGTTTGTTCAGCTTATTTCCTTTCCTTTACTTGTTATCTTATGTTAACTGAGCAATTTTTAACATTGCTGTTACAAAATGCTTGTCCTTTATTCATAGCCTTCTTTTACAGCCACTTTATGCCCACCCAGCTAGCTTTTGTTAGTTTTCAAGGGCTTCTTACACATTCTCTATTAACCATAACCAAAGCATAACCAATTAATATCTGCCAACTTAAAAAATATCACTAGGGAAGCAGATGTGGCTCAAGCAATTGAGCTTCTGCCTACCACATGGTAGGTCCCGGGTTTGGCTCCTGGTGCCACCTGGAGAAGATGAGAAGAACAGCAAGCTGACCTGACAGGCTGGTGTGGCAAGCTGATGCAACAAGATGGTGCAACAATAAACACAAGGAGGAAACATAATGAGAGACACAACAAAGGAGGAGGCTCAAGTGATTAGGCACCTCCTCCTTCCCACATAGAAGGCCCCAGGTTCGGTTCCCGGTGCCTCCTAAAAGGAAGATGAGCACACAACAAACAGACAGTGAGCACAAACGATGAGGGGGTGGGAAGAAATAAATAATTAATTAATTAATTAATTAATTAAAAAGTCACTATCACCACCTCCCTTTGTTTAAACCCCATAAAAACCTTAAACTCTTTAGCTTTTGGGAGACAATTTTAAGCTGGGGGGTAGGGTGAGGCAGAGGTTTCTTTCTTTATGCTAGTCAACTTTGTATTAAGGCTTTTTTTTTCTTCTTGAAATATTTATGTCATGGCATTGACTTCTGTGTGCATCAGGCAACTGAGCCCATTTGCTCAGCAACATTGTCATTTATTAAAAAGACCACCAGAACAAAAATTTTTGATCAAAAATAACTAAGTATATTACATTAATGGCAGGAAGAGATAGTATCACTTTGAGAGTCTTAGTAGTTTTTCAGAAAGGAAGTGTCAGAGAAAGACCTTTAAATTGTTTTAGGATCAGGGCTGGGTGATTTAAGATAGATATTACAAGCAGAGAGATGCCTGGTATTGGACAGAATTCATGACAAAATAGCTTTGGATGGGTAAATATAGTGAGACAAGTCTCTAAAGAAAGTATTAATGAGAAAGTTGGTGATATTAATAGGTAAACTATTTTAGTTGGATTGTTGTCTTATCTTCAAGAAGCAGCTATTTCCTGGAGAAGTAATTAAGCTAACTTGGTTACTTAGCACAGAAATAGTAAAGTGTTCTTAGCTTTTAATTGTTTAGCACAGGGACAAGAATGTACATTAGTTTTCCTTTATAGAAGTTACCAGAAGAAATTTGTGTGCTGATGAGAAGTGTTTCAATAAAGTGTGAAAAAAGAAGGGGAAAATAGGTGATAGCTAGAAGTCCTTGAGAAAGCAAGAGTTATGGATTGGTATCCATAACACAAGCATATTTCATAAACTAAGTTTCTTATCTGGAAATCTGAAATCTAATGTCTAATCTATCCAAGAGTATCTTAGGGTTTGGGGGAGATCAAGAAAATATATAAGAAACTGTTTTGGCATTGGTAATCTAATTAACAGAAATTATCATCACCTATAAGAATTTTCACTGGTAAATTTTTAATTTAGTATTTTATTACCTTTAATAGTTGTTCTAACTGAGATAATTAAGGTGTAATATATAAGAGAAATTAAACCATTTACTTGAAATTAGGACCTTGCATTTTAGTCTCAGATTTGCCAGTTACTAGCTGTAGATCTTTGCAAAGTCACCATACCTCTTCTGAATGGAATAGCAAGGACTATAATTCAGATCTGCTTAGCTTCAAAACTCATGCTTCTTTTAATATACCTCACATATTTTCATGATAAATAAGATGTTCTTTATTATGTGCATTCTATAATCAGATCCAGTCTACTGCTGCACAGCAAATTCTACAATTTTAAATGAAATCCACAATGTCAAGTGTTTCTTCTCAGTAATGTAAAAGGTGTCACTCATTAACACACTCAACAAATAAATACTGGGTATTTATATCTATTAGGACTTAATTTGGTTGTGAGAAACAAAAGCAAAGAATGGCTTAAATATTTAAGGTGTTAATTCTTGTTAAGTAATGGATATTTTAGAGATAGGAAGTCTAGCACCTATCTTGCAGCTCTATCCAGGTTGTTCACTCTAGATTCTGGTTCTTCATTATTAGCTCATGATTGCCAAATAGCTGCTAGCCTTCTAAGTTTGCATTCAATATATGAGGAAAGGGAAAAGAAGCAAGAGGCATGCACCATGATTTCTGCCTCTAGTAATGGAAGAGTAGCTTATAAAAGACAATTCTATGGAATGAGAATAAATAGAAATGTAGATCTTATATTTTAAGTAAAATTTATTTTTAAGAAACATTTTAGAGATACAGATATATTGAGCAAATAGTATGAAGTGTTCTTCATATCCCACCCCCTCAGTGTCCCCTATTCTTATCATCTTATATTTAGTATGGTATACTTGTTATAATTAATGAACCAATATTGATAAATTATTATTCAGCAAAGTTGATGATGACTTTGGCAGTTTTGAAGAGTACTGGTCAATGTCTCTCAAGTAGGAATTGACTGATTTTTTTTCTTGTAATTAGACAAGGGCTATAGGTTTAGAGAAGAAGACCACAGAGATAAAGTACATTTTCATCATACCATATCAAGTGTACATATTATCAAACTGACTTATCACTAATGATGGTAATCACTTGGCTGAGGTGGTGTTTGTCAGGTTTCCCCACTATAAAGTCATTCCTTTCCCACTCTCTATACTCTTTGGAAAGGAATCTTTATGCACAGCCCACAATTTAAAAATGGAAGTTATGCTTCTTCTCCTTGAGTGCCAAGTTTCTACATAAATTATTTGGTGTTCATCTACATGGAACATTTGTTTCTTCTTCCAATTTATTTATTTATTCAACCATTTGTATGGACTCGAGGATATTTATTTTATAATTTGGTTTGTAATCCAATACTACTTTATTTTGCTTACATTGTTACATGAAAAAAATTAATATACCATTATTAGTAACAGACAGTAGCAGACAAAATTATTAAATATATAGAAGGTTTAAGCAACACCTAGTAGAGGATAACAAATTGGTCTAATTGGCATATATTGGACCTTGTACACAACAATGAGAGAATGCACATTCTTTTCAAGAGTGTATAGAACATTTACCAAATGTATCCAGTAGAATTGATCATAAGGCAAATCATTACAAATTTCAAGAAAGTTAAATAATCCGGTGTATTTTCTCCAAACATAGTTAGTTAAGCTAGAAATAAAAAATAAACAAGAAAAATTACCAAACATTTTGAAATTAAGCAAAATATTTCTAAGTAAGAAGTTTAGAAAAGAAGTTGCCCACGCTTTAAATGTGGCCTGTGGATATTGACTTCCTTCCAAAACGTGAGTGCAGTACTAAAGGGTAAGGGAATAACTACAATGGAGCAACCTGCCAACACTGTATCAGCCAGGTGATCAAGGTCAATATCAACAGTAGTACATCATTGATAGTATATACACAAATATGTTGTGAAAAATAGCACTCTGTGATCTTCCTCTCATAACCGCATTTTAATCATGAGGAAAACATCAGAGTAATTCCAAGAGGGGCATCCTACCAAATATCTGGTCAGTATAACTCAAAATCATCAAAGTCATCAAAAACAAGGAATGTCTGAGAAATTGTCATAGCCAAAAGAAGTCTATGGATACAGAATATTAAATATAATATGGTATTCTGGATAGGATCCTGCAACAGAAAAATGGATAATAGATAAAAATTAAGGAAATCTGAATCAAGAATGGACTTTAGTTAATAGTAATGTATCAATATTGGCTCATTTATGCAACAAATGTACACATGCTAATGTAAGATGTTAAACATAAGAGAAACCATGTGTGAGGTTGTGTGAGGAAATTCTATGTATTATCTGCTCAATTTTTCTATAAATCTAAACCTTTTCTAAAACAAATGTTAGTTAAAAATAATGAACAATGGAAATCAGCAAATAATTTTACTTAATAATTGTAGAACTATGATATATCAAAATTAATGGGACAAAGCTAAAGCTATGTTACTGGGAAATATCTAGCTTTATATATATATATATATATATATATATAATAAAAATGCTGAAATTTAATAATATATTATCTATCTGAAGAAGTTAGAAATAAAATTAAATCCAAAAGTGTAGTAGGGAAGCGGCTGTGGCTCAATCAGTAGGGCTCCCGTTTACCATATGGGAGGCCCCGGGTTCGGTTCCCGGGGCCTCCTGGTGAAGGCAAGCCCGCCCGCGCGGCGTGGTTAGCTGACCCAGCGAGCACAAGCAGCAAGGGGGGGGGGAAATGAATAAATAAATAAAATCTTAAAAAAAAAAAAAAAAGTGTAGTAGAAAAGGAATTATGGAGCAGAAATAAATTAAGTAGAAAAGAGTCAAAGTAAAAATTAAAATTGATAAGCATATGCTAAAAATGATGAAGAAAAAGGAAAGAAGTCATAGATTAACAATAACAATAACAAAATATATCACTACAGATCCTATAAACTAAAAATATAAGAGCATAATTTGATAAACACTATTCCAATGAAAGTGAGCTTTTAGATGAGATGAATAAATTCCTTTAAAAATGACTTATTAAAAATGATGAAAGAAGAAATAAAATTTTGACTAACTTTTAAAGAAATTGAATTTGTAATTAAAATAAGACAACTTCTCAAAAAAATATTTGAGGAAGAATTAATTCAAATTTTGCACAAAATACTTCAAAACATTGACTGCCAGAAAAAGAGAATGTTATCTGAGCTAGAGAGAATTTTTAGGAATGTCCCTTCCCCAAGATTCCAATACCCCTACTTGCCAGACCTGTGAACATGATGAGATATCACTTCTGTGTTTTTATATGACATATTTTACACGATAGAATTTACCTAAAAGGGGAAAATTATCTGGTTGGGCCTAATCTAATTACATGGACCCTAAAAGCAGAGAACTTTCCCTGGCTGTGGCAGAAGAAGAAGGCAGAAGACAAATGCCAACATGGAAGTCAAAGAGATAGGAAGCATGAGAATGCCTTGCCATGCTATTGTTGGTTTAAAGATGAATGGACAATGTGAGAAGAAATTGGTGTTGGATGTGAGAAGCTGAAACAAAGGCCCCAGATGGCAACCAGTTAAGAAAAGGAACCTCAATCTTACAGCTGCAAGACATTGATTTCTGCAAAGAGCCTGAATGAGCTTGGAAGTAGCTTCCAGAAAGAAGCCAGCTAACACCTGTATTCTGACCTTATAAAGCACTGAGCATAGAATCTAGTTATGTCATGCCTAAACTCCTGACCCAGAGAAACTTTGAGATAAAAAAATCTGTGTTTTCAGCCAATAATCTTGTAATATATCATTCAGCAGTAGAAAATGAATACATTATTCAACTCATTTATTGAGTCCAGAAAACCCTTGATCCCAAAACCTAACAGACTTTACAAAAAAGGAAAATTATAGCAACTTTTATGACCATTGAAGGTAAACTCTTAATCAAAATATTCAAATTGAATTCAGAATATACTAAAAAGGATAATATGTCATGACTAAGTTGGGTATAACATCTAAATGCCAGTCAATGTAATTCAATGTATTAAAATTATGCAGAACAAAAATCATGTGCTCATCCTGATAGATGCTTGCTACAATAGCATCTATTTAACATTTTATTGAAGGTCCTAGCCTCCAAATCAGTAATCCAACAAAAATATATAATGGTATAAGGACTGTAATAAAACAAATAAAAATTCATTTCATTCACAGATCATATAATTGTTTATGCAGATGTTTGAAAAAAATGTACACACGAGCTCTTAAAATTATAGGTGAATTTAGCACAGTTGCTGAATAAAGAAATCAAGACATCAAACTCATTTTCTCATATATCACCACCACCAACAAAATAGAAAGGGAAATGAAAAGTAATATACCATTTACAATAATATATATATTTTTAAATACTAAGGAATAGATCTAGATGATTTTGTGAAAGACCTCAATACAGAAGACAAAACATTACTGAAATAATTTTAAAAGCAACAACCAAATGAAAATTATGGATTTTCACTGATTGGAAAACTCAACATTATAATAATGTCAAATCTCAAATTGATTTATTCATTCAATGTCATCTACACAAATAGCTTAGTAAATAAGTGTATGTGTTTGTGTTTGTATAAATAGGCAATCTGATTCAGGTAGCTGAGACATTTTACAAAATCAAGCAAAATTGTGCAATTTCATTTATATTAACTAACAGAGTATTCTATCTGTAAAAAATTAGACATATAAATTAAAGATCAGTATTAAGAGCCCTAAAAAATACTCATATTTGTCCCCTTGATTTATGACAAAGCTGCTATTGCATTACAATGCAAAAATGACTTTCTTTTTGATTACTAGTGCTTAGTTATTTGAACACCTGTATGGAAAAAAAGAAGAATCTTGATCATCCAAAATATATTCCAAATGAATTGTAGATATTAATGTGAAAGTTACAAAGAGAAATTATCTAGAAGATACCATAGAAGTGTGTTTTCATGACTTATTTCAAAGATAACATCTTCTTAACAGACAGAAGATATATTAGTCAATAAGGGAAATATTGATTAATTGTACAGCATTAAAATTAATAACAGATATTTTTCAAAAGATACTATTGAGAGAGTAAAAAAGTATATCAAGTGGGAGATTATGTTTTCAATATATAAAACTGAAAAGGTATTGTGCCCAGCACTTAGACTTTTTTTTCAATTGAGTAAGAAAGGGACTACCCCTTCCTGGATGATGGAGTAGTCATACTTTTCCTATTCCTTTTGCTAAAATACTACTAAAAACCATGAACACTATATATATAAACAGTCACACAGACTCTGAAAGGAATAGAGAGAAAGAAGGCTTTCTAAGGTCCTTGAGACCCCAGGAATAACCTACATCTTAGATATCTGAGACTCAAATACCAACAGATACAGACTAAATTAATTAATTAATTAATTTAATTAAGTCTGCTCTTAGAAAAAGGACCAACCCCCCCCCACAAAAAAAAAAAAAACCAACCTTGTAGACAATAACCACTCTATTCCAGCCAAACACCAGAGGAAAAAAAACCACTATGGTTTCACCACATTAGCAAAGGGTGAGTGGGAACCCCAGATAACTTCCACCTCACAAAGATATAACAAGACACCCAATACGGCCCTCTCCTCACTCTACTGGGTTTTTGTCTTTGGCAAATATGCTTGAAATAAATGAAAAAATGTGAAGTTTCAGCAAAGAAATAGAAAGATTCAGTAAAGAAATAGAAGATATAACTAAATCCAAATGGAAATTTTAGAATGGGAAAATACAATAACCTAAATAAGACACTTAGTGGGATAAGCTCCTCCAGAAAATGGAGGAAGTAGGGAAGGATTCAGTGAACTTGAAGATAAGTCCATAGATATTACCCAATCTTAATAACAAAGAGAAAATAGACTGAAAAAAAAATACAGTGACTCAGAGACCTGTGGGAATATAACAAAAGATCTGACATTCATGTTATTGAAATCCCAGAAGAAAAGGAGAAAATTCACAGGATTGAAAATATACTTGAAAAAATGATGGCTGAAATTTTCCCAAGTTTGTCAATAGAAATGGACCTACAGATTCACTAAGTTGTGTGAAACTCAACAGTGTGAGCCCAAAGAAATCCAAACCAAAACATATCAGAGTCGAGTTTCTGAAAACTAATGACAAAGATAAACTATTGAAAGTGGCAAGAGAGAAATGACACCTTATGTATATGGGGAAGAATGGAATAAGAGTAGAATTTTCATCAGAAACATGTGGGCTAGAAACAAGTGGCACAAGAGTTTTCAAGTGCTGAAAGAAAAGAACCGTCAGTCCAGAATTTAGAACAGAATTCTTTGAAAATAATCTTCAGGAAAGAAGGGGAAGCCTAGTCATTCTGAAATGCAGGTAAACTGAAAGATGTTATGACCAGCAGAGCTATTCTAAAAGAAGTTCTCTAAACAGAAAGGAATCAATAGAAGGAAACTTAATATCAAGAAGGAAGAAAGTAGATGGAAAGCAAAACTATGAACACATAAAATAGACTTTTCTTCTCCTTTTGAGTTTCTATGTTTGATACTTGAAGCAAAAGTTACATCACTATGTGGTCCTAATGTATATAGAAGAAATATTTAAGACAATTTTATTGTGAATGGGGGAGTACAAAAGAAGACAAAGTGAGGTAAAGTGTCTGTATTTCATTGGCAAACTGTTGACACCAGTAGACTGTGATGGTTATATATATATATATGATGTAATACCTACAGCAATAATTTAAAGACTTGTACAAAGAGATACACTCAAAAATACTATAGATAAATCAAAATGGAATTGTAAAATATATTCAAGTAACTCAAGGAGTCAGGGAAAAGAAAACAGGAGCAAAAGATGGGAAAAAACAGAAAACAAAAAAAATGATAACTCAAGACCTAACCTGGCAGTAATTAAATCAAATGTAAATGACCTCAATACACCAATAAGAAGACATAGATCAGCAGAGTGTATTAAAACTCATGGCGCTGCCAGCTATATTCTGTCTTCAAGAAACTCACTTCAGTTATAACACATAGGTAGGTTGAAAGTAAAAGGATGATAAAATATATCATATATACATTAACAGAGCAAAGAAAACCTGCCTATATTAGAATTAGGTAAAGTAAACTTCAGGGCAAGAAAATTACTAGAAACCAAGAGAGATATTTCATGATGTAAATAGATTGATACACCAAGAAGACATAGCAATTCTAAATCTGTATGCAACAAATAACAGCTGCTGAATATGTTAAGAAGAAACTGATAGTATTGAAAGCAGAAATAAACAAATCTACAATTTTTCTTGGAGACATCAGTTTCTTGCTCTCAATAATCAATCAATAAAACAACTAGACAGAAAATTAACAAGTATTTAAAAGAACTCAAAAATCCCATTAACATAAGGATCTAATTGACATTTATAGAACAACCATGAGCCAAGTACATTTTTTTGTCAAGTGCACACAAAACATACCAAGATAGATCACATACAGGGTCATAAAATAAAATATCAACAAAATTTAAAGAAGTGAACTCATATAGAGCATGTTATAAAATCACAATGGAGTAAAAATATAAATCAATAAAAGAATGATACCTGGAAAATCTCCAAACACTTGGGGACTAAACAACACACTTTTAAATAATACAAGGGCCAAAGAATAAGTCTCAAGGTAAATAAAAATATATAAATTGAAATGAGTCAAAACTGAAATACAAAATATCAAAATTTGTAGGACACAGTTAAAGCATTTGTAGCATTAAATGTTTACATTATAAAATAGTAAATTTTTCACATCAATAATCCAACTCCCATCTTAAAACCTGGGAAGAGATGAGCAAAATATACCCAAAGCTAACAGGATAGAATGTCTAGTACTCTACAGATGATAGGTTAGAGAAGAATATAGATTGCAAGTGTTAGAAATTAAATCATTTTTTCCACAAAAGATGTACTCAAGCACTAACACCCATTCCTATGGGTGTAAACACATTTGTAAATAGTATCTTTGAATATGTTTTTAGTTCGTATGAGTCAGGGTCTAGATGTGAATCCATTTTTAAGTGACATCTTTGAAGATGTTTTTTTGTTAAGGTGAGGCCAAACTAAATGAAAGTTGGCATAAATCAAATATGGTTGAACTCTATAAGCAGAAGAAATTGAGCATGAAAGAAGAAAACAGCAGAGACAAAAAGAGAGAAATCAGCATGTGACAAAGGCAGAAGTTGAGTTAGCACTAGGTTTCTACAGACTTCAGGGAAAACATGACCCACCGATACCTGGATTTTGGATTCTTTTTTGGACCCCAAAACTGTGAGCCAATAAATTTCTTTTCAAGTATGATTGAGTTTTCCTGTAATTAAAAAATAAACGTTTTTGTAAATATACATTTCTGCTAAGAGAATTCCTGGTCTTCTCTTCTACCAGATTCACTTAGAACCCACCTCTATGAGCCCAGTGTGTTTGACATGAGACTATTTATGAGCCTCCATATTGCAATACAAGTACCCTCACTTCTAGATTGTGAGCTCTTGAAGCCAAAAACTGCCTTTGTCACCTCACAGCCACCAAATCCAACATATAGGATCAGTACAAGTCTGTGGATGTAATAAAATGTGGCAAAAACAATAGTCTGACTTCAAACACTGCCACAGGTAACTCTATATCAACAAGATGATTTGTTGACTTCCATCCATTTCCTTTCCATTCTTAAAGAACTATCTTAAAAAATATGCCTTCCTCTAGCTCACACAATATACAAAATAACTCACAATGTATCACCAATCTAAATATAAGTGATAAAACCATAAAGCTTTTAGAAGAAGCAATAGGGGAACTATACAAATACAAGAACTTGTATTTAGCAATGAATTCTTAGATGTGACACCAAAAACATGAGAAATAAAAGAAAAAAAACAATAAATTGTACATCCTCAAAATTAAAAATGTATTTTTTTACAACAAAAGACATTATAAAGAAAGTGAAAAGACAACCTACAGAATGGGAGAAAATAGTTGCAAATCATATAGCTGATAAAGATGTAGTATATAGCACGTAAAAAGATATTCTACAACTAAAAACAAAAAGACAAAAAACAAATTAAAAATGAGCAAAGAACTTGAATAAACATTTGCCCAAAGATGATATATAATATTCAAGCATATGAAAAACTTCTCAGTAAATCAAAGCCACAATGATATAGCACTTCACACCCACTAGGATGTCAACTTCCAGATATTTACTCAAAAGAATGGGAAAAAAATGACTCAAACAGATAGATGTACACCAAAGGCCATAGCATCATTATTCCCAGTAATCAAAAGTTGGAAACAACTCAAGTGCCCATCACCAGATGAATGGATAAAGAAAATGCAATATATCCATACAATAGAGTATTATTCAACCATAAGAATGAGTGAAGTTCTGATACATGCTAAAACTTAGATGTACCTTAAAAACATTATACTAAGTGAAATAAGCCAGCCAAAACAGGCAAATATAGTATGCTTCTACTTACATGAAAATTGTAGAATAAGCAAATTAATACAGGCAGAATGTAGATCAGAGGTTACCAGAGACAAGTGTGAAGAGTAATGGGGATTTTTGCTTAATAGGTACAGATTTATCTTCAGAATGATGAAAAAGTTTTGGTAATTGCTGATGGTTATGGTAGCACAGCATTGTAAATGTGATTAGTATCACTGAATTGCACACACGAAAGTGGTTAAAATGGGAAATTTTGTGTTGTATGTATGTTACCACAGTAAGATTTTTTAAAAAAATGTTCTAAATGGCAAATTTTGCATTATGTTACCACAGTCACTTTTTAAAGTGGCCATGAAAAAATTCCATGTTGAAGCTAGGATAAGATGAAAAGCACCCCAAATTCACTAAAATTGGGCAATACATTGCTATTTATACCCATATAAGTACTTTCTGCAAGCCATTACTTTGGGAAGAGATCCAGTTCATTTCCTGGTAACCACCCACTATCTGTTCTTGCTCGCTTTCTCTCCTTCCCTCCTTCTCTCCTTCCCTCTTTTTCACAACACACAAGTGTACACAAACAAATTAAATGGTCTACATATTTTAATATTTGTATTATTGTATTTCAATGTTTATTTTAACCTCTAAAGCTAAAAGCATCTGGGTGAACTAGGTGATTCCAATGCATGCCACAGAAGTTGCTTTGACAGATTAAATATGTAAGTTCCTCATGTCTAAGGAAAGTGAATAGGAGATGTTGACTCTAAGGCAAATCCATGTCAAAGGAGGACTTACCCCTTTTGGAATCCTGAATTATATTCTAATATTTTGTCCCAAGACATAGAGAAGCAAAAAGGTCAAGGAAATGAGACATATTTGTCTACAGTTGGATGCAAGGATCCACCCCGGGATCCTCTTCTCTCAAGGGTATAACAGGTAGAAAGTTGGAAAGGGATGCTCTTGAACACAGCACAATTATTTGAAAATGCACATAAATATTTTAAAAGGAAAAAAAATCAAGTATATGGTAATATTAGGACAATGTATTTGACTGACATTTTAAGTTTCTGCTGTGAGTAAATAGAGTTTAATTAAGCTATAGGGCACAGGTTTTTGCACAGTAGTTTTTTTTTTTAATCATGCATTTACGAGTTCTATGGCATTTCTTTGTGGCGAAGAGACATCAAGATGGTACTAGAAAATAAAACAAATGATGTTTATAGGAACTGAGTGGGATTGAGAGTTCTTTTTAGTAGGCTTCGGTTTTGCAAATATGCTTACTTATTTAACAGCTCACAAGTCTCTCTCGGATGTGCATGCTCTCTTTCACTCTCTCACACACACACATACAAAATAAATCAAAAGAATTATATACTCACACTAAAGATAATCTCTCTAAGAAAATACAATGGGATTTTTTATAAACTCATCTGATTGTGCCAAATTTTTCTAGAAAACTTTCTAATTCTTTTCTCTTGGAGAAACATCTGTCTTAGTAACTGAGGAGCTTGGCCAGCTCTGAAGGAAAATGAAAGTAAAACCACAGTGTCCTCAGTGCTGTTTACATTAACATCCTTTCAATGGCTACATCTTCTAATGCTGTGTGAATGTACTAAGACCAGTTTGAGGAAAAGAGAAAAGAAAAAGAGGATCAATTATAGAAGAGTTTGTATAGAGGGAAGAAAAGGAAGTAAAAATTACAGCTTGGCAAACCATTCATAATGAACTACTAAGCTGGTTGAGAAATACTTGCTTAAAAAAAATAATAGGGGAGGCTGAAACGCAGAAAGTGTCCATCAAAATTGGAACTGACCTCAGCAGCAAGGGAAAACCTTTCCAGGTATGATGTTAAACAGGAAGTTAGCATCATTTAATTTGCTTCGGGATATTAGTTTTAATAAAATCTTAGCATGTAAAATAGCATTTGGAATATAGGAAAGATTCGATTTTGGTATTTTGAAGATATATCTACTTATACTCTTAACTCCCTATCTGGTTCTAATATTCTGGTGCTAATCCTCTTAGATTTTCTAGATTAATAATCTTAGCATCTAGATACATGGCAGCTTTAAATTTTAAATATGTATGTTGCATATTTTTTTACTCTTTTATAATGTTTTATCTAAAATTCCAAAAAGATGTTGAATCATTGACATGATAATAGACATCATTATTTCTACTTCATTAAATAAGAAGTATTCTAGTGATTATTTCTAAATTTCTCCACCGACAATGTTTTATTCTGGTAGATACTCTTTGAAAGATTAAGAAAGTTTTCTTTTGTTCATTGTTTGTTAAGAATACTGGGTTTTGGGTTTTGGTTTGGAATTACCATTAAAATCATGTAAACTTTGTTATCTGTTTGTTTATCCGAGCATTATCTGTTTCTTGATGCCAAAGCAGAATATGATTGTTTAAAAATAACTGGACAGTCTGGGATACACTGTGTGCTTCTGTGTATATGAAATAGAGGTGCAGAATCTTGATTGCAATTTATTTAATCAATCTGATAAGATTTTATACTTCTTACCAAAAAAAAATATGATATGAACAGTTATAGTGTATTGGTTTGTTTTTTTATTAGAATATCAGTTGTTGCTATCAAATAGTCAAAAGTATTATTTCAATTTTTTCTAAGCTTTTTTTATAATTTGGGAAAATATATATCTGAATACTATTTGTGATATTTTATTTGTGCTTTATTCCTTTTTCTTTATCTGAATTTTCAAAATATACAATCATATTGAAGTTAGAAAATTTACTATTTTCTTAGTTGTTGCCTTTATCATTACATTTTAAAATTCCTAACCTTTTAGATATTTTTACTATTTATGTATATAAGTTTTTGGTTTGAAAGCTTAGTTAATTTTTTTTAATTTTTCTGTTTATTGTTGAAAATATCTTAACCTGTAAATTTTCTCTGGTGATGGTTCCATTATATCAGGAAGTATACATATTTAGTATTATTCAAGTTGCTTCTTTTTCAATGGTTTGTAATGTCAGCTCACATTTCTTTAAGCCAAGAGTTCATTCAAAGGGTGCTATATAATTTTCAAGTTTATAGTATTTTCCCCTTTTATTTCTCAACAAATAATTCAACTAGTTTTTGTTCATCAACAAAAAAAGCTGAGCCAAATGGCTAAGGACTGACCAAGACTATTCTTCTCTGTCTTGGCCAAGCTGCCAGCCTTGCGCCCTACTGACCCTTACTGGTTTCCTCCCCAGCACAGACTGCTTTGAAACTCATCTTGCAGGTGTAGGACTGCAGATTGCAGAGAAAAAAAACACAACTTCAGATGCCAGCTATTCCAAGTTATAAGCCTCACTGTTTTTTGTTCGTTTGTTTTTCGATTAAGCAATAATTTTAACTTTACTAGATGAAACAGACTCATAACATAGTCTGCATGAATGCAAAATAAGCTATCTACAGCAAGTGATAAGGAAACCAGGCAAAGGGGGTGGGGGAAAGCATACATTGAAAAAAAGATTCTCTTGAAACCAACAAAAAATATCAAATCTTTATTATAAAGGACTTTGCCAAGAATTGCTGGATTTCCCCCAACTCATTTGCTGAAAATCAACAAAAGGATCTAGCACTTTGTGTTCGTGTCAAATGTCAGATCATAGCATCCTAAAGCAAAGCAAAACAATCACATTAAAAAAACACACACACAAAATACTAAAAGAAAATCCTCAGACCACCCCCATAAAACCGTACAACAGTAATTCCAGACTTACTGGGATATCACCTCCCCGCATCCCTTTCACAGATGGCCTAATGGTACTTTCTCAATGCCCTTGCCCTGAATAAAACAAAACTACTCCACTGCCTTCTTCAGAGTTGAGGTCTTCTCTCTCATACCTACCCGAGTAGCTATAAATGAAGTCTTTATTGTTTATTTTAAAAACTTTCCAAATTTCATGCACTTTGATCAGAGAATGTGGGTTTGAGTTCCATTTTTTTGAATGTTTATGATCTGTTTTTCTTTTTGTGAATGTCCCATGTGTGTTTGAAATTATGTAGTTTCTTTTGATAAAGTACAAATATTTATGGGAGATCTGTCTTATTAATGGTGTTGTTATTCAAATTCTTTATACCCTCTTGCCATGGCTCCTTATATCCCATGCTAGTTCTCATTTAATAGTATTTAAATAATATGAGCTAATTTGGATTAAATAAAAGAAGATCAATGTATGTAGGCTAAATGTTATTTTGCTTGGGTTCCAGCAAAATTTCTAGATTTATTTAATGCTAACAGATATCATTAAATAACAATTATTCTTTCTTCATAGCAACTCTCTGTCATTGGTCATGTAAGCAATTGCTAGACAGCAACTCCAGGGCAATATCTCCAAGGGGATACTCCAATGGTAAGTAAACTGTTGTAATAATAAACTATTTCATTACAAACTGGAGTGATTCTGAAACAAGAGGTAAAAACATTCCTTTAAAACTAATCAAGAAGCTAATCTCATAACTCAAAGAAAATGGTCCATGTGCTCCTTGACTTTTCAGCCTTAGTTTATTTCTTTAAAAACATAGAAGGATGTATAATGAAATAAGAAAATATATACATATGAAGCATATACTTACACATACTTAGAAATATATTCAGATATATTTTATATAAATACATAAATCCTGAACTGATTTTCAAGAGGTGTTGCTTAACCTCTTTTCTCTTTTGTTTTTCTTTACAAAATGGAAGGATAGTTTAACTTGGAGGTCTCTAAATTGTGAGAAGACAAAGATTGTTTCATTCTTAGCAATGATACTGCTACATACAGTTTTAAAAATTTTGAATGAATGACTAAATGAACAAAGGATTATATTAAGCTTCTGTTAAGGCCAGAAAAGCAAATTGATGGGTTCCTTAACCTCTCTAGTATGATGGGATTGTAATATCCACATTTCCTACTAACTTATTATCTTCTATATGGTTATTTCAAACATTTTTGGTCAAGAGCCAGAAAAAAAGGTTTTTAGATATATATTTTCAAAAAGTCAGTCTGTGAATAACTCTCTCCATATCCTTTTCTCATGGAAAGTAATCCATGGTTCTCACTCTGATATCATCATAAGGTTACTTCCAAGAGAGCTTGGTGAGTATTGGTGGGAACTGATGAGGATTGCTTTCCTTTTGGCTGAGAACCTTCTCTTTGGGCTTCTTAACCTCATAATTCCAACCCACTATTTACTTGTCTACTGGTTTTCATCACTGAATACACACTTAGAAGTAGTCCCAGGTTGCTGATTTTGCAACAATTATTATAACAATTTGTAATAGCTGATAGGTGCTAAAGATCACACTGTTTCTCCCAAAACAAGAAATCTTGATTACTTTCTTTATTCTTTATATTTCATTAAGAAATGTTTTCTTTTCAACTCTCTAAAGTAAACACTGTTGTATTGTCAGAAAACTAGAATAGGTTTCCAAGGCTTAGGTGGTTAACATTGTAGACTTGAGAGGGAAAAAATGACAGAAAACTTTAGTTATTTTAAACAGTCAACTTGATATTCTGAGTAGTAGTCATTTTAGCAAGATGTTTAATTGCCTCTCTTGGAAGTCAAAGATGGGTTCATTAACAAGCAAGTTTTAGAAGAAGCAGAAATAGTGGAAGAAAACAGTGAAGTTTATCTTTGGCATGATCAAGCTTACCGATTTGACTCCTTTTCCCTCTCCTACTCTGATTGCCCCCATCTTGTAAAGACATTAACACTTAGTTATTACATTGAAAATAATAACTATGGCTTATTGATTGCCCAAGGATTAATGACAAGAATCCTGAAAGGTAAGCATTATTAACTCTATTTTTACTTATGAGGAAAGCAGGCACAAAATAATTACTGGTTTGCCTTAGGCTACAAAACTGCTACTAGTGTAGCCAAGATCTGGATCTAAAGACCTATGTGACCTCCTTATGGTGATTTCCAAAGGGAATGGTTTTTTAAGTGTTATTATTATTTGAGTGTAGAACACAAGGCTTCTCCAACATCTTGAAATTTTTTAAGCATTATGATTAAATAGAGCTCTTCCTTGTGTTCCTACACAAGCAAGAGTCTTTAGTCTTGTATCTTTCTTCAGTCTGGGCATAGCATCAAATCACTCATGTGTATTTACTTGGCTATGCCTAATTATGCAGTAGAGCAGAAAGGGCTACCTAAGTCATGACTTTGTGTGTCTCGGAAAAGTATGGAAGCACTAGTATAAGAGAGTAAGTTGTTTAACAAATAATTTAAAGGTAGAGAAATATATTAAGAATTTTTACCTCTCCCTTTCATTTATTTTTTTCAGTTTGAGGATTTGAACTGAGAGAACCATGACCACAGAAGAATTAGGTAAATCTATTTTAAGATTATGATACAAAATTCAAGGCCTGTGTCCTCAAAGTTGTTCAAGATGGACTATAAAATAGCTCCAAACTTCCTAACCATGAAAGAGAGATATGAGCCACCTTTCAAATTTTCAGGGCTATTGTTATCAAACCAACTCTGCCATCCCAGGGATTAATATCTGAAAAACTTTATGGGCATATGCATTGATATCCTGAACAAGTACCAACAAAAACTTTCATACAATAATAAATTGAAGTCTGTATTTTTATCAGGTATGTCTTATAACTTAAGTCAATATGTACAGTGATTAAGATCATGGTTCTATAAAAGTTTAGCTATTTCTTTTTTCTTTCCTTTCTTCACTTATATTTTTTATTTTTAACTTTAATATAAAAGATCATTTTTAATGATTAAATATGTCCAGTGCCTACAAAGTCTGTTTCCCTTACTTTTTAAAAAATACTTTTTTTTAACCTTCAGGCACTTGATTAGTAAATTGTTATAAATAGCTGTGCGTTATATGTACTTATTCCAAATTAAAAATAATATTTTCCGGTTTCCTCTCTGACATGTAAAGAGCTTGGAAGTCATCATTCTCATTCTCACAACAGGAAAAAAAGCTGAACAAAATGAAACTCAGCATTTATTCTTAGATCCATCAGATAATTGAAGTCACAGAAACCACCGACACCCTGAAAACTGGAGAGAGAGTCAGATAGAGCAAATCACAGATTACCCTGTATACCTAAAGATGAACAGAAGGCCCAGAAACCAAAAACTCATAGGAAAACTAAATCAGCAAACCGCTGGAAGCTGAGTGTGGACTAGCTTAAAAGTTCAAAGCTCCTGGGTACCCAGTCTTATCTTTTCATGAGTTTTACCTCAATGAGCTCCACATCATGCTCAGAGTGAAAATCAAGGAAATATCCTTTCATACTCTCAGGAAGAGAAGAAAAAAGTAGGTTTGAAACACACTGAGGGTAATAGTAACCATATTTAAATATGCCTATAGTGTTCTGTTCTCTATTTTCACTCAAGGAAAGTATTTTACCAGAACTTAATCAATTTGAGGGGAAGGGGAAATGCCCAACTCCAGACCTTTTTGATCTTCCTCCATCACCTAAAGAGGAATTTACAAAAAAAGGAAACTAAGAAGCAATTGTAAAGGTCGCAGCCCAGAGGCAAAGCTTACTCAAAGACTGAGACCTAATAATAAAATGATAAGATGCTTCCCCTCCACCCTGCCTCACCAGGACAGCAACAGAGATTCTGTATAACCACAGTGGATTACGGCTGAAAGAACCACAACGCTCAGACTCTAGTCAAGGCAGAGTTTCTAAGGAAGCACTAAAGCACCAGCTGAGAGAAAAACAAAGACGTTAGAGGAAATTGATGCCTTAGACATCTACATCTACAGCAAACATTAAAAACATCATCCCTCCTAGCCAGAATAACAGAAACTCTC
Organism: Tolypeutes matacus; assembly: GCA_026826555.1. Taxonomy (NCBI): domain Eukaryota; kingdom Metazoa; phylum Chordata; class Mammalia; order Cingulata; family Chlamyphoridae; genus Tolypeutes; species Tolypeutes matacus. The sequence goes on from JAKSZT010053840.1 coordinate 5,917,339, forward strand.
AAATTAAAGGCTTAAATACTGCATTTCCTATTACCCTACACATTATGCCAAGTTTTCAACAACAATTTATAAGGTATGTTAAATGGCAAGAAATAGCACAGTCTGAAGAGACAAAGCATGCAAAAGAAACAGATTAAGAATGATGGAGATGTTGGAATTAACAGAGTTGGAATTAAAAAACACTATGAAGGAATTTTAGTCAACCAAAATGATGGTATAAGGAGTTCCAGGGTTCCATTCATTAAACAATCTTTGAGCAACTAGTAATAAATGGCAGAGCAATCTTCCTCAAAATTCTGGATATTTGCTAAAGGGTTACAGTAACTGGGTGCATGTTGAATTAAGGAAATACAAATTAAACTTGTGATTTCTTGCTGAATCTCTTACCTCTCTTTAGCATGGAGTGATGCCAGCCTGTGCTCTCTAGCCCTATTTTGAAGGGAGTAGAGTAACGACTATGTGCATACTGTGCTGACTTTATGTCAGTGCCAATCTATAGGGTGGCAACCTAAAAGACCAAATTAAGATGCTCTTCTCTGGCTTGTTGTCCAAGAATTTGCCCTGAAGGAAGATGCAGCTTGCCCACAGTTAAATCAGTATAAGAAATAATTAAATCAAAACAGCCTGGGGCAAATGATTATGAGCTTAAAGACATACAATGGACCACCAGGGAGAAGGGGAATGTATATTTCATAAAGAGTAGAAGGGGCATTCAGATTCCTGTAAACTGAGGAGTTACCAAGGCCATGAGTGCAAGCCCAGGACAAGAGACAGGCTCAGAAAGGATGGAAGAAAACCCACACTTTCACCTTGGACTGATCTTCTTGTTAAGAGGGCTAAGCTCTGTAGGAAGAGCAACAGCCAACAAGGAGCCAGTTTGAAAAGATTGTGAAAGGTGTTTTATGCATTGGTTATTTTGGGTTTTGTTAGCTCCCTTGAATAAGGGCCCCTCTATCATATTACTATCTGGTTAAAAGCTTAAGAAACACACAACTCAGGGACTATATTCCAGAGTCAACACAAACAAATATTAAAATGTATGGTATGGCACAAAAGATTACAAGACAAAGAAACAGGAAATTATGTCCCATACAAAAGAACAAGATAAAACTTCAGAAAATATCCATAAAGAAGAATAGACTTTGAATCTACTAGGCAAAGACTTTTAAAATTTTACTTTAGAGAAAGTACTAAAGGATATCAGGAAAATGATGAGTGAACAATATGAGAATATAAATAAATAGATATCAATTTTAAGAAAGAACCAAACATAAATACTGGAGTTGAAGTCCAAAATAATTGAAATAAAAAATTCCCTAAAGTGTTTCAGTAACAGATTAGAGCTGGCAGAAGAATCAATGAACTCAAAGACAAGACAATGGCAATAATTCAGGCTGAAGATCATGAAGAAAAAAGGTTAAAAAGGGGAATAGAGTCTAAGAGACTTATGGAACACCATCAGTCATACTAATGTATGCATTATGGTAGCAGAAGGTTATAAAAAAAGATTAGAGTAGAGATAAATGACATAGAGAATAGAAACAATAAAAAGATTAAATAAAACCAAACGTTGTTTTTTTTTTAAAAGATCAATAAATCAACAAGCCTTTAAGTAGACTGATAAACAAAAAAGAGAGACGATAAAAACAGCTAAAATATGCAAGGAATAGGGGATAACATTATTACCTACTGCACAGAAATAAAAAAGATTATAAGATACTATGAACAATTCTACTCCACAAATAGGTAACCTAGATGAAGTGATAAATTCTTGGAAACACACTAACTACTAACACTACTGATTCCATAAGAAATAGAATGTCTCAAAAGACCAGTAACAACTAAATATAGTGAATCAGGAATCAAAAATCTCTAAAAAAGAAAAGCCCAGCACCAAATGGCTTCAATGATGAATTTTACCAAACAGTCCAAGGAGAATTAACACCAATCCTGCTCAAACTCTTCTAAAATAGTGAAAAGGAAGTAACACTAATTTAATTATTCTATAAAGCCAACCTCACCCCAATACCAAGACCAGATAGATAGCACAAGAAAATAAAACTACAAATCCAATATGTCTTATGAATACAGATGCAAAAAATTTTCAACAAAATACTAACCGAATCCAACAACATATTAAAAGAATAATATACCATAATAAAGTTGGATTTATTCCAAGTATTCAAAGGTGGGTCAATATAAGTAAAACAATTAATATAATGCACTGCATAAATAGAACAAAGGGAAAAAAACCATAATCCTCTCAACTGATGCAGAAAAGGCCTTTGACAAAATCTAGCCAGAAAAATTGGTCAATAAATGAAAATAAAAGGCATCCAAATCAGAAATGAAGACATAAAACATTCCCTATTTTCAGATGGCATGTTCCTATATATAGGAAATCCTGAAAAAAATCATATCAAAGTTACTAGAGCTAATAAATGAATTTAGTAATGTGGTGGGGTACAAGAGCAACATGCAAAAATTGGTACTCTTTCTATACACTAGAAATAAGCAATCTTAAGAGAAAATCATGAAAAATTTCCATTTTCAATAGCCACTAAAAGAACCATATATCCAGGAATAAATCTAACCAAGGATTCAAGGGACTTATACACAGAAAACTATAAACCATTGCTAAAGGAAATCAAAGAACACCTAAATGAATGGAACAACATTACATGTTTATGGATTGGAAGACTCAATATTGTTAAGCTGTCAATACTACCCAAAGCAATTTATAGAATCAAAACAATCCCAATCAAAATTCCAGCAGCTTTCTTTGCTGAATAGATATAAAGTCATCAAATTTATATGAAATGGTAAGGGTCCCCAAGCAGACCAAACCAGCTTGAAATAAAAGAACTAATTTGGAAGAATCATGCTTCCCAAGTTTAAATATATGACAAAATTACAGTGATCAAAACAACATAGTATGACACAAAGACAGACATATAAATCAATGGAATTGAGTTGAGAGTTCAGAAATAAACCCTCACATATAATTCTGATTGATTTTTTATAAGTGTGTTAAGACCACTGAATGGGGAAAGAATAGTCTCTTCAACAAATGTTGTTGGGAAAACTGGATAGCCATAGGCAAAAGAATGAAGGTGGTTCCCTACTTCATTCCATATAACAAAGATTAACTCAAAATGAATCAAAAGCTTAAATATAAGAATCAAAACTATGAAACTCCTAGAAGAAAACCTAGGGAAACATCTTCAGGACCTTGTGTAAGGCAATGGTTTCTCAGGCTTTAAACCAAAGCACAAGCAACAAAAACAATTTAGATAAATGGGACTTCATCAAATTTTAAAAGAAAATTGTGCATCAAAGGGCTTTACCATGACAGTAAAAACACAATGTATTTAATGTTAGAAAATGTTTCAAAATCACATACCCAATAAGGATTTAATATCCAGAATATTTGAAGAAATCTTATAACTCCATAACAAAAACACAAATACCCCTATTAAAAAAGAATCAAACAATGTGAATAAATATTTCTCCAAAAAGAGTTACAGATGGCCAACAAGACATAAAAATATGTATATCAAAACCACAAAGAGATTCCATTTCACACCCATTAAAATGGCTGCTACTACTACTACTACAAAAAAAAAAAAAAAAAGAAAAATAAGTGTTGGGGAGGATGTGGAGAAATAGGAACCATCATTCATTGTTGGTGGGAATGCAAAATGGTGCAGCCACCGTGGAAAATAGTTCAGTGGTTCCTTCAAAAGTTAAATATGTAATTACTATAGGACCAAGCAACCCATATCTAGGTACATACCCAAAGATATTAGAAGCAGGGACATAAACAGCTATTTGCACACTAATGTTTGTAATGGCATTATTCTCAATTGCTAAGAGTTGGAGGCAAACCAAGTGTCCATCAGCAGATGAATGGATAAACAAAATGTAGCATATACATACAATGAAACATTATTTTGCCATAAAAAGGAATGAAGTTGTGAAACATGAATGGTCTTTTAAAACAACTTATTGAGGGAAGCGGCTGTGGCTCAATCATTAGGGCTCCCGTTTACCATATGGGAGGCCCCGGGTTTGGTTCCCGGGGCCTCCTGGTGAAGGCAGGCCCACCCGCGCGGCGTGGTTGGCTTACCCAGCGAGCATGGGCAGCAAGGGGGGGATAAATAAATAAATAAATAAAATCTTTAAAAAAAAAAAAAAAAAAAAAAACATCTTATTGAGTGAAATGAAACAGACACAAAAGTACATATATTGTATGATCTCACATATAAGAAATAATTAGGATATGCAAATTAATAGAGTAAGAAAGTAGAATACAGGTTGCCCGGTGTGGGCTTGGTGTGGGGAATGGGAGTTATGATTAATTGGTACAGAGTTTCTATTTAGAGTGATGGAAAATTTTGGTAATGGATGGTGGTTATGTAGCACAATATTATGGATACAATTAAAACCACTGGACTCTAAATTTGTAAATGGTTAAAGTAGAAAACTTTAGGTTAGATATATATATATGCAGAATAATTTTTTTAAAAATCCATAGCTCTATACAAGTCAAGCAGTGAACCCTAATATAAACTAGAGATGATAGTTAATGGTTTAATTATAATAATACAGTTTTATCAATTGTAACAAAGCACCACAATGAAGAAGAGAAGATAAAGGAAAAGAAGAAATATTTGAAGTAATAATGACTGAGGGTTTTCCATAATTAATGGCAGATACCAAAGCACAGATCCAGGAAGCTCAGAGAACATCGATCAGGATAAATAGAAAAAAAAAAAAAATTTACCTAGGCAGATCATATAAAAACTGCAGAAAGTCAAAAACAAAGAGAAAAATCTTGAAAGAAGCTGGAGACAGGGCAAAAACTACCTATAGCAGAAGAATAATAAGAATTACATCAAGTTCTCTTCAAAAGTCATATAAGCAAGAAGAGAATGAAATGAAATATTTCAAATTTTGAAAGAAAAAGCAAACTAAAGTTCTCTATCCAGTGAAATTATCTTTGAAAATTAAATAATAGGCAAAAACTTTCTCAGACAAATAAAAACTGAGGAATTTTTTGGGAGTAGATCTACCTTGCAAGAAATGTTAAAAGAAGTTCTTCAGAAATTGAAATCTACATAATGAAAGGAAGAGTGAGAAAGAGAGAAAATAAATGAAGGTAATATAAAACATTTTATTTTTCTTATCTTAATAGATATAATATATGATTATTGGTAAGCAAAATAATGATAGCACCAATATGTTGAGTGACAGTTTATGGACTAGGGAAAGGAATGATAGCAATGTTAGAATGTACAGGAGGGAGGAATTGGAAATATGCTGTTATAAGACAGTATAGTGTTATTTGAAAGTGGAACTTAGGTTAGTTGTAATTGTTTAATATAGACTCTTGTACAACCATTAAAATAACATTTACAAAGAGGTTAAATTGATATGCTTCAACAGGAGAAAAATGAAATAATAAAAAAATGCTCATTTGAAACCACAAAGTGAGAAAAATAGGGGAAGATAAGAATAGATATAAAGAATAGTTGCAACACACACAAAAAACAGAGATTGATAGGTATTAATTCAACCATATCAATAATCACTTTAATGTGAACAGTTTAAATACACCATCTGAAAGAGAGATAATGAAAAAGCAGATTTAACAAAACCCAAGTATATGTTTTCTACAAGCCAATGTGGATTAAATATAAAGACATAGTTAGACTAAAAGTTAAAGTATTAAAGCAAGACATACCATGGTAACTCTTATTAAAACAAAGCTGGACAATGCATTATTCTGAACAATGCATTTTTCGGAATGAGGAAAATTATCAAGGATAAAGAGAAGCATTACGTAACAGTAAAGGAGTGAGTGAGCCAAGAAGGCACAGTAAAACCTAATGTATATGCACCTAATACAAGAGTGTTAAAATATGTGAGGCAAAAACTAATAAAAGTGCAAGGAGTAAACAGTCTTCAATCAGTAATTGACAGATCCAGTAAGAAGGCAAACTGTAAATTTATAGCTGAACTAAACTACCATCAATCAATTGGGTCTAAATGACATTTATAGACTATTTCATCCACAATAGCAGAATATACATACTTTCAAGTACACATGGAGCATTCACCAAGATAGAGTACATTTCTAGGCCATAAAACTCATTGCAACAAGTTTCAAAGGATTGAAATCATACAAAGTATGCTCTCAGACCAAAATGGAATTAAACTAGATATCAGTAACAGAAAAATAGCTATAAAATCTGAAAATATTTCATGACTAAACAGCACAGATTTTAATAACAGCATTGAAATAATCTCATGAAAATTTTAAAAAAATATTTTGAACTAAATAAAAATGAAAATACAACTTATCAAAATCTGTGGGATGCAGTCAAAGCCATGTTTAGAGGGCAGTTTGTAAAATTAAATGCATACATTGGAAAAATTAAAGATCTGACATCAATAACAAAAGTTCCAACCTTAGGAAATGAGAGAAAGAAGAGCAATATAAAACTAAAGCAAGCAGAAGAAAAGAAGTAATAGAAATTGGAGCAAAAATCAATTAAACTGAGTACAGGAAAATAGTAGAGAAAATTAACATCTGGTTCTTTCAAGAGATCAATAAAATCAAAAACTTCTAACAAGATTACTAATATCAGAAATGTAAAATGGGCATTACTACTGTTCTATGGACATAAAAACATGAAAAGGGAATATTGTGAAAAGCTTACTGCCCACAAATTTGATAACTTAAATGAAATGGACCAATTCTTGAGAGACACAATCTACAAAAATCCATCCAAGGGAATATAGATAATCAGAATAGGCCTATATCTATTATAGAAATTGAATTCATAGTCAAGAACCTTACAAAAAAGAAAGCACCAAGCCAAGATGGTTTCAACAGTGAATTCTACTAAACCTTTAAGGAAGAAATGAGACTGATCCTCTACAGTCTTTTCCACAAAATGGAAAAGGGAACACTACTTAACTCAGTCTAAAAGTACAGAATTACCAAATTCCAAAAATAGATAAAGACCTTACAAGAAAGGAAAACTTCAGATTAATGCCTCTCAAGAACGTAGATCCAAAAATCTTACATGAAACACTAGCAAATCAAACCCCAAAGTGTATAAGAAAAATCATACCCCATGACCAAGTGATATTTATTCCAGATACATATGGTTAGTTCATAATTTGAAAATCAAATAATATTATCTGACATCAACAGGCTGAAAAAGAAAAAATTCTATGATCATATCTATAGATGCAGAAAATGCATTTGACAAAGTTGACACCCATTCATAATAAAAACTCTTATCCAAATAAGAACAGAAGCAGTATAAAATAATTTTCATAAATATTTTTAAATTGATGAAGAATATTTATGAAAATCTTATAGAATATTTATGAAAAACTTACAGCTAGCATCATATTTCATAGTGAAGAAACTAAATATATTACCCATAAGATTGGAAAAAAGCAAGGATAGCACCTCACCACTCCTTTTCAAAAATTTACTGCAAATAAACAAGACAAGGAAGTAAGTGATATGTAGATTAGGATGGAAGAAAAAAAATTGTCAGTGTTTGTTAAGTGGCATGATTGTTTCTATAGAAAAATCCAAACAGATTACAATAATTGTTAATTAATTAATAAGCAATTATAATTATCAATTTATAGCAAGTTGCCAGGATCAAAGTTAATATCCAATGCCAATTGCTTTCCTTTATGCCAGCAATGAATAATTGGAATTTGAAATTAAAAACAACATTTACATCAATAACAAAGAAATGAAATATTTATGTATGAATCTGGTGAAATGTAAAAAGATCTATATGAAGAAAACCACTAAACTTATGCAAAAAATCAAAAAAGATCTAAACAAGTGGAGTGATATTCCATGTTCATGGATAGGAACACTCAATATTTTTGAGATATCAGTTTGCCTTATCTTCATCTATAGATTCAATGCAATCCCCATACTGAGGTTTACATAGAAAGGCATAAGGACCAGAATAGCCAACACAATACCGAAGAAGAAGAAAAACATTGGAGGAATAACATTACCCCAATTTTAAGATTATAAAGCTAAAATAATCAAGACAACATGGTTTTGGTGAAAGAATAGGCAAATAGATCATTGTAAAAGAACAAAGAGCCCAGAAATAGATCCACAAAATTATAATCAACTGATTTTGACAAATGAGCAAAGGCAATTCAATGGAGATAATATTTTTAAGTCTTTTATAAAAAATTAACTCAAAATGGATCATAGACCTAAATGTAAAGTCCAAAACTATAAATGTTCCAGAAGATAATACAGGAAAACGATATAGATGATCTTGGATTTGAAGTTGTTAGATACATTACCAACAACACAATTTATGAAAGAAAAAAATAAGTTCAACTTCATTAAAATTAAGAACTTCTGCTCTGTGCAAGACACTGTTAGGATAATGGAAAGACAAGACACAAACTTGGAGAAAATACTTTCAAAACACATATCTGAAAAAGGACTTGTACTCCAAAAATATAAAGAACATTTTAAACTCAACAATAAGAAGCAACAATTTAAAGGAACCAATGATCTGAATAGGCACCCTGCCAATGAATTATGCAAATGGAAAATAAGCATATGAAAAGGTTCTCAGCATCATGTTAACAGGTAATTGCAAATTAAAACAAAGATAAGAATTCTTTGCTCTTTGCTCTATTGTTTATAAACCTAAAACTGCTCTAAAAATAGTATATTAATTAAAACCAATGATAACAATCCTTCCAAACCCCACAGAGTCAATTAACTTCTATACATATCAATCCAAACCACATCTGCTTTCATGGAATTAACCTGCTTCACTGCATTCTGGTAACTTTTTTTTTTTTTTTTTTTTTTGAGGTACCAGGGCCAGGCATTGAACTCAGGACCTCATATGAAGGAAGCGGGTGCAAAACTGCTGAGCTTCACTGGCTCCCCCAAATTGGTTTTTCATTTGTTTGATTGCTTTGTTTTTAGGAATTATCAGAGATTGAACCCAAGACCTCGTACATAGGAAGCACGTGCTCAACCACTTGAGCTACATCTGTTCCCCTCTGGTAATTTTATGAATTGAAAGAAGCCTGAGAGTATCAAATATTATCACGAGTTAGAGTAATTTTTAATCTACAGTTTACCAAAAAGCTTAGATGTCATTATACACATGTCCACTCAAGATACTCTGAACCAGAACTGTCCATTAGAAATATAATAGGAGCTACATATGCAATTAAAAATTTTCTAATAGTCCCATTAGAAAAGGTAAAATCATGCAGGCAGAACATATGTTCATAATATATATTTTATTTAACCCCCGTATCAAACATATTATCATTTCAAACTTAATTCTGTATAAATTAACTAATGGGATATCTTACATTAATTTTTCATATATATTATTCAAAACCTGGTGTGTAGTTTACACTTACAACCCATCTCAGTTTGCACTGGCCATATTTCAAATGCTTTATAGCTACATATGATTAGTGGTTACCATATTGGATGGCACAGCTCTAAAGAATATATACTGTTCACAAGATTTATCTGTCTTGCTAAAGTGCAAGTACTGGAGACTTGTTTTCTTGAGTTTTTGTTTTTTCTTCCGTTCCATTGCAGGTTACAGTGCATTGTTTTACTGTACATGAGTAACACTCAGTTTAGGCCATATATGACCCATCACACAAGTTCAGCCACACTTGAACTTGTCTCACGCTGTTCAACAAGAGGGTGCTTGGATATTGTACCAATGCCAAGTTGCTAAAAGGATTTCTTTCTAAATGTGAACTTTCTGTTGCATTTATTGCCTAACGTATATGTAACAAGCAATTCCAGGACCCATTTTCCAGAGACTGTGTTTTAAGTAGTACTGCCCTATTGGAACCTGTCATTTGGGAGATTATAAAAAGCCACAACACATTTTTATAAGGGAAAAATATTCATCAAAGAAATGTAGCACTTATTAAAATAGCCCCACTCAATCTCACATGAATAATATCTCTCTTATCAGACCAGTAACTTTGCCAGAATCTAGTAATAAATTCTGTGAAAATCATATAAAAGAAAGTACATACAGAACAAATAATATCAAAAGTTAAATAACAGACCTTGCTAAACATGCAAGAGAAAAGCTGAAATGTACACCTCTTTTGAAAAATAAAAAAGGAAAGGAAAGAGTACATCGATGGTTCAAAGAACAAATATTTAATTATCAAGGGACTAAGAGAGGATAGAGACTTGAAAATCCTAAAAATAATTTTACAACAGTGACCCTCTTTTTATTCATGGGTTAAATAAAAATAACTTGAAGTTCATAGTAGCATGTACTGCTCTTATAAAATTTGATCAGATATACTGTATACCAGCAAGTTAAGAGTTGATATTCTTTGCTCTCATAATGAGTACATAGAAGTGACTGTAACTGATTTCATTTAATATTTAAAAACTTTAAATTATTTTAATAATTCCTCAGTTAAAAAAAATTGCATAACAAAAGTAAGTTTAGGCAATTTTGCCAATAGTTGTGAAAAACCATAATCATTAAAATGATTTGCTTCACTTTTATTTAAAACCGTTATATTAAAAAAATCACATTTCATTTTATCATAGAGGAAAGTTGATGATCACACATGTGCACTTTAAAAAATGGTTCATAATATATGAACATCTGTTCCACTCTATTCAGTATATCAACAGGGAAAGTATGGTAGGATATTAAGTGCTGCCCACATCATTACTCTTATATTGAATAAGATAAATATTTGAACATAATAGCATACTTTATCAAAAAAACATATTGAGGTTACTTGGGGAATTCATAATGTTTCATTTAATTGCAACAGAAAGGAAAGGCGTGCAGCATGTAGAGAATGGGCTTGTTAACCTGGGAGCTGTTTCCCTTGCTGTGAAATTCAGTAAAGCTCTATTCATTCAGACCCTGCACAATCTGTAATTTAAGATTATTCAAACATGATACATGTGATTCTGGGTTAGTAAAAATTTGAAAATTATTTATTTATGAGGTATAAATCTATTGCTCATGAGAAAGGCAAATGTGTAATAATCAAAGCAGAGCTAAAAAAGTTGGCTCTGTAAAGGGTGACTCCTCAATCTAGGAAATGATTTTGTCTGGGGTAAGAGCTGAAGCCTGGGAGATGGGACCCAGGGTTTGGTCTTTGCTGGAGCTACCTTCCAGGGTGGGGCGCAGGCAGTCATTTGAATCCTCATCTTTAAAAGAAAGCCAGAAGAGATTATCATAAAATGTTCTGCCAGTTGTAAGAGCCTACAATCCTATTTTTTATAGTTCAATAATACATATGGTTAGGATATAATGTATAATATGTAGTTGAAGTAACTGGGCAGCATTTATCCCTATTTTAAAAGTTGTGGTTTATATAGCATTGCATTGATTTCTTTTAGTTTAGACTTTTCCCATTCTCCTCTTCTTCCTCCTTCTCCTTCTTCATCATTAAATGAGTTATCCACCATGAAGACATTAGGCTCAGATTCATGATTTTATCATCTTACCACTCTAATTTTTGATAGACTTGTTCAGTGGAGGCAAAGTTCATATTGTATTTTATATTAACCATGCGATTAAGCAAAAATAATAAATAGATTTAATATATCACTGTATTTCAACCCAACACAATATTCCAGATATGATTTAAAATGTACTTATAAGTAATCACATTTCTTAAATTCTATGTATCTGGTCTTTTAAACCTGGCTAGATCAGCTATATAATACTGCCCAGTCAGATCATAAACCAAGTTGGAAGTAGGTTTCCAAAATAATTCATCAGATGATCCACTGGAAATCTGGAAGAATGTATAAGAATTTATGTCTTTATTTCTTAGATTAAATTAAAATTAAATTTTAAAATTAATTTTAAAATGAGCATTTCTACATTTATTTTTATAAAATATGCTAACTTTTTGTACAATTTGACAGATACTTCACTTAAAATAAATATTATAGATTTACTTAAATTGTCTTTACCAATTGAAGTATTTGTTGAAGAAAGTTGAGACTCCACTCTCTAAACATGCATTTTCCAATAAAAATATAATGCATTTAATATTTCCTCCTTTTGGTCAAGATCTCTTTCCAAATGCATCATCAGTTGGTGCTTGGTAATAATCCCTTGGTGCCAGTGAGGCCCATTCTGAGAGTTATGTCCCATACTAGGAGGAAATGAGTGAGTTTGTATGCTGAATTTAGCTTAGAGAGAGACTACATTTGAGTAACAAGGAAGTTTTCAGGAGGTAACTCTTAGGCAATATATATTACCAGGCTAAGATTCAATTTTACAAGAATAAGGTTCATAAGTACAAGGGGCTGGCATATTGGTCTGTCCTCTTTCGCTAGGCACTGCCTATGTTCGCTAGAGATTCTTGCCACTCTATTAGAGAATGTGACATGATACCCCAGGATAGGAATTTAATGTTTTGTTGGTTAGTGTGTGGGTCTCACCCACTGAGATAACACCCCATGACCACATGACCACATTCATATTCCATAGAGGCAGGTCCCAGGTACATCCTACCCCACACATCCCTCCACCACGGACACTTACACCAGTGACCCTCCCCTGCCATAGTTGTAAATTTTCTGTAATCTAAAACCTCCCCCAAAACAAAGCCATTATATACAAATGAGTTTTTTCTGGCTAAAGATTTCAAAGTGAGTCAGGATGTCATTCCAGAAGTTACCCTTATGTACATCTGAGGAGGATCTCACTCACTGCCACAGTAAACAGTGCCTCAAGCAGGTGAGCCCCTGAGGATTCTAAAGACATCAAGACACTATAGGCAGGGCAGACAACCTCAAGAAATCAGTATCCATTCGGTGGGCCTTTCCTTGGAATGTATCTTAACCTACCTCCCCAGTGTTACAGTGTTAGAGTCATTTATAATTTCCCTACACATGGTTCTTCTGCCTCTTTTATTTGAACCTATAGTTAGCACTATACTCATTAAATACATGTCCCAAAGACTTAAATCTTTGATCTGTTCATTTGCTGGGTGAACCCTGAATCTCAGCAGAGGTGCAGCCAACACCTACTCTCAGTTTATCAGACTCACCCAGGACAACTAACAAAACAATGATGATGGACAATGCCCATGCCAAAAAACAGAGTATCTATAACTGGAAGCAAGGCAGTTCCTTCCATCTGCCCCATGGGATCTAAGCCCCCTCTCAATTGGAAGCAGAGTGGGCATCACCATTCCAAAATCCTCAAGACTGAGAAATGAACAAACATAAGGGGGCAATGCAACTATGGACCAAAAGAGATTTGTTATTATTCTAACAATGGAAGAACTTGTAACACTGATATAAAGACAGTGGCCACCAGAGGTTCTGAGGGGAGGGAGAGGGAAGAATAGGTGCAGCATGGGTCACATTTTAGGACATTGTAATTGTTCTGTATGATGTTGCAATGACAGATACAGGTTATCATACAGTTTGTCAAAACCTATAAAATTGTTCAGGGCAAAGTGTAAACCATAGTATAAACAATAAGCCATAGTTAGTTGCAATGCTTTAATATTTGTTCATCAATTGTAACATATATACCATACTAACAAAAGATGTTATTAATAGGGCAAGATGTGAAAGGGGGAGGGGTTGGGGTATATGGGAATCCCCTACATTTTAGATGTGACTTTCCTGCAATATAAAACTTCTTTAAAAATAAAGAAAAATATTTTAAAAATATAATGCAAATCATATGCATAATTTTAATTTTAGTAGCCATAAATAGGGAAAAATAAAATAACTGACATATCCAAAATATTATAATATTAACATATAAACAATATTAAATTAATTAATTAATACATTATTTCTGGGCAGACTATATCTTGGGAAAACAATTTTTATTTTATATATATGGTACATATTCATTTGGGCTAGCCACATTCCAATTGATCAATTGTCAGATATGATAATTAGCTGCACCCAAAGGGTCCCTGGAAAGATTTCAGGGATCTGTGACCTTGAATTGAAAATTAAAAAAAAAAACATTTTTCTTATAGGGACATGTTGGTGCAGGTGTGATATATTTATTAAGTAACACACAGTATTGTGTGGACTTAGTAAGGGGTCCGTGGTTTTCACCTGACTGGCAAAGGGGTCTGTGGAACAAAAATGGTTAAGAAACTCTGGTCTTGGTGGATGTGTTATTGTTCTCTTCCTGACCCTGTAATTCCATATGTGTAGTTCCATCTCTGCCTCTTTGCCTTTGAATTAGGATACACCCAACCAATTCTCCCTCCTGGCTTCTTGGGTCTCCGTGTTCCTGCCATACCCTAGCACTGCTGCTCTACAGACATACTTCAGAGATATTGCTGGTTCATTTCCAGACCACTGCAATAAAGTGAATATCACAATAAAGTGAGTCACAAGGATTCTTTAATTTCCCAGTGCTTATGAAATTTATGTCTACTCTGTCCTATAGTCTATTAAATGTGCACTAGCATTATGTCTAAAGAAACAATATATAAGCCCTAATTAAAAATATTTTATTGCTAAAAAATACTAACCATCATCTGAGCCTTCAGAGAGTCATAATTATTTTGCTGGTGGGGGTCTTACCTTGATGTTGATGGCTGCTGAGAGATCAGGGTGGAGGTTGCTGATGGCTGGGAGGGTTGTGGCATTATATTAAAATAAATCAACAATGAAGCTTGCCTTATCAATTGACTCTTCCCTATGGCATGTGATGCTGTTTCATAGCATTTTACCCACAGTGGAACTTCTTTCAAAATTGGAGTCAACCCTCTCAAACCCTTCCACTGCTTTTTCAACTAATATGAGTAATATTCTAAATCCTTATTGTCATTTCAACAATGTTCAGAGCATCTTGACCAGGAGTAGATTCCATCTCAAGATAGCATTTTCTTTGCTCAGTCATAAGAAGCAACTCTTCATCTATTAAATTTTTATCATGAAATTGCAGCAATTAAGTCACATCTTTAGGCTCCACCTCTATTATTTCTCTTGCTATTTCTACTATATCTGCAGTTATTTCCTCCACTGAAACCTTGAATGGTGAATTCCTTCCTGAAAGTTTTCAATCTACTTTGTTCAGTTCTATCAGAGGAATAACTATCTATGACAGCTATAGCTTTACAAAATATATTTCTTAAGTAATAACACTTGAAAGTCAAAATTACTCCTGGATCCATGGGCTGCTGAATGGACTTTGTGATAGTAGGCATGAAATAAACATTAATCTCATTGTACATCTCCTTCAGAGCTCTTGGGTTACCAGCTGTATTGTCAATAAACAGTAATATTTTGCATGGAATCTTTTTCTGAGCAATAGGTTTCAACAGTGGGCTTAAAATATTTTGTAAACCATCTTGTAAATTGATGTGCTGTCATCTAGGCTTTGTTGTTCCTTTTATAGAACACAGGCAGAGTAGACGTAGTATAATTATTAAGGGCCTTAGGATTTCTGGAATGGAAAATTTGCACTGGCTTCAACTTAAAGTCACCAGCTACATTAGCCAAGACAAGAGAGGCAGCCTGTCCTTTGAAGACCTGAAGCCAGACATTGACCTCTCTCTAGCTATGAAAGTCTGAGAAGGCATCTTCTTCCAATATAAGGCTATTTTTTCTACATTGTACATCCATTGTTCATTGTAGCCACCTTCATTACTTATCTTGTGGATAACTTGCTGCATCTTCTCCATCAGCACTTATTGCTTCACCTTGCATTTTTATGTTATAGCAATGGCTTCTTTACTTAAACCTTATTAACTAATCTCTGCTAGCTTCAAACTCTTCTTCTGCAGCTTCCTCACCTCTCTCAACCATCACAGAATGGAAGACTTAGGGCCTTGCTCTGGATTAGGCTTTGGCTTAAGAGAATGTTGTGAATAGTGGCTTCTATCCTGACCACTAAAACCTTCTCCCTATCAACAAGAAAGGCAAAATAGCTTTTTTATCATGCATGTGTTCACTGGAGTAGCACTTTTAATTTCCTCCAAGAACTTTTCCTTTGCATTCACAATGTGGATGACTGTTTGATGTAAGAGGACTAGCTTTCGGCCTATCTCAGCTTTGACATGCCTTCCTCACTAAGCTTAATCATTTCTAGTTTTTGGTTTATAGTGAGAGATTTGTGACTCTTCCTTTCACTTGAAAACTTAGAGGCCATTGTAAGGTTATTAATTGCCCTAATTTCAATGTTCTTGTGTATCAGGGAATAGTAAGTTTGGAGGAGAGAGAGAGAGATGGGAACAGCTAGTCAGTGGAGCAGTCAGAACATGCAGCATTTTTCAATTAATTTTGCCACCTTTATAGGCTTGGTTTGTGGCACACCCAAGCAGTTAACATAGTGACATCAAAGATCATTTGACATCAAAATTTGAAATATTGCAAGAATTACCAAAATGTGACACCGAGACAGGAAGTGAGCACATACTGTTGGAAAAAATGGTGTTTACAGACTAACTCGATGCAGGGTTGCCACAAACTTTCAATTTGTAAAAAATACACAATCTATGAAGTGCACTAAAGCAAGGAGCAATACAATGAAGTATGCTTGTACTTGGTCTTTGATGACTGGATCCAAAGCTGCCTTCAGGAAAATCTTCAGCTGTAGGTCCCTACCTACAAGTTCAGATCTTGCTTCCTACATTTAACTCTTTCTAATCATGGCTATACTTGCTAATTCATCAGGTCCTAGTTGACTCAGTATGCTTTCTAGCACAGAAGTTCTGAAACTAAGCTTCTTCTTGCTGGACTAGGTTTTCCGTTACTCAAATACAGTAATAATGGTCTGCTGCAGAAGTCAAGGACATACTGCCATCTCCCAGCCCTCACCTATACCCCTTCTTTTACCCTCCTGTTTGATTAGGTGCAGAGGTTTCAACATGTTTCCATTTTGCAGCCCAGGGGAGACTAACGGTCTAATTGAATGGCCTGACAGACTTGAACACAAAACCAGGAACAAGTTTCCCCAGCTGCTTATAAAGCAGTCTTTATAAGACTGAACTCTCAGTGTCAGGGTCCCCCTCCCCTGGGGGGTATAAACACTCAGCCCTCTGGCTGCAAAGGCATCCCTCCTCTCCAATATGAAATAGGGCATGCAGAGCCACCATCCACTGACCCTAATATGAGTAGTTGGTCTCCCTGAGGGACAGACTATGATGGGATCTCTTTCCCTGCTCTATGGACCATTTGTGCTTTGTAAATAATAAAGTGGTCATTTACTGAAAGCTTCTTCCAATGAGTGGAAGAAATTTCCTAAATGTAATTTTTCAAATTGTATCTAGTAATTATTTCTAAAAAGTATTGTTTTCTTCTAATATTTCTCTAGCAAAGCACACTGGAAGTTGATGAAGTAAATTTCATACCACGTACAAAATGCATGGTAATAACAAACACCAAAAAGTATTTTTTTGAAATACTTTATGTACTTCCTTGAAAATAGTGTGTTTTTGACATCTGGAAATCCCATTAGAATGCAAGCTCCATGGCTACAGGAATTTTCATTTTTTTACTGCAGTATATCCCAAGGTCCTCTAGAGTAGTTGACATGAAATTGTCTTTAAATAAGTATATTTTTATCTAAATGAATTTTTAAAAGTTAATCTTTTTTTATCATAAAATTATTCACATAATCTAAATGCTTCATAGTGTTTCCATACATAGTACCCTTACTTCCAGATGTTTTACAATAAAGCATTAATATTCTAATGTGTGAAAATTCCCTCTAAAGTTTTAGAGACATCATTTAGGAACACTTTTCAAATTGAGGAAATGTGGTAGTCATATTGGTCAGGGTTCTAACAAAGAAACAAAATAAATAAGACACATATACATGCTTTATATACACACACTGTGGTGGTTTGGAGCTATGTACCCCAGAAAAACATGTTCTTAAACTTAATCCATTCCTGTGGTTGTGAACCCATTGCAAGTAGGACCTTTTAATGATGTTACTTTAGTTAAGGTGTGGTCCACCTCATTCAGAATTGGTCTTAATCCTATTACTCACATTTGTAAGCAGAATAAAATTCATACAGAGACAAAAAGCCAAGGAGTTTACAGTCAGAAGCTGAACATCAATGGAACCTGGAAGAGAAGTAAGAAACAAGGAGATGCCACCATGTACCTTACCACATGATAAGGGATCACCAGCAGCCAGCCCCAGAATGCCACAGTCTTTGGGGAGTAAGTGCTGCTTTGAAGGTGTCTTGATTTGGACTTTTTTCCTAACCTCAAAATTGTGAGCCATTTAATGCTCACTGTTTAAGCTTGCCCATTGCATGGTATTTTCTTGAGCAATACCATGGTAAAACTAAATATTAATATAATAGGAAATTAACACACACATACACACACACACTTGATTTATTTCAAAGAAATGGTAATAAATGGAGTTAGTGAGAGAGAAAATTTATTTATTCATTAAATGTTT
Organism: Tolypeutes matacus; assembly: GCA_026826555.1. Classification (NCBI taxonomy): domain Eukaryota; kingdom Metazoa; phylum Chordata; class Mammalia; order Cingulata; family Chlamyphoridae; genus Tolypeutes; species Tolypeutes matacus. Next base: position 5,935,803 of record JAKSZT010053840.1, read on the forward strand.
AATGAGACTTGGCTCTGGACCTTTCTGCATTCCAGGTACTAGAACATTAAGATGAATTATATGTTGTCATACTTCTCAGGATTTCCCTTTCTAATTTAGGAGAATGCATACATATAAATGAATGAATTTCATTGTGATGTGCCTAAGTGATATAATCAAATCTAATGAAAAGTTTCTAGAAGCTAGATTATTTCAATAGGAAAAACCTGGGAGCTAGTTCAGATAGCATTCCCTTGAAGAAAGAGGCAACAATGGAGATATCACTTCTTCACTGGCACTTCACACATGGTTCCACAAAAAAACAAACATGATCAATCAGTTTATTAACATCCAACTATATTTAAAGCATATCTTTATGGAATATTTCTACAAGTTGGAATGGCTTCAATGGAATTGATGAAACTTGAGACACAAGTTTCTGTTGGATCACAGAAAATTGAGACGCATTTAAATAAGAATGGTTTAGATGCTAAACTGGACTTTGCGAAGTCCTGAAAGAAAAACTCTGGTCTTTGACTACCTTCTGTGAGAGCTTAAAAATACGTTCTTTAAGGTGTTTGGGGGTGGTGTTAGTTCAAGAATGGTGAAAGAGTAAATGTGTTAAATTATGGGCAGTGCTTTATGGAAAAAGTAGAAATCTTATTATAGATAAGAAGAGTGACAACTTTCAGAGGAAATATTTTTAAATTATTTGAAATATTTTCCTTTGTTTAAATGGATAATGAGAAACAATCTAAGGAAAAGTTGTTGCCTTTTTTATTTCTCCATTCTTTCTTATTTCTAATATTGGGAGTTAAAATAGATACCTCATTATTTGAGTTATAAAAGGGAAAGCAAGCCAATGCTTTTATTTAAAATGAAATAAAACTTTGACATTTCACAAGTGAATTTGTCTTTTTTTTAAACAATTTATTGATACATGAACATACATAAACTATAAGTGTTTTTTTTTGTTTGTTTGTTTGTTTTCATAAGTGTTTAGTAAACATCGTGATCTTATAAAACAAACATGCATAACATCATACAGGGCTCCCACACATCATGCCTCACACAAACTCCCTGCACTGTTGTGAACATTTGTTAACAAATCATAAAAGAGCATCGTCAAAGTATTACTACTAACTATAGTCCGTATCTTCCTCCCCTTTGCATTTTTTAAAGGATTTATTTATTTCTTTATTTACTTTTATCCATTTTTACCACACACACCCCCACCCCTGTTTTTGCTGTTTCTGTGTTCATTCGCTGGGCAACTCTCTGTGTCCGTTTCCTGCCCTCTCTTTTCATCCTTTTCCTTCTGTCCTCACTGGGTTTCAATCCTCGGAATATCTGATGTGAGAGAGAGGTGTCCTACCGCCTGTGTCACCTTAGTTCCTGGTTTTTCAGTGTGTCTCATCTTGGCTCTCCCTTTTGTCACTCTCCTGTTACATCGTTATGTTGCTGCATGGCTCACAGGCCCTGGTGGCTCATCTGCGCATGGGGCCTGGTGGCTCAACCGCTTGTGGAGCCTGGAGGCGCACCCGCGGACCGGGCTTGAATGCTCACTCGCTGGCGGGGCCTGGTGGCATACAAACACATGGGGCCTGTGTTTGTATGCCACCCTGGTGGCCCATGTGCCTTCTATATTTTTCTTTTTTTTAATTTTTACTGGGGATTCCGGGGGTCTAACCCAGGTCCCTCCATATGGGAGACACACGCCCAACCACCCAAGCTACATCCGTCTCCCTGCTATATTTCTTAAAGTTGACCAAAGATACCCAAAGTTATATTTTTTTCCCATACGGCCTGGTCCCAGCATCCGAAAAACTATACCTAGGGAGAAAAACTAGGTCTGGGGACACATGCATGGTTTCTATTATAGCAAATGTTGAGCCTACCCTGATTGTCACAAAATCAGGACAGCGAGAATATTCGCATTGAATTTACCATTGATAAAGTCTTGGAGAAAATGTCTTGATGGATGTTGTTCTGTTTGTCTCTAGTACCTATGAGATGAGAATCATCTCATCTTGAGTATTTGTGAGGGAAAAATAGTACACTTGTGACAGGGACTTTTGCATGAGTAGAAAGTCAAATTAAACTACACACATAGGTAATTATGTCTTACTCCAATACATTTATGCTCTACCCTAGAGGGTAGCATGAGAGTTATTATTGGCTATTTTGTTTGGGTGGGGTATTTGTTAAGGCCATGTTTATTGAGAGCTAGGAAGGTGGGAGCTGGGGTGACTGCATTCCACTCATTGTTTACTCATGAAGGAGGAGAAATCTAGGGGACTAAGAGGATGTTGATTTTGCTAGAGGCAAGTAGAGCAAGGCAAGGGTCTTCATCCCCAAAGAAGGAAAGTGGGTCCAGAAACTGGAAGAATTGGTTGGGTCTGAGAAGTAATCTGGGAACTTGGCAGTTGCAAGGCTAGAGTGCAACAGACTGAGTCGACTTCACCACTGTCCCCCACCACCCTCTCCTCTGTGACCAGACAAGCTCTGGAAGAGGTGATATGAAAAATAAAAATAAAAAAGGCATTTAATCAGAATTAAATGCCTTTGTTTCTTAGGATTTGCCCGGAAGTTTTGGGTCAGATCTTCCTGGTGCCTGGGTATTTGCTCTTTCTGAGATTCAACTAGTTGCTCCATCCTTCCAGGTTTCATAGGCTTGATTTTGAAATAAAGTTAGGTGAAGTTTTTGGTATAGCTCATTTTTCAAGGGCCCTGTTTAGTGATCTAGCCCAGAGTTTTTAATTTTTTTTTCTAATATCCTCTGAAGAAATTGTGAAAATAATATGAATCTCCTTGCACACTTTAAGTTGATTTAAACAATTTTCCTCGTATTTAATACTGTCATCACAAATGGTATACGGGTTGGTGTTTTGAAATACTGACTTTTTAAATTAAGGGTATTATATGACTTTTAAATGTTTAGAGTGTAATATTAACACCCTGATAATTGGACACTTACAACCATTAACTAAAAATACATGAAAAAGCTCTTTTAAAAGTCAGAAATTTTATATTGTTTCATTTTCTCCTTAACTTTGTATTTCTCTTTCATTTTCTCCACATGATTTAATGCATATATTTTATTATTGAAAATCTTTTAATTATCACATTTTTATACATAGCTGCCACAAAAACTTCTCTATAAATTTATATTTGTATATTTCTTGTGACCATAAGGACTTAAGTACTTCATTTTCTTTTTGGATTAAGTTCTCCTTGTAATTAGTAGTAGCATACAATTGATTAAAACAACATTATACCACAAATTTGAATGAATAAGTATAAAAAGTAAACTTTTAAATGAAATGCATCTCTTAATGAGATGGAATTTTTTTTCAAAATTCATGTTCTCATAAATAAGCATTACTAATTGCTAGAATAAGACAGAGTTCAGTGAAAGTTAAGAGGAAAAAGAAAAGAAGGTTCAGATCACATTAATTCTAAATCCTAAAAAAGAGAATTAATAATTGTTGATAATGCATTATTTATAGCAAAATTAACTACATATTCCCATTAATTATTCCAGATTTAATTAGTTCATGACAGTAATGAATAAATAAGGAGATAAATGTTGGGTAATGATAGAGTGTCAGAGACCTGGTACAGAATAAAAATAATTATGAATTTAAAGAACATGATAATATTTTGGGAAAAGTTAATGAAAATATTTTTCCTACATATTTGAATAAGTATTTGAGAAAATATAAAATGCTAACTCATTTCTAATGTATGTTCCCATTACTCAATAACTTAAATTGATTGGAAGAAAGTAAACATGACTCTTTTTACTTCTTCCTCTTTGAAAGCATGCAGCTTCCAACTAAAGTAAAATCAAGACACAGATAAAAGAATAGATGCACCACTTTCTAGCCAAAAATAATGGGGAAAATGCAGAGTGCACACAATCTCTATCGGATTGCTAATTTTAGCAGGCTTTTTACAATCTTTAATGTTTTATTTCTAGATATCCAAATAATCTGCACACATAGGTTAAGACTGTCTTTCCAGAAGTTTGCTGTCTCAAAGAAATAAATATTGTCACCTTCAGTATTTCTTTTTAAATTTCTCTGTGCTCATACAGGCTCTTCTATGGGAGCAATTCATTTTTAGATAACTATTGGGGGATCAAAGAACCCTATTTTAAAATACGGTGCCTCACTTAAAGGATATCTACCTTACACCAATATTTCAAATGACACATGTTTGATATCTGAGATTTTTCATCACAGATCAATAATGGTTTGATTTCATTTCCAATTTTTATGAATTTTATTTACTTTTCTTGTCTCATTGCTCAGGCTATGAATTTCAGTACATATTGAATAGAAAGAGTGATAGTACAAAGCCATGTATTTTTTAAAAAAATAATATTTTACCATTAATTGTAATGTTTGCTATGTATTTATTTTTACAGATATTCATTATCAAATGAAGGAATTATTTTTTATTATTCATTTTGTAAAAGTTTTTACTTTTAAGATAAATGTATGTTGATGTTTTTGAGATGATTTTTTCTGCAAACTTTGTGATGATTTATGTTTCTTCTCCATTATTTAGTAAATGTAGTGAGTTATGTTGATACGTTTCCAAATGCTAAGGCAATTTTGTTCTCCTGGGATAAACACAATGTGGCCATCGTGTATTATTGTTTTAAATATCACTACATTAGGATTACTAATATTTTACTAAAATTTTCCCCTTGCTTTCCTGTGCTGCAGGTTGAATATGATATGCCTAGGTTTATATATTTTGGTACTCATCCTGCTTGTGCCTGTGACTTTCCTCAATCAGTGGTTTTGTGTCTCTCATTAGTTTTGGAAAGATTTCTGCTATGATTGTTTAAAATATTTCTTTTTCTCTGCTCTCTTTCTCTCTTTCTTTCCTTCTGGTACTCCCATCATATGCATAATACACTTTTGTGCATTATGTCCTGCGGTTCTTGGATATTCTCTTCTCATTTTTGTTTTATGTGCTTTCTTTTTTTTTTTAACTCTTTGTATTCAGTTTAGAAACTTTCTATTGACCTATCTTCAATCTCATCTATTATTTCCCCAGCCATGCCTCATCTATGGGTGAGTACATCAAAGGCATTCTTCATTTCTGTTATACCATTTTTTATATCTAATGTTTCCTTTTGATTATTAAAGTTTCTATTTCTGTCTTCACATTATCCCTAACTTCTTTCATGCTGTCCGTTTCTTCTATTAAAGTCTATAATATATTATTCAATTATTTTAAATTCCCTTTCTGATAATTCCAATATCTGTATCATATCTGAATCTGGTTCTGATGCTTGTTTTACCTCTTCAGACTGTTTTATCCTTGTCTTTTTGGTTTTAATTTTGCTTATTTTGAAAGCCAGACATGATGTAAAATGCCATAATAAATGGATAAGTTGGCATTTATTGTGAGATTTTGTTAATTTTGTTTGGAGTTGAGCTGTATTGATGTTTTCTGCAGCTATATTAACCAGTATGTCTTAACTACTCTTGTGTTCTTTCTTGGTTTTCTCTACCCTATTGTCTTTTAGCTTCTCTAACAAACTTGCATGTCTTCCAAATCTTTCAGTTATAATATGTTGTTGTTATCCTGGAGTCCTGTCAGTGCATCAGTGCAGTGGTAGGTGTGGGGAAGAGGATGCATTCTATAATCTTGCAAATAATCCTCAGTCTTTTAGTGCATCTATGTCCCTGGGTTGCCACTTCACAAGTGTTCTTATTTCCCGTTTAGGAGAGATAGGAAAACTAGATGGAGCTGGAGTGGGACAAATGTCCTTCTCTAGGGGAATAGGCTCTGCTAAAGTCTTTCCCCCTGGAAAATACAACTTCCTTATGGAGAACACTCTGCATATATTTCAGAAGAGTACTTTTCTTCTCTTACTGTCAGAGCAGGAAAGGATCCCTCTCAGCTCTTTTTGTTCTTAGAGGTAAAACCCATAAAATGTGTGAAGTTTTTCATTCTCATGCTAGTCAACATTCATCCCCCAGACATTTGTCAAAGTTACCAATTAATTGTTTCCTGATCACCTTCTCTTCCAGGTAAGCAGATCTCATCTGTGATTCTCTGGATTTGTGGTCTGTGACCACAGTTTGCTGGTGGGTCTAAGAAAAATCATTGAACTTCACTTTGTTCCATTTTTGTTTTCTCATATGTACAAAATAATGACTTGTAGGTTATTTATATGATGGAGTTGAAACCAAAAATCCTTCTTTTTTAGATTTTAACTTAAAATAGCCAGTGTTGCAAAATTATATTGGTAATGTGAATAACTGGTTATTTAGACCCAGGTACTGAAATCTATATGTATACCAGTTAAATTGTAGTTTGTCTAATTTGCATCATGGGATATCATATTTTCCTGCTCATTGTTTTCACCCATAGTTCAGAATAATCAGCATATCATTATAAGGTACTTTCCCTAACTTTATTCAAGTTAGATAAAAGGTTCTTCAGTACAGGGTTGACATTGTCCTATCAAGAGACAGCCTGTTGAAGAATACTTTCTTGATTGTCATCGGTACTATTTAGGATATTCCAGGTATCCTCACTCAATAGTGGGTTGATTTACAGAATGGTCTCCACTCTGTTTTTGTGTTCAGTGAGCTACCATGCAATTATGAAAACTACATGGCCTGTCTACATTATTTTTGATTTCTTGTCATTTAATGCTAACAATGATAATAGTAACTAATATTTACAGAGACCTAAGATATGCCAAATACTGCTATCTACTTTCAAGTTCAGTGTATTAGTCAGCTGATGCAAAATACCAGAAATCTGTTGGCTTTTATAAAGTGTATTTGTTTGGAGTAGAAGCTTACAGTTACCAGGCCATAAAGTGTGAGTTACTTCCCTCATCAAATTCTGTTGCCACATATTGGAGCAAGATGGCTGCCGATGTCTGCAACGGTTCAGCCTCCCTCTTCCTCTTAAGGTTCCATGGTCCCAGCTTCTTCGAATATCAGCAGTAGACTGGGATAAGTCTCATATCTCTCCCCGGGCTTGTTCCTCTCTGGGCTCAGCTGCTCTGTTATCTCCACAAGGTCAGCTGTAGACTATCAGGCTCTCTCTCTTCCCAGGGTCTCTGTCATGTCTAGGGAGCTGTCTCTATTCCTCTGTGTTCTTCTCCTGTGAGTTTACTTCCCAGGGCTCTAGCTCAAAAAGCTCCAACTAACTCCTCTGCCATGTAGTTTTCTCTGTAAGTCCCCACCCACCAAGGGGGCGGGGACTCAACATCCTACCCAATCAAAGCCTTAATCATTATTTGGTCAAGTCAAAGTGAACCTTCTGAATTTAATACAATCTAATACACCCCGAGGAACAGACCAGTTTACAAACATAATCCAATATCTATTTTAGGAATTCATGAATAATACCAAACTGCTACATTCAGTATATTAATTTCTTGTGACAACCAGGTAATACAAGTCCTTAGTTCCACTTAAATGGAAGAAAATATGTTTCAAAGAGGTAACATTACAAAAACTACAGTATCAATAGGGGCCACAATGGAACCTAGATTTTTGTGTCAGCAAAACTTGTAGTTTCTACAGTTCATTAGTGTTTCCCCAACATTACTATGCAGCGGAATCATCTGAGAAAATGATATCCACATTTATATCTATATCTATCTATCTATATATAGATATATTTTTGTCTGAAGGTGCCCAGGCAAGCTGCGTGTGTAAACATCCTTTTCATCTGTCTTTGATGACTTTTTCTCCCAAGATCATTACTATTGAACTGGATAAAAACGCCCCAATGCAGAAAGTGGCTTGATAAAATCATATAAAGCCCCGTGCCCCTTCAGAGACAAAAGAAAAACCTATGCACTCTGGAGTTTCCTCTTTTTCTTTTAAATTTGAAATCCTTGCCAGGGCAGCTGACCCATACAGCAAAGCAAGCCCCTAGTTCATTACCTTTGTCCCAATACAAAATAAATCTACCTGCCCCCAAAGATGGACAAACCTTGGTCCGATCAAGAAGATCAACCTAACTTCCATCTTATGTCTATAAAAGTTGTTTTCCATCCCTAGAACTCTGAAACTATTTCTCTTCTGGCTTTCATTGCTGCACTGAAACTATGGTGTCCTGAATAAAATGCTGTAGTCTGCAAACTTGCCTGACTTGTCTTTCACAGGCCTCACACAGTTATCCTGACTCTGTCCCCTATGAAGGTGACCTGTGCAGATGGTGTCACAGAGGTTGCCTTATTCCCTTTAAGGGGAGAGAAGAGACAGATTGAGTTATTTCTTTTCTTAATTCCTCCTTTTGTTCCTTTCTTTCATTTCTTTTTCTTCTTTGTTCTCTGTGCAGCTGAGTTTCTCCTTTGTTCACATTTCTTCCATGACTCCAGATATAATTGACTATGGTGATATCCATCATCCCACTTTTACCTTCAGGACAACAGGTGGTAAAAGCCTCCAACTATTGCTAACCCCTGGGGGCTGCAGCATCTTTTCTTAGTCCCTGGCTCACACTGTCCTCATCTCTACAAGGTTCCTTCATTCATTATTTTGACTTGAACATTTTTGAGTGCATTGTATATTTTCTATGGAGCATTTCACTGACCCAATCCCCATAGGCTTGGTACTTATCTTTATATTTAGAATAAAATAATCTTGACTTTTGGACCTGTAAACCCTACATGTCTGGCCCCTGCCTATCCCTTCCTCTTCTTATCACACTCTCTCTCATCCTCTGCATCTTCTTTCTAGCTCTCAAACCAGCAAATTAATCATTCTGTTTTGCTTTTCTCTACACTGTGACTGCACTGTTTAGATAGTAAAATGCCTGCATCCATCTGGTCTTTAAAATAACAGTTCACATATTCATTGCTAAATGATGCCAACTTCTTGATCACCCTACTGGTGTAGCAAAAGAACTGTGGAAAATGAGTTGGAAGCTTTCAGGGGCGAACTTAATTGACCCCAACATTTTTTAAAATGCCTGGTCCAATCTATAGTCCTTTCTTTTTCTTATCAGTATGTGCAGCCTTGATGAATAGAGATTGTGAAGCTTCAAAATTTCATAATAAGCAAAAGCTTTCTGCAAAACCAATGAAATCTCCATTTCAAAAGTAAATTAAACAAATAGTATTTAAGCTTTTATGACTTCAAACAGTATTATTTCAACAGTAGAGGTTTATTTGAATAATCTACATATGTATATTCTGTACTTTATCTTCCCTTAGAATCTGTATGAGGTGTGAAAATGTCTACATGGTTGGATCTTAATGATTCATTTAGCCATACCCTTAGCATACACAAGGTATCTTGTCTCCTTTTGCCTTATTTCCATCAAACTGTGTAAACATTTGTTTGATTTAATAACAATAGGAAAAGTATGAGAACAGACAAAGTGTCTAGGAAAAAAACTAACAAACAGAAACTTCAACCCACCACTATGATTTATAGGGCACAATCTGAAACACCTTTGCAGTATGTTTGTATTTTAAAAAGTCTATAAAAATGAGTGGCTGGGTGGAATTCATTACAGAATGGAATTTACATGAATGGTGAGTTTCCTGCTAAACAAAAACACTGAGAAAGCTTTAGAAAAGTTAGAAGCATTGCAGACTGACAAGTCAATTTCTATAATTGACAAAAGGCCTTAGGTCTAAACTAGATGAAGACCGTTACCCTGGGAAAACATATTCACGGGTCTTGTCACTCTAGGCAAAGCTTCAGCCATTTTCCCATCCTGGAAGAGGAAATAGACTTGTTGCATATATTCAGAGGCTGAGCCTTGAGACAGAGTAAACTTAGTCCAGAACATCACACAGGACTGAGTGTCAGTGAAGTGGCCCCATCACCACCATTCAGATCCAAGCCACTGTTCAAATTACCCATCCGTCAAAATGCTCTGCCTGCCAGAGGAACAACCAAATCTATGGTGAAGTAACATTACTGATCAGTTACAATAGACCAAAGCCTGAGTTGATGATTTCTGATTTATTATTTATAGCTGTGTTGTTTTTGTTTTTTTTTAATTTAGAAGAAAGGCAACTGCCACATTTTGGACGTGTTTTCTCTGCTCAAACTCTATTGCTGTTAAAGATAAAATTGTGCAATCAGGGTTCTTTAGGGAAACAACCGTATATATGTTTATTTTATATATTAAGAGATTTATTATAAGGAATTGGCACATAGGATTGTGGGGGCTGGCAGATCCAAATTGCATAGGGCAGGCCAGTGGCTGGAAATTCTAGTGAGAGTGATGTTGATATCTTGAGTCTGAATTCCTTGGTCTGGACACTGAGGAAAGAGTGAAGAGTGTGGTCTTGAGGTAGAATTCCTTCTTCTTCCTGGTACCCTCAGTTATTTGCATTTAAGGCCTCCAACTGATTGAACGAGGCCCACCCACATCTTGGAGGGCAATTTCCCTTACTAAAAGTCAACTGGTTGTAGATGTTAATCCCACCTACCAAATAACCCTATAGCAACACCCAAGCCAGTATTGGCCCAAACAGCTGGAAACCATTACCTGGCTTAGTTGACATAAGAAATGAATCATCCCCCAAACCAAGTTTGAGACAAAATTAACAAAGACTGTTTATTTGTAAAGTTGTGGCAAGGAAACCCTTCTGCTGTTACTTTTGTTTCTACAGAAGGTCAATGGTATTTGAAAGTAGAATGAAGTAGACAGGAAATGCTGAGCCAGCCTTTGATTGGCAAGTGTCCCAGTGTGGTAGGATTTTTGGAAGTGGGGAGACATTCTGATTGGTCTTTGGTACATTTGGCAATGCTCATTTGGCTGAAAGGAGGCAGTGAGCAGTTTGGGAATCATCACTTTTACCATGGTATTGTGCCCACATTTCACAAAGCTGGGAAGAAGGGAGGCTGGTTCTGAATCTAAGTCCCTCTGGCTCAAAAACCTGAGATCTTTCCATTATACTGGGCTTTGGCTTTTTCCCAAATCAAAGGAAATGGCAAATTGAGAATCTTTGAGTCAGAACATTCCATCCCTACATTTTAGCGGAAGGATCGATGGCCCAGAAGCAAACCTGTTTTGCTGAAGTCCATTTAGGTAGTTCATGACAAACCAGAGTGGACAGTGGTCTAATGCTCTAAGACTGAGACTCCCAGCTCCTCAGGCTCACAGGCAGCAACTTCCACTGTTCCTGGGCTGTACAGCTTTTGTTTGGGTTGTGAATGAGGTGGCCATTATATCATAATATACTACTTTAACTTTGCTGACCAGAAGCATGGTACAGGAAGGAGATAATATCTACTTCACCAAGTTATTATTTTAAGATATAAAAAAATAATGTAGTAAAACCCCTGTCACAGTGCATAGGACCACATTGGGAACTAACTTAGAATCCACTGGGGAACAAGCAGAACAGCAGCACAGAATTGCTCCCAGCTTGTTCTTTCTGAGGCAGATGGCTCAAACCCTCTGAGTGATGGTGTCTCATTGTCGGAAACCGCTTGACCCCAGCAAAGCTCTCTTCAGACACAGCCCACTCCCGTAAATGTAATGGTCATAGGAAATTGAAAGCAGATCAAATGGAAAGTAAATTCGGCACTGCAGAGCAGATTCAACATGACGAGAATTTGAATGCTCAATGTAATTTATGTGCTTGCTTAATCCCAAACTGCCAAGACAACCAATAGGCAGTAACCAGGTAAAGGGCAAACAACATATTTATTTTTTATGAGTTTTTAATAATTTATTTCTTATTCAAAAAAATAAAATAATAGAAAAAAGGAAGCCCAACAAGTTATGGAATGATTATTCTTAAAAAGTTATTTTCTGGCACTTTTCTCTCCCTTAATTCCAACTACCAATCAGTTGTTCCTGTAGTATTCAGAAAGATACACAGATGAACATAGATTAATTAAATGACATAGTCAAGGCCTCCTTATTAATGAAAAAACTGAAGGAAAAAAAATACTTAATCATATTTATATTTCACAAAACCTAACCCCATATTCTTTTTATTTTAACCTTTAGCATTAATATAGTACCAACTTTGCTTTTGCTACAAAAACATTACAATATTGTTGTTGTCTACAGTCCATGAGTTACATTACTTATGCATGTATATTTTTTCAAGGATTTATTTACTTATCCCCTTCCCCCTTGTTTTTAAGCTTGCTGTCTGCTCTCTGTGTCTGTTTGCTGTGTGTTCTTCTATGTATGCTTTCTTCTCTTTAGGTGGCACTGTAAACTGATCCTGGGACCTTCCAGAGTGGGAGAGAGGTGCTCAATCTCTTGTGCCACCTCAGTCCCTTGGTCTCCTGTGTCTCTTATTGTCTCTCCTCTGTATCTCTTTTTGTTGCATCATCTTGCTGCACCAGCTCTCTACATGGACCAGCACTCCTATGTGGGCCAGTGCTCTGTGTGGTCCAGCTTGCCTTCACCAGGAGGCTCCGGGAATCAAACCCTGGACCTCCTATATAGTAGACATGAGCCCAATCTCTTGAGCCACATCCGCTTCCCTATATTTTTTAGCTGTTGTGAATAATGCTGCTATGAACATAGGTATGCAAACATTTATTTGTGTCCTTATTTTCATTTCCTTTGAATATATTCCTAGTAGCAGGATTGCCAGATCATATGGCAGTTCTGTATTTAGTTTCCTGAGGAACTGCCAGATCATCTTCCACCATTTTACACTCTCACCAACAGTGAAGGAATGTTCTTCTTTTTCCACATCCTCTCCAGCACTTCTAGTTTTCTTTTCTTTTTTTTTTTTTTTTTTAATTAATGGTCATCCTGCATGGTGTGAGATGATATCTCATTGTAGTTTTGATCTGCACTTCCTTAACAGATAATAATTTTGAACATATTTTCATGTGTCTTTTGGCCATTTGTATTTTCATTTCAGAAAAAATGTCTATTCAATTCTATTGCTCACTTTTAAATTGGGTTGCTTGTCACTTTGTCATTAAGTTGTGTGATCTCTTTATAACATGGTGATCAATCCCTCATCAGACATGGTTTCTGAAGATTTTTTCCTACTGAGTAGGCTTTCTAAACAACATATTTAAAGGTAGAGGATACCAGAATCTCTAAAATCCATTGGACTGAGGGCCAAGACAAGGCAGGCAGGTAACTTTAATGAGAGGTTTCAAGGATTTTTGGTCAATGAGGTGTCAGTGGAGGATTTGCAGCTGTCGGCAGGAGGCACAGGTTGCCAGTCAGCATTGAGGTGGACAGTGAGTCTTGCAGCACAGCCCAAGCTTTGGAGCCAGGAGTCAGAGTGACTATGTTTGCCTCTTCTTGATGCCTATCAAAGTAGCAATTGCACTGGGTTTTAATTGCACAGAGGTCTGGTCATCAATATTTTTATCGAGGGAGTGCCCCTCTTGGCTGGCATCAAGCCAGTCCATATTATACCCTCACGTGAATATCTGGTTATCTTTTGATACAAAACATCTTTTTTCTCTATTAGTTTACATTCTAATTGTGGTCAACATGTTCACAACATTTTTGGGATTCAAGATCTTTAACATCATTTCAATATACAATACCCTCTGCTCCTGACTTGGCTTTGGACATACAGAGCACCTGAATAAATTCTGCAACTGTAAGATTGTACAGGTAATTTCAGTCATGGAGGGAATTCCCTTTGGGGAATGGCTCTCTGAACAAGGCATACTGCTCCATTTAACCTCTGGGTGAGGTTGACTGGAGGGCAATGGTCCTCCTTATTTAAATCAATGTGCATTGATTAATAGCTGATGTTTTTGACTTTTTTATTATGTCCTCTTAGAAAAGTCCCTTCACTTCAATGCTTAAATTTAGTGGGTTGCTCCAAATGTGCATGAGCTCTTTTCAAATATATGCTGAATGCAAGAAAAGTGCAGATTTACCTCACAGAGTAATTTGCATGTAATGTTAAATTGGTGGCTTTATTTCTATAGCCACCTCAAAAAAAATTAATGCATTCTAAACATGCAAACTCCCTAGGAAATCAACTCTAAGAATTATCATCTGTGTTACTGGAGGTCTCTGGAATATGAAGTTATTCTAATTCCCCACACACATACAGATTTCTTCCAACATTCAGAGCACAAAGAGGGGTCTAGTTAAGGTTATACCAAGGTGGCCACCTCCCATTTATTGCTCTCTGGACCTCCAAGCTGATTGAGCCCACTCTTCTGCAAGTTTTGACTGGTCAGCCAGAGGACTGAGGAGTGCAGCAGTATATATGCACACACATGCTCACACACTATAATGATGCTGTCAAAGATACTCTGAAGTTGGAAAAAAAAGCTTAAAAAAATTAGCACCACTCCAAAATTAATATAATTCTTATTCATATCTTTGTATTCTGGCTTATTTCATGGTCTTCGCCAGAATCCTGGGCTTCACTTTTGTTGAAGCAGCATGTTATGCTGGCAAGTACACAGACTTGGGATACAAGACCCCATTCAGCAGTTTATAGGCTGTGATTCCTTGGACATGTTATTTAGCTCTCCTGATCCTTAGCTGCCTCCTTAGGGGCATGGGGCTAAAATTCACCTTTCAGGGGCTTCTTTTGAGGATGAGATGCTTCATCAGCACAAGTGTCTAGCATGCATTCAGGGGTGGGAAATCCCTTTATAGTTTCCATAAGAAAGGGGTCTCAGACTGCCAGGGGTGGGGAAAGGGCTGCATGGACTCTGTCCCTGACCTTGCCCTGAGCTCAGAGAAGCCTTGGGGGGATAGTTTCTTTCAGGCAACCATCATGCCCCTTGCCCAGAATGGAGAACAGGGGAAAATAGATGGGAAAGTGCTTTGGAAGGCAATGAGCTCTCTAAATCCCAGGTATTATTTGTAAACAGATGGCTAAGCTGTTTATGGCTTACCCAGCTTCTTAAATCCTCAATCCGGCTGGATTTCTCAGGACTGGATACTTAATATACTCAAGCATTCTCTTTCCTGTTCTTCCTCTGCCTCATTCTATCCCAATTTCTGCCCATGTCCATGATGCAGAAATGACCCCAGCCTTGTACCTTACTCTGGGTTGGCTTCTGCTACCAGGTGTCTGGGTAACAAGAAGGAGGGGGAGACAGATGAAACCAAGAAGCCAAAAAGAAGCTTCCCCTTTGCTCCTTTATCAAGTGATGCAATCCGTGTTCAGCTCTGACTTTTTTCAGGGCCCGACACTCAGGCATGTAACCTTGTCTTGCTGTGGAATCCTCTATCCTGCCAGGACTTCCAGAATCAGCTCAGCTGGGACCTCTGCCAAGAAGGCTGCAGAGACCACACTGCCCTGATGCTTCACTGGATGAAACTGCTCAGCATTCTCCATACCATTTATTTGTCTTTCCCTCTAGAGTATGAGCAGTTGGAGGACCTTAGACCATGTCTTTCATCCTTGTCATCTGAGGACCTGGGTTAGGGAGGATACTTACGAAGCATCTGTTAAATGCCAGTCTGTTCCTGCTGCTGAGAGCTGAAAAGGGTGCAGAGTGCCTGGGGGTACAGGCACTGCCACTTATGTTCATCCTTGTATTTCCAGTATGGAGAAAGTACCTGGAATATAATGGGCCCTCTATATCTTTTTTTTTTTAATTTTAATATTTTATTTATTTATTTATTTACTGCCCCACCCCGTTGTTTTCTGCTCGTTGTCTGCTCTCTGTGTCCATTCGCTGTGTGTTCTTCTGTGTCTGCTTGTCTTCTCCCCAGGAGAACCGGGAACTGATCCCAGGACCTTCCAGAGTGGAGAGAAGCTGCTCAATCTCTTGTGCCAGTTCAGCAGCTTGGTCTGTTGCATTTCTCATGGTCTCTCTTCTGTGTATCTTTTTGTTGTGTCATCTTGCTGTGCCAGCTCTCTGCTCGGGCCAGCTCACCACGTGGGCCAGCTTGCATTTCACCGGGAGGCCCCGGGAATCAAACCCTGGACCTTCCATATGGTGGATGGGAGCCCAATTGCTTGAGCCACATCTGCTTCACTCTCTATATCTTTTGAATAAATTAATGAGTCAGAAAGCCTACATTATTATATCAGAAGCTATCACATTTTTATATCTTGTTTGTTTGATAGGAATTCATGATGGTGTAAGCTTGACATTATATGTTGAAATGTTCAATGATAATGTCCCTTATCCAACAATTCTCACTCATTATCCATATGTGCTTGCATGTTTCCCTTCTACCAATGATCTACATGATGTTTAAAGCTCTGCTGAGGGTGGCGATTCCTGCTGTGTCTAAAAGCTGCCTCCCTGTGCTCTTCTCTACATTTCTTTCCTAAATCAATGTATTTCCACCCATGCTCTCTTGCTCTTCTTCTTGTCCATATATTGTTTTCCTTTTTCTAAGTAAGATGGTGACATTCCATATTTTATACAGATTTATCTTTCCTTATCTGGGGTGTTCTTTCTTCTATCATATCTTCTTCATCTTTTTCTGACCTCTTTTATCTCTGCACACGCTTCTTCACCCTATAGCTGAAATATGTTCAACAAATCTTTAAGGTAAGCTTAGGAAATATCACAACCCAACGATTTGCTGAGCACTTAGCATGGGGCAGGAACTGAGCTGGGCACTGGGAAGATAGAAACCACACAGAATCCCTGCCCTTTTGGAGCTCACTGAGAGGCAAGGAAATGACTTATGGGCATGTGCAATATAATCATGGTGCTATGTGTGAGCTCTAAAGAGAGGAGAGGAAGCCAGAGGCTGTATGAAGTTATACATAGCAGCTCCACTGCCAATAAGCCATGCATTTGAAAACCTAATTTCACATCATTCTTCATTTTCTTCTTGCTGTGTTATTATCTTACTTTCCTGAGCTTTGCAATAGATGTCATTTTTTTCCCTTTCAGTTAATGTACCCATAGTAGAGGTAGTAAAAAGGGCCTGAAAGGTGGCAGATGTAACTTTTCCAATCTCTATTGGAACCACTGATCCATTTCCATGGCCATTGCCTAGAGTTTGTCTGCCATACATTATACCAAGGGTGGTCTCATAGATATATGGGGTTGAAAAATTGGATGGAGTGGAACCAGAATGAGTATTTACCTACCTTTAGTGACAGCAGGCTAGGTTTGGAGGAACCAGCAGTTTTGAAATGGACCAAGCTCCTTAAAGAGAGATGCTTACATGAAGTACAGCACAGCAGAAAGGGCTTGAGGTTTTGGAATAAATGGAATTATTTCAAAGGAGTGCCCTTGCCCTATCTAAAGCTTAGTTTTCTCTTTCATGGAACTGCTCATTTTTTATTTATTCATTTCATTTGGAAAATATTTATTGATTGCTTACTAATGTACCTGGAAGTGTTCCAGGCCCTAGAGACATAGCAGTAAATGAAACACGAAGATCTGCTCTCCTGAATTTTATGTTCCTGGGGGAGAAACACTCAATGAAATAAACTGTGCCCTAAAGGAAAATGAAAGCAGGGAAGTAGGGGAAAGAGAAGCAATATGGACGCCAATTAGCACAATGTTTTGCACAGTCCAAGCGCTCAGGCACTTTTACCTGTTTTAACAGTTGCTGTGGTTGGTCATGCTGAGAAGCAGAATGCTGATGGGTTTGAAAAACAACTGGCAAAGTGGTAGGTTAGGTAAAAAGCCAGGTGGTGGTAGACGTAGCATGGAACCAGGTGTGAGGAGTAGCTTGCAGAGAAAGCTTAAAATGGAGTCTGTGAATCACTTTCTTTCAGCAGGGGCTTCCCTGCCAGAGTTGAGGCAGGCATGTTGGTTTATTGCCCCCAACCACCACTATGGGGTATACACCAGTGGACTGCTATCTCCTGGGAATGTCCGGAAAAAGCAGAACTGCAAGATGCACCCCAGGATAAATGAATCTGCATTGTAACAAGAGCCCAGGTGCATATGAAAGCGTGAGCAGGCTAATAAAGTATCTGTACATACTGGAACCACCAGGGTGATCAATGCACAACTTGCTTCTTATTGGAACTGCTTTATCCCTTGTTTAAATATTTTAAAAAATCAAACCCCAATTTCTCTACCTAGAGAGTTAAGTTAGGCTGTGTGGGATAACTTAAGCTATTTCTCATCCTATAATAAACTTGACTTTCATCTTTTTAAGGTATATTTGTTTTTCCCCCTTTTCCCTCCCCCCATTCGTAGAACTGTCAGTTGCAGTTTTTAGAGGTTTCAGTCTAGGAATGAGAGAGGCAGAGCATGGGAGCATCCCAGAAAGTCTCCATGGAGAGCTGGGTTAGGATTGAAGGTACAGAATATACCAAATAGCAGGCAGACAATAGTCACAGTCTCTTGGTTAGCCCAGGAACCTCTGTTTAGAAATAAGGAAAATATCATGAAAAACTACAGACCTTAATGTCATTGCATAGGATGCAGGCTCAGCCCAGCTTCTTGGCTTTCCTCAGGTGCCCCAGCCCACACCTCAGTGTGGGAGGGCAATTCTATCTGCTCCAGTTCTCAGCTTGTTCTCAACCATTCTTTGCCACCTTTCAATCATTCCTTAAAACATCCAGTTCCCATCTTTCTTCTAGCCTCTGTAGGTGTTTACCTGTTCTGCATTTTCTCCTCTCACTTTCTGTGCTTACCTTATTCCACAGATTTGATTTTAAGTATTATTTTAAATACAAATGAAGTATTTTTGTGATGGTGTTTTCTCTCTTACCCTGGCTTAACTGTTTCTGGGTGGTTGTGGTAGATATGCCTTCTGATCTGCACAGCCTAGTTTCAGACTCTGCTTTCTAGACTGATAGGTACTTAATTGTATCTAATGGTGGTGGTGGTTATGTTAACATACAATCCAGTAAGAAACAGGGTACCTGGAATTCCCCACATGTCTCCCTATCCCCATGCCTTGTTTCTACTCTCAAGAGCCACTAAGGAAGAGGCTTAGAAAAGGCATGCATGTTGATCTTTCCTATAGTATCAAATATTACTCCTCTGTCCAAATGATCACACACCAGTTATTCAGGAACATCCACATCATTTTATAAATGGCTTCTGTTTTTACTTACACTGATATTACTTCATTTGCACACAATATACTGGACAAAGTGGTATTGCCTGACCCCACAATTTTGCTGCTTTTTTTTTTCTCTCTTAGTTTTGGGCTACATAAATAAAAAACTGTTCTTCCTCTTTCTTAGCCTGAGTGCATTAGCTGATTTCTGGTAGTCTTGCTCATAATACTTGAAGAAACTCAGCTCAGTATCTGAGCACAATCAAATCATATGGACATGTTTCCCTTTCCTGCGGAATTTACCTTGAATATTTTCATTGCCCTGCTCTGTCTTTCCCTGTGTAAGAAGGATAGATATCAGCAGTTCTCTAGTCTTTGCAAATATGAGAACTCTTGTTTTTAGCATTAAATTTTTTCTGCAGTCTCCACTACTCCATCTAGCATATCCTTATTAATAAAATTCATAAGATCAAGAGCTCATATGAATTAATTTGGGGGTTAAATTTAATGTTTTATTTCTCTTAATGGGGATTATTGAGGAAATGATCTCTGTGGGGGATTCCAATTGGTTTTAAGCCCATTTTTCAACTTCTACGTGCTCAATAAAAAACTCCCAATCTATATAGATCATTTCCCTGAAAACAAACATCCTAAATTATTTTAGCTTTATATTAGCATAGAGATGAAAAAGATCCTTGCTTTAATTAAGAAAACTATAAACATCTCCTTTTACTATATAAGGATAAAAGTGCCAACATAGCTGAACCAGAAAAAACAAGTAAGGACCTACCCAGGAAAATAGTTAGGTCTTAGGAAAAGTACTACTTAGCAAGCAAAACATCTCTTAGGACACTAGGGAAAAGATTAGGTCAATATCCTCTGGCCTGGCACTTATCAACCTTTTTCTTTTGAAGGACAAGTTTTGTTTGTTTTGTTTTGCTTTTGTTTTAATTTTTAATCTATCATTTGTAAAATGCAGTAAAAGTGATTTACAAGAAAAGTTATTCAATGCTTGAATGTTGTGGCAATATCACTTGATATAGAGATTTCTAGAAGCTTACATTCAATGTCATACATTACTGTATTGCAGACCCCTAACAAACAGTTCATAGAATTGTGCCAGGTTTGGGATCATGTCTTGGGTTGCACTACTATCGCCTTCCATGAATCTCACCAAATATCCTGCCATTTAGAAGCTCAGGGTGGTACCTGTGTATTAGACATAAATTTCTTGGCCATTTATTAACAAACAAAATCTTTGGAATGTGTTTTGACAGCTTTGAAGCAAAATCTTCTCTTGTATTATAATGGAGATTACAGAAACAAGTGAACGGCTGGAAAATAAGTGCTCCATAAAATATTATTGATTAAATGAATATCATTTGCATGGCTTTTCCATAAAATTTTGTAATTTTCAAACATTCATAACCTCACCTGAATTCTCTTATCAATACTCCTGCCAAACTTTCTGAAACAAATAAATATACAAATGACAGTAAAACAAACAAATTAACAAAACCACAAGGTACCAAATAACATATATGTTACACACACACAGTACCAGAGTTGCATCTGCCCTAGGACAAAGATGATGATCTCTCAGTTGTCCGCACCAGAAAACAATTCAGAATTCTGGTTGCTAATTTCTCTCCCATGAAGATTAAATATGATTGACAGTTGACTTGACTGTTGACCGTCTCACCTGTCCATCCATCTTCCCAATCCACCTGAAATGCAACTGGTGCTTTTCACTGCTCAAACGCCACTTCAGATTCCTTCCACTAACTCAATTCTAATGCAAATGCCTGGTATAACTGTTCGATAAAATGCCAATTCTTATAACTAGCAGAGAGAGACAGAGAGACAGAGAGAGAGGAGAAAATCATCCATGGAAAAAAGATAAGTTGATTTTTTTTCAGCTATTTTTGATCCATGTGTAAACAGGGAAAAGATAATGCATCTAATATCCTTGCAGCTGCTTCAAACTCTTCATCTTTACTACTTAAATCCCACTAGATATAAAATCGTTTCTATTTGTCACTAGTTTACACAGGCACAGGCACAAATACATCAGGGAGTTGGATGAAGAGAGCAACAGGAACTCTTTTTATCAATCTTGCTACTGGTTTCTTTGTGATCTTTCCTATATCTCCATCTGACTTTCCAGTCCTTGTTACTTTTAAAAAGTTACTTTTAAAATCCTCATCTGGGAAAGAAAAGGGGCAAATATCTTACCCTTACTTCTTAATTATTAATTCCTAACGTCCTGAAAATAGAGAAATCACCTGGATCAATTAAAACAAAATTCTAACTCTCTGGTGATAGAAGCTGGGATAAAAAAGTTAATGCCTCAGATTTATGGTATATAGAAAAGTCTATTTGCTCCTCATTAATCAGCCTGTTATATCTATAAAGGTCACACAGTTAACAAGAAAGCCCCAGAAGTTAATGAATATTTTCTGAGCTGTTTTCAAACTGCTTTTTAGAACTGCAGTCTCTTCAAACTTGAGTTGATCTCCAACTAAGCCAGGGGTTCTTAACAAGGGGTCCATGAGCTTGCATGGAAATTCAAAAATACATTATTTTTGTGGGGATGTTTTGGTGTGGGTGTGATATATTTATAAAATAATACACAGTATAGTGTGGACTTAGTAAGGGGACCATGGTTTTCACCTGACTGGCAAAAGGATCCATGGAACAAAAAAGGTTAAGAAACCCTGGACTAAGCCATTATTACCTTTTGATATCAAGTGAATAATGAATAATAATTAGTGAATATTCATTCCATTCTTCCAACATGCTAGACCATGTCCTCAAAACAATTTTTCTTTATTCATGGAGTTCATTTTCTTGGCTGACACACACACATACACACATAAACAAAACAACAAACACTAATTGAAACAAGAGTTAAATGGGCACTTAGGGGAACACTGGCTAATATCACAGAGTCAGACTCAATCTCGTATAACAGCTGCCTGCCGCAGAACCTGGAAGGATGAATAAAATGCACAGGGTGAAATGGGTATTTATAACTCACTCATCCCTGTGGATGAATTATTATCTAAAATATATCAAAGAAAAATTGTACCAGACACTGATAAACAGGCAAGGATGACTTTATTCAAAGCTATATGAAAGAGGGAAGAGAGAGAGACCAGAAATCTACTGTGATATAGACAGAGAGAAAGACCAGAGGCTATCACAATAAGGAGAGAGAAGGGGCTCAACTCTCCTGAAGCAGAGGGCAGAGGAGATTTTAAGGCCTGTGATGAGCTAATGGGAGAGTTCTGGAGGAGGAGGTCATGCAGTAGGGTGACCTGCTGAGTTTACTGTGGATGCAGGTGGAACAGGTTCTATCTGGATTCTGGAAGGACCAGCATGAGGCATACCAGGGTCCTAGAGTCAGGGAGAAGACTGTCTAAGGTTTGGTCAAGCCAGAGGGACATAAAGTCCTTCTAGGGCAGTAACACAATGGGTGAGGGATTTCTTAAAGTGCAGGTTCCCAGGATAGAGGCTTTAGGTAGAATTTAGCATCATCAGTCCTCCATAGTTTTCAGATGAATGATATTCATTCATTGCAGAAGAACTCAGAGCAATCCCAGATCTGATTAGGATGTAGTAAGGCCTGCAAAATGGTTTCCTGAAGACTCTTGTTGGTATTGTTCCTACAAAATCAACTGACTCATCTTTTAGAGGTGGTGGTAAAGGTCAGTTGTTTAGTATCAGTCATCTTAAAAGGGTTTGCAGAATTTCTTAGTGACTCACTCGGTGGCTTGTCCAGGAAGAAATCCAGCCCACACATGATCTGTTGCAGTGATGAGTCCTTCCAGGAATAGCAAGTCATCAGGCTTCAGTGCCCTAGTGCTTCTTCAGATCCTGAAGAAAAAATCAGCTACAAGGCAACCAAGAGTCCCGATTGGGTTAATGTAGTACTGTTTTACAGAAGTTAAAAATTTAGTGAGTGCCCATTTAAAAATGCAATTGAGAAGGAATGATTTTTCCTGTGGAATGCAATATTTTATTTAAGAATAACTGAAATTTTGAGCAACACTATATTATTGTTACCTAATATCAGTGAGAGTATTACCAGGACATATCATAGACAGTGAGGACACTGACAAATCTGCAGGAACTTCCTATAATTTCTGAAATAGAAAAATGTATAAGATGTTATCATTGTACCAAGGGAAGATTAAGCATCTCTGATTTGGCACTTCTTCTTATGGAACTCATATCAAACAAACCTAATTATTTCCAGGACCTCTATAAGATCCTTTCTTATTTTCAAGGGGCCCTCTGGCAAATTCCAAAGACAGTTTGAAATCAAGAAAGTAGCGTTTCAAGCAATGGGATATATTGGTTACATGATGTTACCTCTTGAGTTTATCATTGAAGCAAGATGGGACATATTCTATCTGCATTTTTGCAATGGTCAAGGTGAGGGAAATCAGGAGTCTAGAGTCAGGAGAAGCCTGTCTAAAGTTCAGTCAAGCTAATGAGACATTAAGGCAGTTTGGTTTGGGGAAGGTTTCAGATTGGGAAAACAAAATATCAAAAGTTATCAGGAGGTTTGAACATGCAGTTAAGTAGGATCATGGGTCCCTGTTAAACAATATTTGGTTCCCTAAAACCAAAGTGATAATAAAAGAGAGAGGATCCAACATTTTGTTAAAATAAACTTAGTTCTTTTAAAAGTGAGAAGACTTATTTCTCTCAAACAATAAAGGACATGATAAAGTCAACATGAAGCACAGGAAATTATCATGATACGATATCATATATTTGCTTTCTAGACAGATTAATCAGAAAGTAAGGAAAAGACTTTTATAAGTGGGCCAATAATCTAAAAAAATTGTCATTTTAACAAAGAGAACACAAAATTTTAATTTTGCATGGATATACTGTTTGATACAAAAGCTCTTTAAAAAACCTTATAAATTAACCTATCAAAACTTAGTCAGCCTTGACCATGATATAAAATTCCTCTCTCTGAACTTTCACAACTTTCCATATCCAGTCAGGTTTTGTCCTACACTTACCTCCTACTCATTCTGGAACAACCAGTTATTTCACTTAGGGCAAGATTGGTCATTCTCCTTGTCAAAAACACATCCTTTATACCTTACATACTTAAGTATAAGGTTTCAAATTATCAAAAATATTATGAAAACTCATTAAACTAACACTAAACATAATTAGTTTTGAAATAAAGTTTGTAAGTATAATGATTTCATTTTCATTTGGGTAAACACAAATTTACTTTTTTGTGTGTGATTTTAGGCATCTAGTAGATATAATGCTAGTTTACCTCATCAATAAATCTATATAAGTTTAGGAAGAACATACTTGAGTAGAATAAATTTGGATGCTTCTGTTATACTTAACAATGATAGTTTTCCTATAAAATTCACAATATTAAACTAGACCCTTTTGCTAAAACTTTATCTAAATTACATTAACTTGAATTCTTACAAAAGCATTTCGGTAAGTTTTTATAAGAACACTTTTTTTTTTACGTTTGAAGAATTAGAAGTTTAGTTTACTTAACTTCTGGGATTTTAACATTTAATTTACCTAAGTACTTATTTATTTCTAAGCCAATTAGAATACGACTTCTTTAAGGGAATTTAAAGCTTAATTTGGTAATACCATCTGGAAAGTAGGAAAATGTTGCACATACATATAAACACAAACATAAAGACACAAATAGAGCATTGAACTTCAATTCTAATATTTCAGTCATGAGTCAAACATGAACACATCAGTACAGAAGTTACTGGTGTATATAAAAGAGAGCTGTGATATGTAGCTGTTGTTTTTGTGAAATGTAGAGGGAAACCAGAAGGCAATCATAAGAAGGGAGAGAGAGAGGGAATTCAAATCCCTTGAAGCATAGGGCAGGAGAGTTTTAAAGACTGGAGGGGAAGGCCAGGCAGTGCGGTGTGTCCACCACATGGAGTGACCTCCTGAGGTCCTATCTGGATTCTGTAAGGGCCAATACGAGGGAGGCCAGGGGCCTGGAATCAAGGATAAGTCCTCGAAGCTTTAGAAAAAATAGGGCTAAATTAAGGCCAACTTGGTTAGTAACACAAATGTTGGGTTTTCTTAACCTATGCTTTTTTCCAGGATCACAGGGTTCAGGCAAAATTCAACATTGTCAATTTATTTATTTTAGACTTGAAAACAGAATAAATATAGATAGATAATAATGTTTTCTTTCCAGACATATTTTAAGATGGTAAGGATTTTTATATAATTTTATCATCTTTACTATTCCTAGATTTTGGTATGTGAGATTTGTATAATATATATAATGAGATAATGGAATGGAGTATGTTTCCTAAATTAGGGCTAGGGGAACTCCT
The DNA here is from genome assembly GCA_026826555.1 of Tolypeutes matacus. Taxonomy (NCBI): domain Eukaryota; kingdom Metazoa; phylum Chordata; class Mammalia; order Cingulata; family Chlamyphoridae; genus Tolypeutes; species Tolypeutes matacus. Next base: position 5,961,014 of record JAKSZT010053840.1, read on the forward strand.
CTGAGGTTTGCTGTCACCCTGGTGAGGAAGATGGTGGCAGCCTTCATCCTTGTGGCCCTCCATCTCATACCTGCCCCCTAGTCCTTCTAGGAGCTCCCTTGTTCCTCAGCCCTTAAGGTCTTGCTTCCTGAGGAACACTGTTTATCTCCTTTAAATTGTGAGCTAACAAACCAGACAGACAAATATTTGCATTTTAATCAAGCCTTCCGAAAATTTTCAAGACCCAAGGTAATTAAAATGAGTGGTAGATTTTGAGATATTGAGTAAACGTATTTTATGTTATATATATATACAATGCTATTTATTGTACAGTATATTCAGGGTCATATTTAGTAGGATGTGTGGGCTAAATCTGGACTTCTTCCCTGTGTATCCCTGATAAAGAAAAATCACTTTATTAAATTCTGTTAAGTGAAGTAGCTTTCATAATCTGCTCACTCTGTACTCCAAAGCTATAGTTGCCATTGTCAAATTGGGTTGATCCAGCCATAAAGATCTACCAACTTATCTATAAAAATTCCTAAAGAGATTTTTTTTTTCAATAAATTAAGATTTTATGAAATTCCAAGATGAATAGAGAAGCAGGATAGAATGTACACGATGGAATTAGATTATATGGAGTACATATGGCCAATATAGAAACAGTGGGCCTTGGAGCATACTTTTAGGTTACTGAGAAATAGCTAAGGAGCAAGACATGAAGCAATGACAATGATAATGATAATAACTTCTATAAGGGTCGGCAGAATGCTCCTGACCAAAAGAGGTTTGGCAGCTTATGAAGCAACATTTTCCAAATATTGTGTTTGTTGTTTTTTTTTTTTTTTTAACAAGATGAAATATACTATGTATAGGTCCACTTACCTTGGATATCATTAAAGAATATGTTGCTGGAGAGTTGTGAAACCCCAAATCCATACCAAATCAATAAAATTAAGTGTTAGTCTAGACTGAAAATATAAATACATTTATAGATGTTTAATTACAATCTATGATCATTTATTTGAGAGATAATATAGAGGTATTGGAGTTCATCTTTAGAAATAATTTATTCACTCAATCAAGATACATTTTTCAAATACCTAGTAGGTCCTGGTCACTATGTAAATTATTGATGTTTTAAGTTGTTATCATGGAAGGTTTCCAGGCTCTTGGAAGCATTGTTACCATTAACAGAAAATTTGAGAGCTGAGTTGAAGAGATCCAAGAATTCACATGGTTCAGATTTCCCCAATCTCTACAAACCATTACTTTTTCAGTAACTGATGGTTGACTATGCTAGCCAGTGCTTGAACAATTCAAGGAAAGAAGACAATCTATTGTTAGACAGATTTAATTGTTACAAAATATTTTCTTATTAAAGAAAAATGAGATCATCTACCCCAATTTTCACTCATTGTTTCTAGTTAGGTTTCATGGTTTCACACCAATCTCCTATATGATGTCCTTTAAAATATTCAGGAAACTTTCAACATGTCTCCAAACCGTCTATTTTGAATCCTAAAAATATCTTTAGTTTTTCCAATCCATCCATATATAAATTCATGGTCAGCATAATCATTATTTCATTGTCCTTTTCTAGAAATTTTCCATTGTGTCAAGAGCTGTTTTAAAATATCAGGATTTATCTTTCTTGTGTGTATATATAAATACGTGTGTGTGTCTGAGTAAATAAAGTTTTCTTTTAATACTTTTATATTAAAATTTTTTTTTGAAATTTCTCTGCATGCTGTGATTGGGATCTGAATACACACACACACACACACACACACAGTTTTCTTCCTGGTCTACGTTTTTTTCTATAGATCTACTTCTCTATATCTGCACCAATTCCACAGTTCTAATTACTATACTTTTACAGAATGATTTATGCCAGGCATAGATGTATATAGCCTTATGTTGCATTTTGGTTTTATATGGAGAATATTTTTAGATAAAAGTGAATAGTTAAAATCTTTTAATTTGCTGATTAAAAGGGTGCAAATAATATGGTACAAGATAAAAATAATACCTTGTAAAAGTATTGAAGTCTGGGCTTAATTTATGATTTTGCCATTTATTAGCTTTGTGACTTAGAACAATTTCTTTAAATTCTCTTAACTGGCTTCATCATCAGTTAAGCGAGGGGAATGATGTCTACCTTTAAAATGATTATGAAATTTAATTCAGAACATGCAGTGGTAATAATAGTGATGATGTAAATAAAGAAAGGAATAAAAAAAATGAGCTCTAGAAAAGCTATTAAGTTTTCTAGTGAGTATAGAATCTGTGTGGGCATGTGTGTGTTGTCAACATTCCATAATTTTTCTATAAGTTATGGAGTTTAAAAATTTTTGTAAATATATTTTGCACATACCATAAAATTCACTCTTAAAGCATACAATTCAGTGTTTTCTTCGTATATTCACAAAGATGTGCGACCATAACCACTATTACCAGAAAATTTTTATTACCCCCAAAAGAAATTTTTTAAGGCTCATTCATGTTGTAGCATGTATCAGTATTTCATTTTTATGACCAAATAATATTTCATTGTTTTAAACATTTTGATTTATCAAAATGGTTATTGATTTATCTGTTGATGGACGTTTTATTTATCTCCTTCTTTTCACTATTATGAATAATGCTGCTATGAACATTCATGTACAAGTTTTTTGTGTGATCACAGATTTTCAGATCTCTGGAGTAGATATTTAGATGAAGAATTGCTATCTCATGATCACTGTGTTCACATTTTTGAGGAACTGCCCAACTGTTTTCCGATGAGGCATCACCAGTTTACATTCCCACCATCAATGTATGAGGGATTACAGTTTGTCCACATCAACACTTTTTATCTGTCTTTTGGATTATGCCATCCCAGTGGGTGTGATGTATATCTCATGGCAGTTTTGATTTGCATTTCTCAATGACAAATGACATTGAGCATGCTTTCATGTACTTATTAGAATTATTATTATATATATTATGTGGATACATATTTATATGACACAAAATACTGATTGATTTTCAAATGTGGAACTAACCTTGAATTCCTGGGATAACAATTTGTCATTATATACAATATTTTCTTATTTATTAGAGAAGTTGTGGGTTTACAGAACAATCATGCATATAAAACAGGATTCCCATATACCATCCTGTTAATAACACCTTGGATTGGTGTGGAACATTTGTTACAGTTAATGAAAGCACATTTTTATAATTGTACTATTAACTATAGTCCATGGTTTATGTTAGTGTTCACCTGTTTGTGTAGTGTAGTTACATAGATTTTTTTAAAAAAACTTTTTATTCTAGTACCATGTATAACACCTAATATTTCCCCTTTTAACTACATTTAGATATATATTCCGTGCTGTTAATTACATTCACAATGTTCTGCTACCATCACAGCCATGCATTACCAAAAATATTTCCATTATTCCAAATAGGAATCCTGTTCATTTTAAGTCTTAACTACCCATTTCTTATCCCTAACCCATCCTTTAGTAACCTATATGTTAGATTCTGCATTTGCTTATTCTAATTATTTCCTATTAGTGAGACCATACTATACTTGTCCTTTTGTGTCTGACTTATTTCACTTAACATGATGTCTTCAAGTTTCACCCAATAAGCCATGGTTTCTTAGACTTTACAAATAAAGCACAAGTAACAAAAGAAAAAGTAGACAAATGGGACCTTAAACAAATTTTTTTAAAAAATGTTTATGCCTCAAAGGACTTTACATGAAAGTAAAATGACAACCTACACAAATGGGAGAAAATATTTGAAAACCACATAGCTAATAAAATTTTAATATCCAGAGTATACTTAAAAAATCTTTCAACTTGACAACAAAAAAACAAACAAGCCAATTAAAAATGTATAAAAGACTTGAATAAACATCTCTCCAAAGAAGATATACAAATGACCAAAAAGCACATGAAAAGATGCTCACAGAATTAGCCATCAGGGTAATGCAAACAATTTCACACCCATGAGAATGGCTGCTATTAAATAAAAAGGAAAATTACAAATATTTAAGAAGGTGCAGAGAAATAGTAACACTAATTGCTGGTGGGAATATAAAATGGTGCAGCCACTGTGGATGATAGTTTGATGGTTCCTCAGAAAGTTAAGTATAGAATTACCATATGACCCAGTATTCTCACCACTAGGTATATACCCCAAAAAATTGAAAACAAGAACTTCAACAGATATTTGTATGCTGCTGTTCATAGCAGCATTATGCACAATTGCTCAAAGACAGAAACATCCTAAGTGTCCATCAACCCATGAATGGATAAACAAAATGTGGTATATACAGACAATAAAATATAATTCAGCCATCAAAAGGAATAAAGTCCTGATATACTTGACAACATGTATAACATTTTAAATATATTGCTGGATTCAGGATACTAGTATGTTATTGAAGATTATTGCCTCGATATTCACAAGGGACATTAGTTTTCAGTTGTCTATTCTGATGCTTTTATTCATATTGGTATAAGGGTAATACTATCCCATAGAATCTGTTATGAAGTGTTCCCTTCTCCCTTATTTTTTGGAAGAGTTTGTGAAAGATTGGGGTTAATTCTTTAAATGTTGGGCAGAGTTCACCATAATATCCATCATGTCCAGAGCTTTTTTAAAGGGGTAGATGGGAAAATATTTTATTAATAAGCAATCTCTTTACTTTTTTGAGGCAAATACAGATATTCTATTTATCCTTGAGTCAGTTTCAGTAGTTTGGAACTTTCTTAGAATTTGTCTATTTTCTGTATGTTATTTAAATTCTTGGCATTCAATTGTTCATAGCATCTTCTTATACTCCTTTTTATTATTGTAAACTTGAGAGTTATGTTCCTTCATATTTTAATTACAATAATTTGAGTCTTTTTCTCTTTTTTTCTTGGTCAGTCTAGTTAAAAGGTCATCAATTTTGTTTTTCTTTTCAAAGATTTTCTCTTTTGTTTCTCCATGATCTATTTCATTTATATCCAATTTAATAATTACTATTTCCCTATGTGTGTATTGAGTTTAGTATTCTCTTCTTTATATAATATCTTATGGTACAAGCTTGGGTTATTGATTTGAATTCTTTATAGTTTTAATGTAAATGCTTTATAGCTAGAAATCTCTCTGCTTTACCAGCATTCCACAAGTTTTTGTAATTTTTATTTTCATTTTAATTCACCCCAAAGCATTTTCTAATGGCTTTTGTGATTTCTTCTTTGACTCACTGGGTGCTTAGGACCATCTTGCTTAATTTCCACATATTTGTATATTTTCCAAATTTCCTTATGTGTTAATTGATGTATAAACTTCATTTCATGGTGGTAGGAGAACATCCTTTGCATAATTTCAATCCTTATTCATTTATAGAGATTTCTTTTATGACCTAGAAATTGGTATATACTAAATAATGTTCCATGTGCACTTGATAAAATATGTATTTTGTTCTTATTGGTTGGGTGTTCTACATATTTCTCTTACGTCTAGTTCTTTTAGAGTTTTGTTCATGTCTATTATATTCTTGTTGATTTTCTGCATAGTTAGCCTTTCTATCTCCAAATACTATTGTTGAATCATCTATTTCTCCCTTCAACTCTGTCAGTGTTGCATCATTTATCTGGAGTCAGCTATTTAATTCATATATATTTAAAATTATTAGATCTTTTTGATGGATTGACCCATTTCCCATTATAATATATTTTGCTTTTGCTCTAGACTTAAAGTCCATTAAGTCTCTCTACTCCACCTTTCTTTAGTTTCCTGTTAATATGGTATATTTTTTCCTCACTTTCCTTTCAATCTACTTGTGTTTTTGAAGCTGAAGTGTTTCTTGTTTTCTTATATTCAGCATATTTTTATTTAAAATCCATTATGCCAGTATCTGCCTTTTAACTGAGGTGCTTAATCTATCTTTTTAATGCAATTCTATATATTTAATGCATTATATTTAATGCAATTCTGAAGGTAAGAATATATATCTGTAATTTTGCTATTTATTTTCTATATGTCTTATTTTTTTAAACTTATCTTGCTCCATTATTGCCTTCCTTTGTGTTAAATAGATATTATATATTGTATACTTTTTTTTTATGTTCACATGCAGTGTGTTTATTTAAAAAAAAAGAATACATAAATATTTCAAATATTTCTGTTTATATATATATATTTTTTAACTTTATTTTGTACATTTAATAATTGAAAACATAAGCAATAAAAAACTAAAAAGTAAACACAGATGAATAAATATATACATTTCTCAATTAAATGTAATGGATACATGTAAATTTTTTTGTTGTTTTGTTTTTTGTTTGTTTTTTTGTTATTTTTTGTGTGTGAATCAAACAATATATTACACAATATATTTGGTTTATAGTAATACATTCATACAGTATTTGTCCTTTTGTGTCTGGCTTGCTTCACTCAACATAATGTCCTCCAGATTCATCCATGTTGCCATATGCTTTATGTATATTTAAAAAAAAAAATTTTATTGTGGGTAAAAATCAAATTTTTCACAATACATACCAATATTTGTAAAATGATATATAAATATATATGCATATATGTGCATTTGCTTACAAAAATGTTATATATATATATATTAAAGGTACTTAGATTACCTAAATATTACACAGAAATTACAGGGATTCCCCTGTTCCCTGTAATTTCAGGAAACCACTAAACCTGAAAAATAATTACAATTCTCTGAGAATGTGTTTTAAAATGACAATAACCCCTTTCTGCTCTCTTCAATTCCTGCCAGACTGCTAGTTTTCACCATAATAGTGGGCTATTGTTTTTCAAATCTTCCACAGAACTGGGGAGGTTGGGATGGAAAATAGGGCAAGTTAAAACATCTCAAAACCAAATGTTATTACTGCGAATAAGCTATTTTTCTTGAATAATTCTTCCCAGATTGCAGCAAGGCTTTGCTTAATTTCTGGATATCTAAAAATGTTATTTTGAAAATTTTTGCCAGTTTTCTTGTTGCTTTTATAAGGGATATAATATTCAGGGTCCTACTATCCTATTTTTGCTGATATCATCCTTAGTTATGTTTTTTTAAAACACTATTTCTGCTAACTTTCTATGTATTCCACAAAAATTTAGATAAGCAAGTGTATCTGATATCCCAGCAGACTGAATTCTTTATACTCTATGATTCATCCATCTTTCTTACTATATTCCCCTATCATTATGCTCCATCCATATCAAATCATTTGCTTTGCAAATCTTAACAACTTATTCACTCAGCTCAAATGCCCTGTACTCCCTTCCACATTTCATTTGGACAATTACAACAAATTCATTAGAATTCTTGTCAGGTATTAAATCCTCTAGGAATTGTTCATTAACCCATCTCAATGAGACAGGTTTTGAGGAGCCAAATATGCTTTTATAGCACCCTGTTTACCTCTAACACTTGTCATACACTATCACATTTATGAGTCTCCTAATTAAATTCACTGAATATAATTATTTCGAGCAGAGGAGTGGTATAATCCTAACCTACCATATACTTAAGTATGTGTGCCCAGGCACACATGAGAGAAACAGTCTCAGGTTGAAAGGGCATTGTTTTACTTGCTGAGCATTTATCTCTGAATGGTTATGGTGATTGTGCATTTTCTGGTTTATATTTTTCTGTATTTCTAAATGTAAACCTATGGTTTTTAATATCTGACTTTTTTTAAAAGTGCAAATATGTAGACCCTGACATCTAAACCTTGGAATAATCTCAAGTCGAATGATCTGCCTTGGGAGGGTATTACTGTCAGAGGAAGACAAATCAAGGTCAATAAAGGGTCCTTCACATCCAAAGAGGATAGCCAAACTGGATGGCTGAATTGATATTGTTTAATGGTCCACTAAACCCTCTGGCACTGATCAGAGCAAACTCAGACCACAAAAAAAAAAACACAACTGAGTTAACTCTTGTTAAAATTCCCTGCCATTATACTTATGTCTAAGTCAAACTTGAATTCAAATACCATGGTCCTTTGTCCTTGATGTCTGTAGTGTAGTGTAAAAGGACCCAGCTGAAATTTCCATGGCACTGTCTTGCTCAGGATGATGATAAATGGCCATATAACATGCAACACTAGCCATCTAGTAAAAGCAAAATGAATATTGTTTGTCCTATCCTCAGATTCTTAATCTAATCTTATTTAATCTTTACAAAATCTCTTTGTTACTTTTCTTTTACAATTTTCATTGCAGCAAAATATACTTAACATATAATGTATTGTTTGCCATTTTTGATTGTACAATTCAGTGATATTAATTATTCACAAGGTTGTTAAACCATCAACTTTATGTATTTCCAAATTTTTTCATAACTCCAAATAGAAACTCTGTACCTATTAGGTAATAACGCCCATCCCCCCTCCTCTAGTTCCTGGTAACCTCTAGCCTAATTTCTGTCTTTAAAAATTTTCCTATTCTAGATATTTAATATAAGCAGAATCATAAAATATATGTCCTTCTGTGTTTGACTTATTTTATTTAACATAATGATTTCAAAATTCATCCACATTGTTGCATGTATTAGAATTTCATTCCTGCTCGTGGCTGAATATTATTCCATTGTATGGACATGCAGTTTTTGATTTATCCATTCATCTATTCATGACACATAGGTTGCTTTTATCTTTTGCCAATTGTAAATAGTGCTGCAATGATAGATATATTTACTCTTATATACAGAATATAAATCTAAATCTAAATATACAAGGAGAAAGATGTTTCATCATTAACCATATAATGATTAAGACCTGTCCCAGCACCTCTGTCATGACAAGACTGGTGTGATATGTGGCCCTTCTTCCCAACTATGATCTGGAAATGTCCTGCAAGTAGCCCTGTGAGTATCAAGCCATAATCTTCCTATCATCCCTGTCCCATGTGTTGAAATTTAGTAACTAAGTTTCTGTCTAGTTTTTCCTAATTCTTCTGCTCTTTGGACCTTTGACCGTAATCCTTCCTCAATTCAGACTGACATGGGTTATCAAGATCTCTTCTGTGAAATTCCAGCCCCTCGGAGCTGCTTTCCAGTCTGACTCCTAGCTCATATTCCCAAACCAGGTGGTGTGTTATAAATCTAATCTTTATCCCATCATTGAGTGTGCTCTGATATTCTTCAAAATGGAGGCTTAATGAGGATTATATGCCTAAAACTTAATCCCAAATACATTCCTGGACATTCTTCTTCCAATCTTCCTTGCCTTTCTGCTCCACTATGTAAGAACTTGTCATGTCCATTCTCTGTGCTGAGCCAGGCTCCATGAATCTGGATCCTGGAATCACAGTTGGAGTAGAGTAAGAACATTATTCCTCCAGCTAGGGTGTCCTGGCAATCTTTACTAATTTCTATATTGCCATTTCCAAGACATATGATCTTGAGCATATGTCTTGATCAGATCATAGAATCTTCATCATTCTGTCTGGAACTTTCTCTTGGATGGCGCTGTTAAATGGTGACAGGTCACTGCTGCATAAAGTCCTTCCAGGCTCTCCAGGGCATAGAAAGGTGCTATCTCCTTGCCTTTACTCAGAAGGCCTTCTGGCTTCTGGCTTACCTCCTCTCCATCTTCATCTCTCCTCTCTTGCCTTGCTTAGTCCCTGTGACTAAGGTACAAGGAACCATTTGCACTTTGCCAAATGCAATATTCTCTCTCTTGACTCCGTGAAACTAAATACTCAATTCCCTGTGACCAGAATTCTATTTCCTGGTCCTTCTTTGCTTCCTTATTCTTCAAAACTAGGTTTAGGCATGTCTGGCAGACAGAAAGCCTTCCTGGGCACCCCCAGACATGTAAAATATCTAGGTACTTTTTGCTTATTTCTGAAGCAGACTAGTTTAGGGAATGGGAAGACGACTGGCAGAAAAACATGGCCGTGAAACACATGGCCATGGAACCTGCCTAGAACCCACCTGAGGGAAAGATCCCCCACCAGAATGCTGCTTGAAGAATCTCACAAGAAACACCACCCCCTTTTAGAATGAGATTTCACCTGGGATCAAGGAAAAGCCCTGGATATTCTCAACGGATCTTATCATTGGGGCCCTAAGGGGGCATATAACTGGGACCCACCCCCCAAATATTAACAAGGGGAGGAATGATTAATGATGTAAAAAGCAAGTGCAGAGGCTAAATCTGCCCTTTTATTCTTTTTCTGCCTGGACCAGCCCACAAGTGTACCTGGACCCATAATCTGTTATTTTCTACCATTTCTATTTTATTCTCTCATTTCCTTTATAAACTACTGGCCTAACTAAACCGGCATGTTCTTAAATTCTTTTATGTAACATAGCCAAGAACCTAGAGAAAACCGGGCAACATTTCTGCTGCTAATTAACTATCCCATGTCAAAATCGTTGCTTGTTCCTCTGTCTTTATCATTGGAATGTGAGCTTATTGAGGGCATACCTAGATTTCCTCTTCAGATCCCTTGACAGAGGCTAATCAAATGTCTGACTGCCTGATAATATACCAAACAAAGACTTCATTGAATGTATTGTGGTAAGTTGTGCACATGCACATACACACAGGCATACATATATATTATATTCCAGGGCTAGACTGGGGTGAAGAATTTATTAGTAAACTAAAAATGCCCGTGTGAAGTTCTCACATCAGAACTATTTGATTCCCCTTGAAAAGCTGTTTCATCGTTAACTCAGTTTATGTTTTAAACCCACATGGCCCAGTGTCTTGTCTTCTTCGTTTCCTGTGTGAAAATTACTAGGCCTGAAGGAATGCTGAAGAATGATATTGAGCACAAATGAATGATGCCGGTACAGAAGAGCCACTGCAGTTGAAAATGCATCTGAATGGCAGGGCTATGATGGATTCCCTTCTCCTGCTTGTCCTTGAAAACCAGCAGGGGCATCCGTGTTGGATAATAATTACTCTGCCTTGCTTGAAGGCATAGCACTTGGCTTATAGGACATTGATTCATTTGGATCTTGTGTCTATTTCAGCCCCAGGGCATTCCCCACTGTTGAAATTGACACAGAACAGAAAGAGATAAATGAGTAAAGTCTGGGGCTTTGGGGAGCCCTGAGGCTGTTATTGATGAGGCAGTAACCTTGGCAGTTGACTTCTTGTGGGTCTCTTCTCCACCCCTGGGAGAGCAGACTGGGTCCTGATTGTGAGAAAACTACTCCCTTCACCAACACAGTAGAGGCCATCATTGTGTCACTTCAGAGGGAAAGAGACACATCGGGAGCTCCTAGAACAAATAGATGGGAACCAGAGCTGTTAGAAATAAAATCAGCAGAGCAGAACTCACATTCCAGGTTCTTATGCTTAGTCTCTTCAACATATGAAAGATGAGCCCATTTACTTCATACCTCCATCTAATCCTAACTACTGGACAAAAACTGTCAAATGTCAGTGAGAACTAAAACCAAGATACTTTCTCTCAATGTACTAAACAATTCTGGGACAAAAATAATTTCCCATTTCTATGCTAATCAATACTAGGATTAGGTAAAAAGAGTTTATCTATTTCCTGCAGGAAATACTTGTTCCTGGAAGATAAAACTTTGTATTCTTCGCACAAACCCAGTCTCTTACTCTGATATACAGTAATCGTGACAACAGGGCTAAATGTTTTTTAAAAAAATCAAAAGAATCTATTAAATTTTAGAAATATGTTTAAACTTTTTAAAATACTTATTAAAATTTTGTATAAGCCACTTACGATGAGAACTACATAACTTTTTAAACTAAATTATTAAGCAAACTGGAAAAGTGATGTATTTTCATAGTGACCTGTGTTCCACTTAACGTTTCTTAGAGGGACTACTAGTGTCTTAAATTTATTTTTTATTTCTAATTTGTTAATTCAGAACTAAAGTTATCATAGAAGCAGAAGAATTGAGCCATTAGCATAAGTAGCTTATGTTAGTCTCCTTGTCTTAGTTCAAATACTATGCAGTATCTCTTTATTTCAGTAGCATTATTCTAAAATATTAATCATCAGATATATTCCATGAATCATTCTGAAGTAGAAGGAGGTGTACTTGCTTTAAAATATGCCCTTCTCAATCATTCTGATATTAAATGGCATTACTAGGTCTTAAAGTAGTTACTCCCTTCTAGTGTTGGCTTACAATACATGAAGGTTTTCTTGCTATTTCAATAACGGATGGTGCTGCTAATTCCCAACATTTCTTAAATTATTTTATATTGTACAGTTTTCATTGATTATGAGAATATGTTTGTTCATCGAATAAATCAGTGAACTGTTCCTGAAAAAAAAAAAAAAACAAAAAAAAAACAAACAAAAATAGTTTATACATTAAGCTTGTTCCTCAACATTCACACCAACACCCTCTCTTTGTGCCCACTAAGCCAAAGCTCTCATATAACTCTGCTCAATCTTAAATTGCTCCTCACCTTATGAGACCCATCATAAAAGCACCCAGTCCAGGCCCTAAATCCCTATTTGTGAACCTTCTCTGCCTTCAGTCTTGTAGATACTAGCAAGAATCTTCAAGGTAGGATTCTCCCTCACTTTTGCAAGCTTGATCATATCCACTCTGCTTTGGGGATTTGGGAAGTCAACATTGCCTTTCTTCTCTTTAAACTAAAAATGTTGGGGATGCTCACAAAAACAACAGAAAAAGAGGAAAAGGTTGCCCATACTACCTACTCTGAGGGGTCAGCAGACCAGGACAGTGCTTCACAACTCCCAGGAGGGTGAGGGATAGAGAGACAAAGAAGCCAAAACAACAAACTGTGGGTTACAAAAACTCCTGGCTGCTGAAAAGCTTGCCTCCCCCATCCCTGAGATATTCAGGGAGTGTAAAATCCCTGGCTCACTTCAGCTGACCTAAAAGCGAGCAGACATCTTCTTCCCTGCCAACTGTTACAAGGGAAAAGGGAAGGGGAGTCTGGGGGCTTTTCTTCAGTGAATTTGGCCAGCAGAGCCTGCTTTGAATCTCTGCTCTGGCCAGATGAAAACAAAGGAAAACCGAGAAGATACACCTCTGTGGAAAGGGGGTTATCTGCTGGCCAGTGTGGAAATTACATGGACTGAAACTACTTTTAGAGTTCTCTTTACCCCACCCCTGGAAGAAAGTCTGCACCCCATTAGTGAGTCCCTGGTGTGGTTTTTGGTAACTTAAGCAGGGCAAATTTAAAGACTTAGGATAAGTTGAACCAAATATCAAAGAGCTGTTAAAAAATAATAACAATAGACAAGAGAGAGAAATTAGCTATCAGAGTAAATCCACCAACCTATCAGATGACTAGACATTAGCAAAAAATTACAAGCCATACTAAGAAACAGGAAGGGTTGGCCCAGCCAAAGGAACAAACCAAATATACTGAAGAGGTTTAGGATTTAAGACAATTAATCAATGATAATCACACAACTCTCCTAAATCAATATAAGGAATTGAAAGAAAATATGACGAAAGAGATAAAGGATATTAAGAAGACACTGGGTGAGCAGAAAGAACAATTTGAAAGTCTACAAAGGAAAGTAACAGACCTTATGGGAATGAAAGAAATGATGGATGATATTAAAAATATATTAGCAGCACATAAGAGCAGATTTGAACTGCTTGAAGACAGAATTAGTGATTTGAAAGACTGGAAAAGAAAGGAGAACAGAAAGAGAAGAGAATGTAAAAAATGGAACAGGTTCTCAGAGAATTCAATGATAACATGAAATGCAAAAACATATGATTATGGGAATCCCAGAAGGAGAAGAAAATGGAAAAGGGGCAGAAATAATAACTGAGGAAATAATGACTAAAAACTTCCCTACCCTTACAAAAGACATAAATATCAAAATCCAAGAAGGACAATGCACCCCAAAAAGAATAAACACATACAAACCTTCCTTGAGACACATACTACTCAAAATGACAAATATAAGAGATGAAGATTTTGAAGCAGCAAGAGAGAAGCAAACCATCATGTAAAAGGGAAACTCAATAAGATTAAGTGCTGACCTCTCATCATAAACCATGAGGAGAGAAGAAGTGGTATGATGTGTTTAAGGTATTGAAAGAGAAAAACTGCCAGGCAAGAATTCTGTATCTGGCAAAGCTGTCCTTCAAAAATTAAGGGGAGTTCAAAGACTTCTCAGACAAACAAGAACAGATAGAATATGTTACCAAAAAACCAGAATCACAAGAGATACTAAAGGGACTCTGCAGCCTGAAAGGAAAAAATAAGAGAGAGAGACTTTGAGAAGAATGTAGAAATGAAAAGTATTAGAAAGGGTAAAAAGATAGACTATAGTATGATATGACAACAGAAAGCCAAAGGTCAAAATGGATGAAGTATGTAACACCTTTACAGGAATAACATTGGATGTTAATGGCTTGAACTCTCCAATCAAAAGACACAGATTGATAGAATGGATTAAAAAATATGAATCATCTATATGTTGTCTACAAGAGACACACCTGAGATGGAAGGACACAATCAGGTTAAAAGTGAAAAACTGGAAAAAGATATTCCATACAAACAGTAACCAAAAAAGAACTGGAGTAGCAATACTAATATTGGACAAAATAGATTTTAAATTAAAAACTGTTATAAGGGATGATGAAGTCATTATATATTAATAAAAGGGGCAATTCACCAAGAAGAAATAACTATTCTAAATATTTATACACTTGATCTGAGTGCCCCAAGATACATGAGGCACACACTGGCAAAAGTGAAGGGAGAATAGATTCTCTACAATAATAGTAAGATTACTTCAATACACCACTCTCAGTATTGGATAGAACATCTGAACAGAGTATAAACAGAGAACTTGAATAATATGATAAGCAAACTAGACCTAACAGATATCTATAGAACATTGCACCCAAAAATAGCAGGATATACATTATTTTCAAGAGCTCATGGATCCTTCTCAAGATAGACCATATGTTGGGTCATAACACAAGTCTCAATAAATTTAAAAAGATTGAAATTATACAAAACACATTCTCTGATCATAATGGAATAAAGCTGTAAATCATAAATATATGGAGATTAAACAACACACTCTTAATCAGTGGGTAAAGAAGAAATTGCAAGAGAACTCAACAAATATCTTGAGATGAAAGAATATGAGAACAGAACATATCAAAACCTATGTGACAGCACAAAGGCAGTGCTGAGAAGGAAATTATAGACCTCAATGCTTACATTAAAAAAGAAGAGCGAGCTAAAATTGATGATCTAACTGCATACCTGGAAGAACTAGAAAAAGAACTGCAAACTAATCCCAAACGAAGCCAAAGGAAAGAAATAGTAAAGATCAGAGCAAAAATAAATGAAATTGAGAACCAAAAAACAATAGAAAGAATCAACCAAACCAAAAGTTGGTTCTTCGAAAATATCAACAAAATCGACAAACCCTTAGCTAGACTGACAAAGAAAAAAAGAGAGAAGACACAAATAAAGAAAATCAGAAATGAGAGTGGAGACATTTCCACTAACCTTGTAGAAATAAGAGAGATCATAAGAGGATACTCTGAACAACTGTATGCTGAAAAATAGAAAATGTAGATGAGACAGACAAATTACTGGAAACAAGTGAACTACCTACACTGACTTTAGAAGAAGTAGAAGACCTCAACAAACCAATCACAGGTGAAGAGATTGAAACAGTCATCAAAATCCTCCCAAAGATGAAAAGCCTGTGACCAAATGGTTTCACAGGTGAAGTCTAACTATCATTGAAAGATGAACTAATATTGATCTTGCTCAAGTGCTTCCAAACAATTGAGCAGGAAAGAATGCTACCAAACTGATTCTATGAAGCCAGCATCACCCTAATATCAAAACCAGGTAAAGATATTATGAAAAAACAAAATTACGGACCAATGTCTCCAATAAATATAGATGCAAAAATCCTCAACAAAATTCTTGCAAACAGAATTCAAAAGCACATTAAGAGAATAATATACCACAGTCAAGTGGGTTTTATCCCAGGTATGCAAGGGTGGTTCAACACAAGAAAATCAATTAGTATAATAATCCACATTGATAAATTGAAGAAGAAAAATCCTCTCAATTGATACAGGAAAGGCATTTCACAAAATACAGTTCCCTTTCTTGATAAAAACACTTCAAAAGATAGGAACAGAAGGAAGCTTTTTCAATATGGTAAAGTGCATGTACAAAAAACCTTCAGCTAACATTGTATGCAATGGTGAAAAGACTGAAAGCTTTCCCACTGAGATCAGGAACAAGACAAGGATGCCCACTGTCCCCATTATTATTCAATATTGTGCTAGAAGTTCTAGCTAGAGCAATTAAGCTAGACAAAGAAATAAAAGGCAAAGGAAGAAGCAAAATTTTCACTATTCACTGATGACATGATACTATATCTAGAAAATTCTGAAAAATCCACAACAAAGCTACTAGAATTAATAACAAGTTCAGGAAAGTGGCAGGATACAGGGTTAATATTCAAAAATCAATGTTTCTATACACTACTGATGTGCAATCTGAGGAAGAAGTAAAAAAAAATCCAGTTATAATAGTGACTAAAATAATCAAATATTTAGGAATAAACTTAACCAAGGACATAAAAGAACTGTATTCATAAAGCTACAAAACATTGATAAAAGAAACTGAAGAAGACTTAAATCAATGGAAGGTCATTCCGTGTTCATGGATTGGAAGACTAAATATCATTAAGATGTCAATTCTAGCGAACTGATTTATAGATTCAAGGCAATCACAATAAAAATCCCAACAGCCTTTTTTGCAGGAATCGAAAAGCCAATAATCAAATTTATTTGGAAGGGTAAGGGACTCTAAATAGCAAAAAAATGTCTTTAAAAAGAAGAATGAATTTAAGAATGTCACTTCCTGACTTTAAAGCATATTACTTAGCTATAGTGGTAAAAAAAAAAAAAAAAAAAAAAACCAGCATGGCACTGGCATAAGGACAGACAGATTGACCAATGGAACTGAATTGAGAACTCAGAGATTGACTCTCACAGCTACATTCAAGCAATTTTTGACAAGGCTTAACAAAGCCCACCCAGCTGAGAGAACAGTCTACTCAACAAATGGTGCTAGGAGAATTTGATAGCCATATCTAAAAGAAAGAAAGAAGGCCCCTTTCTCACACCTTATACAAAAATTATCTCAAAATGGATCATGGATTTAAATATAAAAACAACAACCATAAAACTCCTAGAAGAAAATGTAGGAAAACATCTTCAAGATCTTGTGGTAGGTGGTAGTTTCTTAAACCTAACTCCCAAAGCACGAGCAAAAAAAAGAAAAAATAGATAAATGGGACCTCCTTAAAATTCAACACTATTGCACCTCAAAGGACTTTGTCAAAAGGATGAAAAGGCAGCTGACTCATTGGGAGAAAATATTTGGCAATCACATATCTGATAACGGCTTAATATCCGTGATATATAAAGAGATCATACAACTCAACAATAAAAAGACAAAGCATCAGATTAAAAAATGGGCAAAAGACTTGAAAAGAACAATGGTCCAAAGAAGAAATACAAATGATGAAGAAACACGTGAAAAAATGTTCGATATCACTAGTGATTAGAGGAATGCAAATCAAAACTACAATGAGATATCATTTCACACCTATTAGACTAGCCACTATAAAAAGTCAGAAAACTGTAAATGTTGGAAGGGATGTGGAGAGATAGGAACGCTTATTTGCTGTTGGTGGGAATGTGGAGTGGTACAGCCACTGTGTAGGACTGTATGGCAGTTCCTAAGGGAGCTGAATATAGACTTGCCATGGGACACAGCAATACCATTGCTAGGTATATACCCAAAAGAAACGAGAGCAGTGACACGAATACATAGCTGCACACCGATACTCATAGCAGCATTATTCACGATAGTCAAAGTTGGAAACAACCCAGGTGTACATAAAATGATGAATAAATTAACAAATTGTGAAGTATACACATGATGGAATATTATTCAGTGTTAAGAAGAAATGAAGTCCTGAAACATATGAATATGGGTAAGATTGCATATATTAAGACAGTTTTTCTTTGAAGTTGAATAAATGTAAATTAATAGTACAAAATGTTAATATCAGACAAAAAATATATTAAACTAAGTGAATGAGACCAGAGTACTACATATTCTATGATTCCATTTATACAAATTGTAAATATAAATCAATTTATAAAGATGAAAGGAGATTAGTGCTTATGTAGGTCTGAAGAAGGAATGTAGAGAGACTGACGTCTTTCTTTTTAGAGTAATGAAATTTTTATAAAAATTTTTAGATGATGAATGTACAACATTGTGATTATACTAAAAGCCATTGATTATACATTTAGGATAGAATAGCCAGAAAGAGCAGCTATGTACAGTGGGGGAAGCATAGAGAGATTGAGAGGTGAGGAATTATCTTGTTTGTTTGTCTGTTTTTTATTATTATTATTATTGTTATTACTGAAATAATGAAAATACTCTAATAAAGACTGAAGTGATGAATGCACAACTATGTGATTATAGAAAATACCATTGTTTGTACACTTTGGATGAATTGTATATTTATTAATATGTATCAATAAAATTGATTTGTTAACAAAATTGTTGGGGATATTTTATATGTCTCACTTCCCTCCATCTCCCAGCAGTGAGTAACAACCCAGGCTGTGACCCCACCCTCCGCACATGTTGCTGAACCACAAATTCTCACCTTTCTCCTCTGATTCTCTAGATGCTTCTTTTTCCTCACTGTTTTGGCTCCTCTTTGAAGCCTTTTTCAAGACGGTACTTTGTTCCATCACTTCTCAGCCAAGTCCTCTTCACGATCTTTCCCTCTATAATGAACTCATTCCTAAGCATCAAGCTTTTTGGCAGATGGCCCATCAACTTACATCTCTGGCCCATATTTCCCTGCTGGGTTCCTGAACACATCTCCAGCTACTAACTAAATATTCTACCAGGACTTTCTGTTAACACCTTCCATAGCTCCCCATTGCTTTCTGAAGTCAACAAATATTGCTATACACTCACACATGCAAACACACATGCACCCTCTTCTGGTCTCAAGTTAACGTTAGTCTTACTTTCTACCACCCCCTGCACATTCTCTATGACCCTGACAATCAAATCAAAAACTACCTGGTAGACATACCCTCTGCTGACTAAGCTCAAGGGCTTGCATCTTTCGGTTACTATCATATACAATAATCCTTTCTGCATCAACCCTGGCTGTCAGAATCTTATCTAGACCTCTTCTCAGATACCATCTGACAGAAAAATGGAATTCTTAAACTTCCCTTCTTAAAGGACTAGATTTTATCATATTTTAACAACCCATCCTCCACATTTATTTATATATTTCTCTTCTAAAAACGAGCACCACTACAACAAATACAACAGAACCATGTAGAATGGTTGAGTCAAGAGTGGGCGAGTAGAGTGAAAAAGTTCCAGCTTCTTTTTAGAGAGTTGTGGGATTAGTTCAATAGATTTTTTTCTGGCCCTTCACATTTGGAAGCCTCTTGCTGTGCCTACCTATGACTTGGTGGACTGGTATAATAAACTGAACAACCATATTGCCTGGCCCATTCTACCTAATGATTATTGCTTCATTAAAGAAAATGACTGCTAAGAGGAGGAGCACTATGAAATGGCCTCAGGTGTGGCTCACAGGGCAGCCTCTGCATTCATCATTCTTGCAGGCATTTCATACTCTCGGGGAAGGTCACTGCCATTGAAATGGGTCAGGTCAAGTAAACAGTGGTCATGCTGCTCTGTAGGCCCCTAAACAGACTTCCCCTCTCCAACATGGATTAAGGACAGCTCAAAGACAGATTTTCAATTCTACTGAAGTTCAAGAACTGTCTGTACCATAGTGTTCAATTCAGAATTTTATAAGGTGTTTGTTGAGCTACAATAAATCCTAGTGAATACTTTAGGTTACAATACTTGAGAGCTTGACAGTATAGAAACCAGGCTTATGCATTTTTCCTTGTTACAGGGGTTTGAAACATGTCCCCCACAAAAGACATGTTCAGGTCCCAACCCTTTGTCCTATAGGTAGGAACCCATTTGTAAATAGGACCTTTGAAAATGTTATTAATTAAGCTGCACCCAAATGGAATGAGGGTGGACCATAATACAAAATGACTGAAGTCTTTATCAGCAAAGGTAATTGGACATGAAAAAGAGAAGCCATGGAGAGCAGCCAGAAAATGCAAGTCATTGGAACTCACAGAAAGGAGAAGACGCCACTACATGCATTGGCATGTTACTTAAAAGTCAAGGAACACCAAAGTTTGACGACCAGCTGGAAAATACCTACCTAACGAGGAAGCAAGCTTTCTAGGCTCTTAAAGCAGGAGCTAATAAATTCCTGTAGTTAAGCCAACCCATTGTATGGTATATGGTATTTGTTTTAGTAGCTGGGAAACTAAAACAGTTGTACATTGTCATAGAGAATTAACTGCTTAATAAAACTTTTCCAATGATAATGAATTTAATTATATATTACTATATAAGCTTTACCCTCATGTGGCCTTTCACTAAAACTTACAATAAAGCTGTGACATTTTATAATTGCTGGAGACAGGTTTTGCATATCAACACAAAATATAGTTATCCATTAATAATTTATTGGAACAAAAAGCTTCACTTTGATATAAGAATAATTATTAATTAATGCTCTTAAGGAAAATAGTTCCAAACAGAAGTTTCTTTATTTCTCCTTCCCTGCTCAGGTTTTAGGTTAGTACAATATTTGCAGAAGAAACAGATGCCACAAATTTAATTATGTAAACAAGTCAGAGCATTACTTTTCAGAATCCATCATGTTATTTCAAAATATATCAAAATTAGCACATTCTGTGACAAACTCATTTAAAGGATTTGCTCGAGCTGGGAAAAAGGAGGCATTTCTGGCCTTTAGAAGAACAAACATGACAGGCAAAGATCATTTGGACAGAAGTTTAACAACACTAGAAAATTTTCATGTAGGAAATCTGTCCTTATTTTGCATGATGAAAAAGCCTAAATTAATTTTGTAAAAATCTGTCATGGGCTCCAATTTACCATGCACTGGGTTTTCTTAGAGACATTGTGAGTAACCTTCATAGAGAGCAGGAGCCTCTCCCACCACCTTAACCCTCTGTATCTCCATCTCCAAGTAGTCTCCAGTACAGAGACGACTCTCAATAAAATATACTTTTTGCTTCATAATTAACCATGGGATGATAGTTATCTTTTTAAAAAATTAGCTCTCTACATAGCTGGGGAGAGAAGACCCATACTGTGTGAAGTTCAATGAAAACTTAAAGTCATTAAGTGGCAAATGGCTGGAAGAGACTATCCGTTTCCACTCACTGCCAATGAACAGAGTGTATGCCTGCAGTATGCAAAACACTTGGATGCTCATTAGAAATTCTGAAATGAATAAGCCCTGGTCCTCATACTTGAGTAGATACAAAACTAGTAGAAAAATAACAAACAATTTGAGGTGAAGCACTTGGAAAAGGCTGCCAGGATGATTTTTTCAGGTTCCCAATCCCATCATATAATGACCTTGCTAAAACCCCACCTTTGGCTTTCCAGTGGCTACAAAATGAAAATACAACTCCTTAGCAGGAAATGTCCTCATCAACCTTATCTGACCACTGCTGCTCTCCAATGTTAACTAGGTTAATTCCTCTTAATATATCCCTATCGCCAATATATTTGCCTGTGGATATTTAAATATATTCTTTCTCTTCATTGAAACCTTGCCTCTCACCATAAACACACCATTCCCCCAGCTCCCCACAACAATTTAGTACTTGACTAGTCCCTAGTTACTCTTAGTCTTTTAGATTCTTCTGAGATACAGCCTTCTCTTACAGCCTTATCTGATGCAAGAACAACTTATTATAGAACAAATATTTATACTGCAAGTATACATGAAGGTATGTAAAGGAGTCAGTAGTTTACAATGGGACTAGACAAGGTAAGTTTGTATAAATGAAATGGAAGGAGGGGGAAAAGGTAGAACTAGAGTGATTAGAACATTTATCAGAAAGAGAACCGTGGAGATAAAAAAAAATCAGAAAGAGAACCGTGGAGATAAAAATGAAGGGAAAATAGAAAGATGTGGCTGCAAAATGCATTGCTTCCCTTGTTGACTGTCAGCTATGGAGAGAAAAAGAAATTAGACAAAGATGCTTCTCTTAATAGAAATAAGAAAATTGAAAAATGTAAGTCAATATAAGATGAAGTTACTGAGTTCAGAATAGGTATACTGTTTTAAGATGATGACAAACCATCCAGATAAAAGTAACTTTTGGAGCATTTAAAATGTGGGCCTCCAGATTTAGAGATACCATGTTTTTTGTTTGTTAGTTTGATTTTACTTGTTACATTTTGTTCCCATCGAATATTAATGTATATTGGTTCTTGGTGTAGAAGAAAGGGTGAAGAGGAGGAGAGTGGGGTAAACAACCCCTCTCCTAGATTTAGTGGCAGATGTTTCTCCATTCCTCTCTTGTTTCATGTCCACCTCTCACATCTTCCCTCAGACTCTCTGGATTCCACTTGGAGGGATCAGGACAGTTTGGAGGTTCATATTTTTGTAGCATTTCAACGAATGTAGTTTATTTGTTATATGTCTGTTTCCCCATCAGACTGTCAATTCTGCCAGGCAAGGACATGTTCTACATATGCCATTGCTATAATACAAATGACAGAGATATAATATAATATAAGGCATATAGTATTGGATTCATAAACAATGAAAAAATATATACTTAATGTAAGAGAGTCCCCGTATCAGCAGACGATATATTGTTACTTTAAACACAGTCTCTAATTTAAGATGTTAGCTTCCTAGAGAAAATGAGACACACAAAGTTTTAGATGCCTGTGCCAAAGATGATGGGCCACAAGCCCTAGACATATAGAAAATGAAGGAGGGAAACTTGCTTCTGGCAATGGAAAGACTAGAGTGAAATACAGTTATGGAAGAGTTCTTATTTAGTCTAGTCTTTTAATGAAGAAAGTGAATATGGAGGGATTTCCAGGCTCAAGAAAAGTCTTGATTTTGCAGTTTATGTGGCTTTGACTCTGTCTCACGGTGGGAATGCTGTTCTTTCAGCTTACGTCTTAGACAGAGGGCAATGATCTTAAGCGCCATATGAGGAAAGAAGTACACAAAGGCACTCACGTACTATATCTAAGTTTTCCTACATAGGACATGCACTATCTGTAGAGATTAAATCCTTCATGTTGTTTTTTGTTTGTCAGTTTGATTTTACTTGTTTCATTTTGTTCCCTTCGGATATTAATGTATATTGGTTCTTGGTGTAGAAGAAAGGGTGAAAAGGAGGAGAGTGGGGTAAACAACCCGGCTCCTAGATTTAACAGAGGCTGTTTCTCCATTCCTCTCTTGTTTTTCTGTCCACCTCTCACATCTTCCCTCAGACTCTCTGGATTCCATTTGGAGGAACCTACATAGATGCTGTGTCTTCTGCTTTGACACTTACACCGGGATGGGTGCCTTCTAGGTTTGTCTCTCAACAACTTGAAATTTCTCATTTATTGAGGGCTACTTTCTCATTCTCTTTTCTAGTATAGGTTTTTCCTCTCAGTTCCTTATTATCATTTTATTAGAAACTCAAGCAAGAGAAAACAACAACAACAACACACACACACACACACACAACTTTTGTGCATTCAGGAAATCATCTTGCTCTGGACCCAGTTAGGCTTCATGAATTATTTGTTCATCTAATTTAAGCATAAAAATTTTTTCTTGAGAATTTTAACAATTAGTATTTAGTTTTCAAATAATAATTAAAATAAATTAGTAATTCTTGGTTTTTACAGTTCATAATTCTGGGATGCATATTAAAATCAGATTCACAGAAAAAGATAAAGAGGTGTTTTACTGTAATACTATGTAACATCTGCCTATACAACAAGATAGTAACATTTTGTCTGCAAATCAAATTTTTTCCTTTTTTATAAAAAATTGTAGGTTACTAGTGTAATATTGCAATCAAATTGTGCATACACATACACACACATACACATGCAATTTAGGTATTTATTAGGTTAAACTCTCAATTTTTCTCTAAACATTTTTGCATCAGAAAAATCAAAGCAAATGAGACAGAAAATTTGTGTGTATATTTGTATTAAATGTTAACTATTCTGAATATGAGTAGTATAATTGGTTAAGTTGAGGTGTTAGTGTTGGGTCAATGAACTGTTCCATAGTAATTGAGAGCTCCCTAGCCTCAAACAGTCAGCTTTCTCTGAGTCTTGCTTGTTCTAAAGCAGCACCAGATGCAGATTTAAGAAGAAAATGAGAGTTTCAGACAGTGGGTAGGCATCCATACGGTTAGATGGTGAATGAAGCAGAATGAGGAACAGAATTAAGCTCCCAAAGATCGTTGATATGGATGGAGAGTCCAGGAGCCACTGACAAGTTCAAAGGGCAAGAGGAGACAAAGCCAAGACCTATGAGCCAGGTTGAAAGGGATCTGAACAGAAGAGAACTGAAGTGGCATTGATTAGTGGCTCAGAATTTGCAATAAAATGCAGTGTTCTGTCATATAGTCCCCATATCTAGATACCATATCTAGTAAGTGTGTGGGAATATGGAGAAGGCCAGAGGATAGCCAAACACTGTACCTAGAGTACCATAGATGATAGAACCCCTGAGGCTCTTTCTGTAAGCCCCAAAAGAGGAACAGATTAGTGAAGAACATAAAAAGCATATTTGAGCCTTGAGTGCAATAGGAAAAGAAAGCCCTTCTAGTGGAGAAATTTTGAATTTTTGACAAAGGTGCAAAAGTACAATTTTGAAAATAGCAGAAGCAACCAATTATTATGTGGGTAATCCATATTATATTATATTATATTATTATATTATATTATATTATATTATATTATATTATATTATATTATATTATATTATATTATATTATATTATATTATATTATATTATATTATATTATTATATGAACCAATTATTATATGGGAAATTATTTGGTCTTATAAATGGACTACGGAATAGTTGTTAACTCAGAACTGTGATCTTATGTACCTAAGGACAGAAGATAATGAGAAGACTTGGGGAGAAAAGAGTGTTTTAATTAATCGCACTGTATCTCTTCTGGTCCAAGATGAATAAAGAACATCAGAGCAAAATGTCATACCTGTGCCCAATTGTGATAATGGAAAAGTTTGTCCATTAAAATTGCCTATATGTAAATTATCTATGCAGCCAAAATTTGGAATATTATATATTTTGATACTGCTTGAATCCAGGAATCAAATCAGAATCTGAGAAAGATCCTTGAGGTAACCAGCTGCACAGCCAGGCATTCAGGACCAGAAAGCAACTCTCAGGACATGGGTGCATTGAGCAAAGCTCACCAAGTGAGTGATCATAATAATCATATGAAGTATTTCAACTAGCAGTAATCAAAAAGTTAACCACTACTCCCCACTCTGTTTCAGGGTCTCCAAATCAGAGATTTAATGCAATTTTAATGATCACGGCTTGATTTTCTGCTTCAAATAGTAGAGGCATTAAGTGTTGTAGGGTTTGTGTTGTAAGCACACAAGGCTGATAGCTCCATTCACCATTTTTTTTTCTATGATTTCAAGAACATGATCAAGCCTTTTTCTTATCCCTATGGTAGGTCTTAAGTGTCAACTGCTTCTCCACTCATTTATTGGGCTCCATAGAATACTATACAATGACCCATAAAATAAAGATAATTGCTACCCTTTCTAGAGAAGGACTTTCCTTCCTTTGTTGAAAACTCATGCTTTCACCCTTGACAAAAAATTTGTACCCCCTGCTTCTTGCAGGAGAAAACTGGATGGGAATAAACTGCTGAATTCCATACCTGGAATGCCTGGTGTGAAGTAAACTAAGGAGGCATGGAGAGGAAACAAAGCAAAGTGAGGCTAACTAGAAATGATCAAGAATTCCTCCATGTCCATACAAGGTGTGGAATGATGAACAATTTAAGGTTAAGTGCCATCTTCTGATGTTTGTGTGAAAGTATGGCATTCAAATAATAAAGTTCTTTTTTTAAATAGTAAGTGTGTCTATCTTCACATATTTCCAAATATTGTGTATGTGTGTGTTGAGGGACTAAAGAATAAAATAAGTATCATTCCCATTGTTTTGAATTCAATATATTATTATTGATCCCCTAAAATGTCCCATAAGGGTTACTTTTTGTTTTTTAAACTATGCAAAAATGTTATACAAAGTAAATGGTAATTAGGCAAAGACAAAATGTGTAACTATCAACTTAGGGCTATTGGAATTCAGGCAGGGTATATATTGTTATTTTTAAGAGCATGGTTTAAGGGCAGCCCATGCTTATTCGTCCACTAAATCTATAATGAAACAAAGAACAGCCTGGCTTCTAATTAAAAGTTAGGGGAGGGAACATCCATTATTATCTGTAGTGAAATGGAAAATATTGGTAAAGACTGGATTATTTCATCATGATGCATCCTATTCTGGTAGTTAAAAATATCCATTCATGCAATTTTCTATTGCTATTTAATTCAAAGAAAGATGGTAAACCAAAATAGTGATAATAAGGACCTAATGAAGGTCTTAAATAAAAAGCTAAAAGATATCTTCATCCAGAAATTTCTAGTACAAAAGTAACATCTATAGAAACATACCCCAGCAAGAAAAAAAAATTATATTGATGATGTGCCATGGCAAAAAGGTCTCCCTTTGATTGTTAGGCATTAAAGATTTGAGTACCTATATTTGGGAGAGGAGATGAAAGGGGGTAGTGCAGAAATGTTACATGATGTAGACGGAGAACTATTTGGAAACATTGAGCCAATTTTAGGGGAAGGAGAAAGAGAGGTATCAAAATGGAAAATCTAGCACTGTGGAGCAAAGATATGACCTGATGAAATCAACATCTTAAGAACTAAGTTGCAGGGACTGGATGTAGCTCACATGGTTGAACTACTATTTCCCATATATGAGGTACCAGTTCCAGCCATGGTACCTCCTAAAAGAAAAAGAAAAGAACTAATGGGGGAGTTAATTGAGTTAATTAGGCATCACTTGCATGGCTGTAATGCAAATTTCACTTACCTTTCCCCCAGAAATATTAAGTGAAGTCATTCTTACTCAAAAATGTTTGTATGAATTCATTCCTGTGTGTAAATCACTGAAAAAAACAAGTTTGTTGTTCACATCAGTTTGGTGCCACTTTGAGATTTCATATAAGGAAATAAGGATGCTAAGAGATGGATGAGATGAGGAAAGAACATTAGAATTCAAAAAAATTATGGGATAGGACAATGGACTCCAACAGAGCATGAAGAGGAAATACAAGCAATGTTTACAGATGGTGATCAGATTATCTCACTCTATTGTTTAAACTCTACAAAGACTTCCCTTTGGACTTAAAATGAAAGCCCTGCCTTTTATTAGGTCTTAAATCCCTAAGGACCTGACTTTTTCAGTTTTCATCTACTTGTGTTTCCTTTTCATCATTTAGGTGTCAGCTCTGCTCCTCTGCAAAGCCTTTTAAAATCCTCCCCACTCTGTATTAAATAACCCTGTTTAAACTCCTTTACTGTTCTCCTGCTCCCCCAAAGTTCTTACCTATCTGTGTCTTATTTTCTGCTCCACTCACTAAGCCTTGTAAGGTAAACACAAATAAATAAATAAGACTAGTCTGTCTCCAACCCCAATGACTAGAACTCTGCCTAGCATATAGTAAGACCAACAAATAAATATCTGCTGGTTAATGGTTTTCACTTAGCTTTCAGGAAACAGTAATGCCCTATCTGACATTTATAGTTTATTCTTACTAATCAACTTTATGTGTCTATTAACATTTGATGGGCTGCGTAGTCTACAACAGAAACAAGGGATTAAACCTCCAATCTCAAATAAACCAGAAAGAAACCAGGCATGCAGAGTAGGAATTTAAGACTTGATATGAGGCTTAAAGGCAATGTAGAAGATTGGTTAATATTCAAGGAGAAACAGAACTTTTAAGTGAAGAGGAAGAAACAAGGTTTTAGTTATAGGACATCTTTTAAGCAACATAAGAATTTTCTTGATCAGGATATTAATTCTTTTTGTAAATCATAATCATTTGATAACTCTTAAAATATATTACAACTGATCTCATGGTATCATTCAGCATCCCACCTTCTTTACATTTACTACTAACAATTTTTTTTTTTAAAGGACAAATCTGAAGCTTTTAGAAAAATAAGAAACTTATATATCATGGAAAGTTGTTCATTTTATGAGCCCAGATTTTTCAGGGTCCAAGTCCATTTTGGTTTTCAGTTTTGCATACAGTTCCACCATAAATTTATTTTGGTGTCTTTTCTTCTGACTAACTGAGACTTATCCCAACGTCCTCTTATTGGATTCCATGAGACTAAATCTGTTATTTGGGTGTTTTTCTTCCTTTGTAGATAAGACAGATTTTCTGACTGAAGCAAAAGCATGTCCATTCAGAGAACATTTCCACTGAAACTGTATGAAATAGTACATTCTTGGGTGCTTCTATTTTAACATTGTTCCTACCATTATATTTTGGATTTATGAAGTCATCTTAGTGAAAAAGAGCAATGAAGTTTCCTCTGTGTAATAAATTATCATCAAGCTAATGCATACAACTTTATCTCCCCCAGCTGAAAATAGAGTATTTAAACAGGGCTCCATTTGGCCTCTCACTTTTTAATGTTTAATTCAGTTCGAAATAACCTTTAATGCTTTTCCCAATCATGTGTTTTCTAATAGCACAAAGGTGCCATATTGTTCCTTTTTTCACAAACGAACACTCTATAACCCCACTATTCCCCTTCTTCCATATCAAACTGCTTATTCCTTTACTGGTAAATACCTTCCATTCTTTTCAGGACCAGGCTTACATTGGTAGACCTTCTAAGATCTTTTGCTCAAGGGCATAACTTATTCTCAAATTGTATCAAGTTTAGAAACACATGAAGAGTTGTCACTAGGCATGTAGCAGGGTAAAAAAAGAAGGACAAAATGAGAATTGTGTTCTTTTGATTACTGCCTGTTTGGCCCTGGGTTAGGCTGTGTAGGCATGCTCATTTGCTCAGGATTAAAACTCAGCCTGGTTTAGTTATTAACAGGGACAGGTGGCATAAAGTTGAAGGAGACTTACCTTCTGATGAGTACCTGGATGCCATGCTTTTCCAGTGTTTGAAATAAATCAATTAAGTCAGGAGTAAGGTAACTAACTGCTGCAGAAGCAAGGAACCCTGTAAGAGTACAATGCTTTGGAGTAAAAGGAAAGGAAGACTTGTGATTTTTATGTTATGACTTCTTCAGGTTTCATTTCCTTCCTTCTCTCCCTTCTTCCCTCCCTCCCCCCTCCCTTCCTTCCTTCCTTCCTTCCTTATTTCCTCTCTCACTCATAAAATCCAAATTTTTAGAGAAACTTATATCTGATTAATAAGGAAAAGTTTAGACTCTCTTAGACCAAATGATAGGTCGATGTGTTAGTGGTGCTGTTTCTCAAGATTGCAAATGGGAGAGAAAAAGACATTTTGGAGTAAGTTAAGATGTAGTTGCAATTCGAGCTATATTGAGATGGAGATATTGGAGACCTCCAAGTGGAAATACCTAGCAGGAAAATGGAATTCAGAATCTGATTTTAATAGGACATGTCATGCCAAAGACAAAAATATGGGACTTATGATTTTAAAAGTGATGGCAAGAGCACAGAAAATTTATGAAATGAATAAGGGAGAAAATATAGCTCATGGCCTCTCCACCTGCACTGCACATCTGAATAACCCATAAAGCTATTGAAACTTCAAGAAACTTATTTAAGTTTCCTTTCAATATTTCTTCTTCTGCCTTGGAAATTGCTTCCATTTAACTTAGTTGGCCATTCTACGATTTTTAACTCAGGAAAGGGATGGATCAGTAGAAACCAGAAAAGGGCAGCCTGCCATTGTTCGAGGCTCTGGAGCATGTGGCCTCTGAGGAGAAGAGAATTCCACTAGGACAAGGATGAATGAGAGCATTGCCACTGGATCAAGATGCTCCAGGCTTCAGGAGGAACAATAGGAACTGCCTCAACTAGCAATGGTTGTGTGCAAAGGAGGGACCTGAGAAATGTTTGCAAGACCCCATTGTGGTGGTAAGGTTAGAGTCAGAGGTCCAGGGCTTCCAAGAGAACCACCAGGCCTAAAGAGACTTAGCAGAGATTAACAGGACTGATGACCAAGCCTGATGGCTCATACACGGCTCAGTGGATATCAGCATGTTAAACCCCTCAAACCTACATGAAGTATCAGAGTAAAAAGAGGAAATCAAACCTGCATGAAGTATCAAGTAAAAAGAGGAAATCCCAAACTACCTGTGGTTAAGTCAGTCTACACGTGGGAAAAGGGGATTACCATTGAAACCATATTCAGCTATTGAGTACTTAAGATGGTGATATTGCTTTCACTCCTTCTTTTACGGTGTGACATTTTATATTATATTCAATTCATCAAAATTTATAGAAATGGGAAAGATACATTTTTATTTCAAAACAAACAAACAAACAAACAAACTTCAAAGATTATTCTGATGCACAGTGTCTCCAAGATAGAGCTCTGATAATTATTTATACTTAAACACTGTGTTAAAGAAGGGCAGAATGTGAACTATATTGAGAAAAGGTCAGAAGAGTAAGGGCAGGGCGGAGAAGACCAGACAGGTCTCTGTCTGAGAAGGCAGTGGGGCAGAGCATTCCCAAAGCAGGGTGTGTCCTGTGGGTGGGGGTTGGAGCACATCATCCAGGAGGACCAGACCCTGTACAGGGGAGTCAGATACAGGATACAGGAAGGGGGTAGATGCAGAGTGCATAACTCTTCTAAGAAGTTAGCCAGGGAAAGGAAGATGACATGGAATTTAAGGAGAAAAAAAAGCATGGTGAAGGAAATGGCCTTTCCTGTTTTTCTTTTCTAATTAAAAAAAAAATTATTTTGAGAATCGTGGAAGACTTTAGCCTATTTTTCATCTTATCAGAAAGATATAATAAAGAAGTTAAAGATTTTAGAAAATGAAGGCAGAGCTAACATAAAGGAAATAGCTAAAATTTATTTGTATAAAACTCACCTGGGCCTGGTATTCTTTTAAAGACTCTACAATTATAAATTTATTTCATTTTCATAACAATCCTCTAAGGTAAATACTATATTTATTGGAAACAACAACAGAAATGCTACAGAGACAGTTAAGAGACCCCAAAGTCACAAATCTAGGATATGGTAGAGCTGGGATTTGAACCCACACATTCTGCCTCTGTAGGTGACACTTGATGCTACTGTGCACATGGTTCCCAAACTGAGAGCCTGGGCACTCAATTGACCCTCAGTGAACTCATAGGAGCACAATGGGATGTTTTAAATTTTTGAGGGAAGCATGTGATACTTGATAACTATGAAGAACCTTGATGAATCATTGACATGAGCTAGTTCATATTTTCAAAATTAGACAGTACTAAACCCCTTTTGATGTGAAGCTGTTTCCTCAGAGCTTGCTGTTTAAAAATCATTGTGAAATAGGACTCAAGTGTAGTGATGCACAATATGATTTGAAGTTTTGAGAAATTTTGTAGCATGCAACAGGCCCACCTATGCAACCAGTAAGTGTTTTTTTAACAAATCTATTTTATTGATACATATTAATAAAGCATACATACATCCAAAGTGTACAAATAATATTAACTATAATCACATATTTTTGCATTCATAATTTCAATCATTTTTAGAGCATTTTTTTTATTCCAATAATAATAATACTAAAAACAAAAGCCAATCAAACACACTAAACTCATTACTTTTCAATCTCTCTTTGTTTCCCCTCCCATACACAGCTGCTATTCTATTTCCTTCTCTCTAATTTATTTCAAGTTATATTTCATAAAAACAGTCATATATAAAATATCAAACATATTCGTATTTTACATAAGGTTTCACTATGCTATTCAGGAACTTGCTATATTTTTTTTTAGCTTTCCTTCTAGTAATATAAATGTCCTTAGACTTCCCCTTTCAAAAACTGTCATACCTATATAATAGCTCTGCTAGTCACAAACACCATGATGTACTCTGACGATTTTCATTCATATCCAAATATTTACAAACAACTTTTTAACCAGTTCTGCACAGATTAACTATCAGCTTTCCATTCTCTACCCTCATTCTATTTTCTGGTGACCTATACTCTAATGATTAATACCAGGAGTTTACATAATATATTTAGTTCATAATAGCACAATCATACAGTATTTGTCCTTTAGTGTCTGGCTTCCTTCACTCAACATAATGTCCTCCAGGTTCATCCATGTTGTCATACGCTTCATGACTTCATTTCTTCGTACCATGCATAATATTCCATGTGTGTTTATGCCACAATTTATTTATCCATTCATCAGTTGATGGACACCTGGTTTGTTTCCAACTTTTGGCTATTGTGAATAAAACCACTATGAACTTAGGCGTACAGATGTCTATTCCTGTCACTGTTCTCAGTTCTTCTGGGTATATACCTTAGTAATGGTATTGCTGGGTCACATGGCAAGTCTATATTCAACTTCCTTAAGAAATGCCAAACAGTCCTTCACAGGAGCTGTACCATTCTACATTCCCACCATCAGCAAATAAGCATTCCTATTTCTCCACATTCTTTCCAATATTTACAGTTTTCCGACTTTTTATAGTGGCCAGGATAATAGGTGTGAAATGATATCTCATTGTAGTTTTGATTTGCATTTCCCTAAACACTAGTGATATTGAGCATTTGTTTTTCATGTGTTTCTTTGCCATTTGTATTTCTTCTTTGGACAATTGTTGTTTCAAGTCTTTTGCCCATTTTTTAATCAGGTAGTGTGCCTTTTTATTGTGAGTTGTATGATCTCTTTTATATCATGGATATTAAGCCCTTATTGAAGATTTGACTGTCACATATTTTCTCCCATTGAATCAGCTGCTTTTTCACCCTTTTGGCAAAGTTCTTTGAGGTGCAAAAGGTTCAATTTTGAGGAGATCCCATTTATCTATTTTTTCTTTGTTGCTTGTGCTTTGGGTAAAAGGTTTAAGAAACTACTGCCTACCACAAGATATTTAAGATGTTTCCCTATATTTTCTTCTAGAAGTTTTATGGCTATCAGTTTTATATTCAGGTCCTTAATCCATTTTGAGTTAATTTTGTATATGGTGTGAGATAGGGGTCTTCTTGTTTCTTTTGTTGAATAGACACTTCTGGCCCAACTGGGTGGACTGAATAGCCTTGTCAAAAAGTGCCTGACTGTAAATGTGAAGGTCTATTTCTAAGTTCTCAATTCAGTTCCATTGGTCAATTTGTCTGTCTTTCTGCCAGAACCATGCTGTTTTCAACACAGTTGCTAAGTAAAATGCTTTAAAGTCAGGAAGCAAGAGTCCCCCAACTTAATTCTTTTTAAAGACATTTTTGGCTATTTGGAGCCCCTTGCTCTTCAAAATAAATTTGATTAATGGCTTTTCAATTTCTGCAAAAAAAGCTGTTGAAATTTTTATTACAATTGTGGTACATCTGTAAATCAATTTGGGTAGAATTGACATCTTAATGATATTTAGTCTTCCAACCCATGAACACGGAATATCCTTCCATTTATAAGTCTTCTTCAGTTTCTTTTAGTTTTCTGATTACAGGTCCTTTATGTCCTTGGTTAAGTGTATTCCTAAATATTTGATTGTTTTAGTTGCTATTATAAATGGGATATTTTTTCTGAATTCTTCTTCACATTGCATATCAGTAGTATATAAAAACGCTATTGATTTTTGCATATTGGTCTTATATCTTGCCAGTCTGATGAAATTGTGTATTAATTCTAGTGGTTTTGTTGTGGATTTTTCAAGATTTTCTAAATAAAGTATCGTATCTTCAGTGAATAGTGCAAGTTTTACTTCTTCCTTTCTTATTTGGGTGACTTTTATTTCTTTATCTAATCTAATCACTCTAGCTAGAACTTCAAGCACAATATTGAATAGTAATGGTGACAGTGGGCATTCTTGTCTTGTACCTGATCTCAGTGGTAAAGCTTTCAGTCTGTTACCATTGAGTATAATGCTAGCTGTAGGTTTTTCATATAGGCACTTTAGCATATTGAGAAAACTCCCTTCTATTCCTATCTTTTGGAGTGTTTTCATCAAGAAATGGTGCTGTATTTTACCAAATGCCTTTTCTGCATCAATCAAGTGGATAGTGTGATTTTTCTTCTTCAATTTATCAATGAGGTTTATTACACCAGTTGATTTTCTTATGAGAACCACCCTTGCATATCTGGGATCAAAAACACTTGATCATGGTGAATAATTATTTTAATGTGCTTTTGGATTCTGTTTGCAAGTATTCTGTTGAGGATTTTTGCATCCATATTCATTAGGGATATTGGTGTGTAATTTTCTTTTTTTGTAGTATCTTTAACTGGTTTTGGTATTAGGGTAATGTTGGCTTCATAAAATCAATTTTGCAGTGTTTTTTCCTGTCTAATTTTTTTTTTGAAGAGCTTGAGGAAGATTGGTATTAAGTCGTCTTTGAATGACTGATAGAATTCACCTGTGAAGCCATCTTGTCCTGGCTTTTCATCTCTGGGAGGCTTTTGATGACTGTCTCAATCTCTTCTCTTGTGATTGGTTTGTTGAGGTATTCCGTTTCTTTTAGGGTCAATGTAGGTTGCTCGTGTGTTTCTAGGAATCTGTTCATCTCATTTACATTTTCTAGTTTTTGGGCATACAGCTCTTCATAGCATCCTTTTATGATCTCTCTTATTTCTACAGAGTCAGTGGTAATGTCCCTGCTCTTATTTCTCATTTTATTTATTTGCATCTTCCCTCTTGTATTCTTTTTCAATCTAACTAAGGGATTGTTGATTTTGTTGATCTTCTCAAAGAACCAACTTTTTGTTTTTGTTTTGTTGATGCTCCCTATTGTTTTTTTTTTTGTTTGTTTGTTTGTTTTTTTTCTTTTATCTTTCTTAATTTCATTTATTTCTGCTCTAACTTTTCTATTTATTTCCTTTGGCTTGGTTTGGGATTACTTTGCTGTTCTTTTTCTATTTCCTCAAGGTATGCAGACAGACCTTCAATTTTAGCTCTTTCTTTTTTTTTTCTTTTCATTGATGGCTATAAATTTCTCTCTCAGCACTGCTTTTGCAGTGTCCTATAGGTTTTGATACATTGTGTTTTCATTTTCATTTGTCTCAAGGTATTTGCTGAATTCTTTTTGAACACTGATTATTTAAGAGTATGTTATTTAATTTGCATATATATTTACAAATTTTCCCTTTTTCCATTCAATATTGATTTCCAGCTTCATTCCATTATGATCAGAAAGATTTTTTGTATAATTTCAATCTTTTTAAAATTTTTAGACTTGTCTTAAGACCCAACATATGGTCTATCTTGGAGAAGGATCCATGAGCACTTGAAAAGAGTGTATATCCTACTGTTTTAGTGTCCATGCTCTATAGATATCTGTTAGGTCTAGTTCATTTATTGTATTATTCAAGTTTTCTGTTTCATTATTTATGCTCTGTCCAGATGTTCTATCCAAACTGATAGTGATGTATTGAAGTCTCCAACTATTACTGTAGAGACATCTATTTCAACCTTCAGCTCTGTGTGCCTCACATATCTTGGGACACTGAAATTAGGTTCATAAATATTAGAATAGTTATTTCTTCTTAGTGAGTTGCCCATTTTATTAATATATAATCTTCTTCATTCCTTATAACACTTTTGCATTTAAAATCTATTTTGTCTGATCTTTGTATCACCACACCAGCTCTTTTTTGGTTACTATTTGCATGGAATATCATTTTCCAACCTTTCACTTTTTCCTTTTTTGTGCCCTTACATCTGATGTGAGTCTTTTGTAGACAGCAAAGAGATGGTTCCTATTTTTTTATCCATGCTATCAGTCTACGTCTTTTGAATGGGGATTTCAAACCATTAACATTCAATGTTATTACTGTGAAAGCATTACTTACTTCATCCATTTTGTCCTTTGGCCTTCTGTCGTACTATTGTCTGTTTTTTACCCTTTAATTTATGTTTCCTAATAATCTTCATTTTTGCTCTCTACTCTATGTCTCTCACCCTTATTTTTTTTCTTTTCAGGCTACAGCACTTCCTTTAACTTCTCTTGTAATCCTGGTCTTTTGGTAACATAGTCTATCAGACATTGTTTTTCTGTAAAGACTTTAACACACCCTCATTTTTGAAGCTTTGCCAGATACAGAATTCTTGGCTTGCAGTGTTTTCTCTTTCAGTACCTTAAATACACCATACCACTTTCTTCTCTCCTTCATGGTTTCTGATGAGAGGTTGACACTTAACTAATTGAGGTTCCTTTTTATGAGATGCTTTGCTTTTCTCTTGGTGCTTTCTGCTTTGTCATTCTGCATAGTAGGTGTCTCGGGATAGGTCTATCCGTATTTATTCAGTTTGGTGGGCATTGTCCTTCTTGGATACTGATATTTATGTCTCTCATAAGGGTTGGGAAGTTTTTGGTCATCATTTTCTCAAATATTCTTTCTGCTCCTTTTCCATTCTCTTCTCCTTCTGAGACACCAATAATGGCATTTGTGTGTGTATTTTGTGTTGTCATTCAATTCCCTGAGACTCTGTTGCATTTTTTCCATTCTCTTCTCTTTTTGTTCTGTCTTTTCCAGTTCAGATGTTCTGTCTTCAAAATCACTAATTCTGTCTTTGAGCAATTCAAATCTGCTTTCTTGTGCCTCTAATGTATTTTTAATCTCAGCCATCATATCTTTCATCTTTCATTCCCATAAGATCTTTATGTTTCTTTGTGGGTTTTCAAATTGTTCTTTATGCTCACCCAGTGTCTTCTTATTACCCTTTATCTCTTTAGTCATATTTTCTTTCAATTCTTTGAAATTATTTAGGAGCATTGTATGATTATCATTGATTAATCCTGTATCTCTTCAGGATATTTGGTTTGTTCCTTTGGCTAGGCCATCTTCCTTTTTCATAGTATGGCTTTTAGTTTTTTGCTGATGTCTAGGCATCTGAATTTGTTGGTGAATTTACTCTGGCGGTTAATTTCTCCCTCTTCCATATTTTTTTACACAGCTTTTCTTTGATATTTGACTCATCTTATTCTAATTCTTTAAAATTGCTCAGTTTAAATAATCAAAATTGGGCCAGAGATTCACCAATGGGGCACAGATTTTCAACCAGGATTTAGAATACAGAAAGACCCAAAGCAGTTTTTGTCCATGCAATTTCCAGACCTGCTAGCAGACAGCATTCATCCACACTCCTTTCCACAGAAAGGAAATCTCCATTTTCCTGTGTTTTCATCTGTCCAGAGTCATGATTCAAATCTGATTCTTCTGGCCGAAGTCACAGAAGAATAGTCCCCCCTGAATCTCTCTCTCTTTTCCCTTGAAACAGCTGACAGGGAGGAAGATGTCTGTTCCCCTCTCAATTGGCTGTAGTGAGGCAGGGGTTTTACTCCCATTCAATATCTTGGGGGTGGGGGAGGAGACTCCTTCCCAGCCACTGTCTGGGATGTGGTAACACACATTTATTGTTTCAGGTTCTTCATCTCTCTGTCCCTTACCCTCCTAGGAGTTGTGTCACACTGTCCTGGTCTGCTGACTCCCAAAGCAGATTCTTCAGACTGGTTTTGCATCTTTCTCCATTGTTTTTGTGAGAGAGTTGTGCCCTGCTTAGTCTGATAACATCTTCTCACAATTCCCAATAATTAACTTTTAAGAATAAAATAAATTAGTGATTTTTTTCAAGTTATGAACATTGTATTTTCCTAACACAAAATCCAAAGATACAAATGTATCAAGGCAGAAATATGTATTACTTTGTTTGTATTAATGACTTAATAAGTGGAGCTGTTAGGTAACTCTTTTGGCCCAGGAGAGTAGTGAAAAATCTATCAGGATCTGGCAGATTCCATGAAATTAGAAAGTCCAGAAACATCTTCCCTATGCTGAGAAAAGAAGGCATCAAATGCCCCCATGAATAAGAGAACCTTGAATAGGAGAAGGGATGCACCTGTTCTGGAACAGAAGTAAATGGGAGTAGAATGTACACAGTGACATTTTGAAATGAAGAAAAGGGAAATTATAATTTTTGTTCATTTGTCCAGGATCAAACCAGTGAAGTAAGCAATGAGGTTGCCTGCTGAAAGTAACAAGGTAGGATTGATTGAGGGGTTGATCAAACTAGAAGAGATTTCAGATTTTAAAAGAATAAAGAATTTATACCCTTTTCCCTTGACATCTGATATGCTGTTAAACACATAGTAGGAATTCAATAAATAGTTATTTACTGATTTGATCTGATATTATCAATTTTTACTTTTTAGATTATGAACTCTAAAATCTAGTTCATTGTAACTTTTGGAAAAAATGCATTAAAGGGAAATAAAACTTATGAATTTGTCATGGTATATCTGATATGTAGTAGTTCTAGCTCTTTTTGAAATATGTGTTTTGTGTATACACACACATACATATTTTCTACCCTAATCAATAAACACAAACAACCTATATTCTATGAGG
The DNA here is from genome assembly GCA_026826555.1 of Tolypeutes matacus. Lineage (NCBI taxonomy): Eukaryota > Metazoa > Chordata > Mammalia > Cingulata > Chlamyphoridae > Tolypeutes > Tolypeutes matacus. Next base: position 5,999,580 of record JAKSZT010053840.1, read on the forward strand.
TGGATACATACTGAGTCTGTCAGGAGCTACCTGTAGCTGCTGAACTAAGGTATGCGGGATGAATGCATATTTTTAGCATTCTTTTAATTTGGCATCTCTGTCAAAATACCCTTTGTCACTTCCCTCACTCATGCCTCTGGCTGAGATTGCCCATAACATGACATGATGCAGTTTTTTACCCCAGTTAGCTTATTTTGAGGTTCAAAAATGCCAGTCAGAATTAGAAGCAAAACCAAAAATAGGTATTCAACTCAAAAGATAGCCAGTGTTCAAAAGAGATTATGCATGGAAACTGAAGGGGAAAAAATGTGTTAGACTTAGAAGTAGGATTATGCTGCATTTTAAATTAGAAAATCAGTTAAATGGCTTGAACACATGCCCTTCTCTGATATTCTAAAATGCTTTAATTTCCTGTATTTAGAATTCTATAACATAAAGTCTATATTCTTTAAGATAACATTTAAAACTTTCAATTATTTTCCCCTAACTTATCATTTGAACCAATGGAGTTTGGGGGGAAATGGACATTGAATTCAAAATCACATCTTCTGGAGTAATAGCTATATGAACTTCAAAAAGTTTTTGTAACATATCTAAAACTCACTTGATTTATAATTTAAAAGAAGATAATATGATTTCTTCTCACAAAAGATGGACAAGACAAATTTTTCCCTTTCATCTCACAAAGAACAGCTAAAAACTCTGCACAGTGACTATAAAACAAACATAAGAAGACTTTCAAAGGTAGAGAGAAAAAGGAAGACTGGTTGCGGGGGTGGCCTCAGAACCCAAGGGAAAACATGGTGGTGAGTTATGTTGGTTTTCTTTTTGCTTCATATATCCCAGACAATGGAGTTGAAGAAGCCGACAACTGAAAAATGGCAAAAGGCATAGAAAAAAAACAAAAAAAGCCCCAACAAAACTCTGTTCTCTGTAGCCAAAGAATTAGCAAAGGGACAGTCTAGCAAGAGAGAAAAATTTTAGATAAGAATTGTTCTGCCCAGTCAAATACCACAAAAATAATGGCCCCACTACTAACTAAGTCAACAAAAGTTGAATGGGGACCTGATCTGGCACTTTTTCCAGGATGTTATGAGGTGTCCACAGCCCCACCAGGATGGTGGCAGAGAAAGTTTAGTAGGCCACCAGGTTTTTCATCCCTTCTGAGTGGTAAAAAGCCAGTTCTTTTGTGGTACCATTGGGGATTATGTGAGGGATATGGACTTTCATCCAAATTGGGCAGAAATGAGGCAACTTTCACCACCCTCCCCATGCTGGGTGAAGGGACATAACCAGAGACATAGTGAAGAGTCAGTTTTAGTATCACTCCAGTGCTATGGAAACCAACCTTCATGGTGTCAATTTATGGCAGTAATAAGGAACTCCTACTGGCCAGGATGGTCTCAGAGAAGGCCTAAGCAGGAGGTGGAAATCTCATCCTCACCCAGCCAGTTTTGAGAAAAGCAATACCATGAAATGGTTCAGCTTAAGCAGGAGGAATTTACTTGCTTACAGTTAGAGTCTAGGAAAATTTCCAAATCAAGGCATCATCAGGTGATGCTTTCCTCCTAAAGATTGGCTGCTGGCGATTCTAGACTCCTCAGTCACATAGCAATGCATATGGGTGGTGTCTGCTGGTCTCTCCTTTCTCTTCCAGGGTTCATTGCTTTATGCTTCTTGTTTCCATGGCTTTTCTCTCTCTCTCTCTGTTTATAAAATACACCTGTAATAATAGTAAGTTACATCTTGAATGAGATGGGTGACACCTTAACTGAAGTAGCCTCACCATAAGTTCTATTCTACTTACAATGGGTTTAAACTCACAGAAATAGATTAGATTTAATAACATGTTTTTTTTTCTGGGATACATATAGCTTCAAACCACCAAGGAGTCCATGCCCTCACCTCAGGTATCAGTGAAGACTTAATGGAAGACCTGGACTTCTACCCCCACCTGGTGGTACTAAGGCAGCACCTATGTTTCTCCTGCTAGAGTCACATCAAGAAAAGTCAGCTAAAACATATGAATTAAATAAGATTCACAATCTCATAACCTAATACCTAGGATGGCCAAATTTCAGTTGGAAATCACCTATCATATCAAGAACTGGGAAGTTTTCAGCTTGACTAAAAGGGATAGTGGGTAGATGCTTTATTAGTTTCCTATTGTTGTAACAAATAACAAAATTAGTGGCTTAAAACAATGATAGTTATTATCTTAACATTTCTGGAAGTCAGAAGTCCAAAATGGCTTTCACTGGGCTAAAATCACTATATCTACTGGGCAGCATTCCTTCTGGAGGCTGTAAGAGAGGAACTGTTCCCTTGTCTTTCCAGTTTCTGGGGCTGCCTGCATTCTTTGTCTTCTGGACATTATCTCATTTTCAGAGCCATCAATGCAACATATTTCAATTTCTAACTCTGAGTCTCTGCCTCCTTTGTATAGGAATCTTGTGGTTACATTAGGCCTAATTTTTACCCATGCACTGTTCTATTTAATAAAAAAAAATTACATTAAGAACACCTGCTAATCATCTGCTTCAGCTAATTTAAAAGGAAAAATTCTAATAGTACTTTTACATTTTCTCATTAGGTAAGCATTGTGGGTTTTAATTAATGTCTTAATTAGATGTCATTATCTACTCCTAGCACTGATACATTGTTTGAAACCAAATGTTGATTACTGTATTGATATGTGTTCTGTTCTTTTTTTTTTTTTTTTCCGAAAAACAAGTACCTGATATCTTTCTTCTTTTTAAATAAAGTCTTCCCTTGCAGCTAAACACTGCCATTTATCAGCACATTTTCTGGATTGTGAATTTTGCCTCTGCCTCCTGCACTGCCTCTCTTTGCTAAGTATCACTCTCTTTCTTAAAAGCCCCATCCTAGGAGTCTGTACATGGGCTGCCCAGAGCCCTATTATTATTTTTTTCACTCAAACTCCCTGCCCCAGATCTTCACTCTGTCATTAGACTTTTACCAAATGCTCATCAGATTCTGGATTGACAGTGAGGATGTGGATGTAGAAAGGGGTAAAATACAGAACCTGAAGGGAGTGTGGCAAATGCCTACTGTACACAATAAATAAACCACAATATCACACCATTTTAGAAAGACAAATGTAAGCATCCCTGTTCACCTCAAAAGGTTGAACATAATTTTCAAAACTACCTTTATGTGCAAGAATTAGCCTGCCTGAGAAGTAGGTAGAGGTGGAACTGCACCCATTATGCGCTTCATATATGAGGCCTGGAAATCACTTCTTGATTTTGGTGTGTATGACAGAGTTCTCTTACTAAATGGAAAAGGAAAACCGCTTTCTTTCCTGCATAGTTTGGACAAGTAGTTGGAATATGATTAAAGTTTACTTTATACAATTGCAAGTGCCATGCAGTCATAGAAGGATCAGGGTAGCCTTCGCCAGGAGGAGAAGGCAGCAAAGAGAGATAATTTATGAACTGTGAAGAGAAAATCAGTTGATACTTATGGAATAAACTTCAATTCCATCCTCTATAGAATGTGACATCTAGGGTTAAATGGCTGAAAAGCTAAAACTATATTTTGCAGGCTTTTCTGCAGCTAGAATTCCAACTTTAATTTAGATTTGGCCAATCAGATGCACTGGCATCTACTTTTTCTAATACAGAGTGTAAAAGGTGTGGCTTATGGTCCTGAAGCTGGCAACAATAGAATGAGCTTCCTGACTGGGACGATATCCCAAATTTGATGATATCCTGATTGCAGGAGTTTCCTGATCACAGAGGAAGAAGTGGCTCCCTTGGCAGCCCAGGCCCATGGTATGGCTTTGGGAATAATGCTGAGAAGCTCAAGCCTATTTTTAAACCTCCTAGCTCTCCACAAGCTATGTCAGACCCTATTATAAATCCCTTCAACTTAAACCAGTGAGAAAGAAATCTGTTCTCCATAACTGAGCTGTGGCAAACTCAGTGTTAAATCAGTTCTCTTATCAAAATTATCTACTTTTATCCATTATTTCTTTGTTAGCTATTACAATGGCAATGTTTTTAATGGTTTACAATGATGGATTTTAAAATCTTTTGTTTCTCTTGTGAGAGAATTTGCACTTTAACAATGGACTCCTGAGGACAAAAACCATGACCATAAAAGAAAAAGAAACGTAGATAGTGTATGGCCAATTAATGAGGGAAGGGCTTTCCATCTGGGATTCATTAATTGTGTTTTCTCTATCACTTCTTATAAAAATATTGTAGATAGTTTAACATGGTAAGAAGTGATACAATGCCTATTTTTATTTCATTTCATATTATGGAATATTTCAAATGTAAGAAATAGTTTGAACACTATAATAAACTACCAGCTACCCATAAATTACACTAAAAAATTATCAAGTCATGGCCACTTCTCCCAAACTTGATTATTTTCAAGGAAATTTCAGATCATCTCATCTTATCTGTAAACATATCAGCATGTATTTCTAAAATATAAGTAAATAAACAGCCACATTACCATTATTAAATTCATTTTACATCATTTCAAATGCAAATTTTAAAATATATAGGAAAAATATATATGCATATATACACACACATAGATTTATAATTTTTTATACATTTCTTCTGTCTTCAAAACCAGATTATAAACTCATTTGAGTCAGGCATTGCCCTCCACATAACATTTAAAATGGGGCAAGTGTCAAAGAGACTGTAGAAGATGCATCCATTCTGGCTCATTTCATTGTTTTTATATTGTCTCAGACCTAGAACTTGGCATATGATATAGCCTTTTACAGCATATTTGGAGTAACTTTTAAATGCTTTGTCAGGAAAATGCCATCCCATGCCTCACTCTTGTAATGGAATAGGTTAATAGGAATTGTTTTATGTCACTGGCTCAACACATTAACCCCAAAGATAAATTGACAGGAACCTTTTTTTTTGATTATTGGTATATGTAAACAGAAAAAACATAAAAAGGTCTCGGAAAATTAAAATCATTTGTTGTCCATACCATCCTTCTTATAGAAAACTAAATATTTCTAGAGAATCAGAAGCAAAAGTATTTCCAAATGGGTTCAGAGAATTTTTGGTGCTTTTCTGAGCTGTACAGTGCCTCAACAGGATGGAGATAGCGTGAGCCAAGCTCCATAGCCTTCCTGTCCTTTAGTTGATTAGAAGAATCTTTTTCTCATGGTGCTCTTTTGAATCAGGCAACCAGCTTTTGTGTGCTCCTTCGGTGCCAGCTCACTTTACCATGTGATGCTCTCCCATTTGTACTCTCCATTCTAGCCACACAGGTCTTCAGAGAATTCCCAGATTTGCCAAGCCCTTTCCTAACTTAGAGACTTGAATATGTATTAACCTTTGCTTAAAAGTTAGTAAAATAATAATAATATTCTTTCATCAGTTGTAACAAAGGTAACACACTAACCCAAAGTCTTAATAATTGGTGGTGCGGTATATAAGAACTCTGTTATTTTTTTCATAATTTTTTTATTAGCCTACAAATTCACTAATAATTAAAAAGAAAAACACTTTACCACTGCCTTTCCCACCTATCCATTATTCCCAGAGCTGGTGCAATTGTATCATTCAAATCTCAGCTTAAATGTAGATTTCTGCTTGCAAATATCTATGTCTCAATTTTTTCTTGGTATTTATCACAATATCTAAGAATTTGTTCAACATATATATATTATCTTTCTCCCATTGGACTGTGAGATCAGGAACATTCCTAGCTCCATCACCTATCTCCTTGCAACTACTAGCACAATAACCGGCAGGCTGCTAAATAATGTTTTGAAGTGAATGCATGATAGCTAATAGGAGAATACAAATGATAATATCTCATATAGAAGGTGACCTCTGCTGATCAAAGTCACTTTGAAGTTTCTTGAGAACAGGTAGGTAATTCCCAGGTCACATCGCTAGAGATTCTATTTCAGAATGTCAAGAGTATCACCGCTTGGCACAGCAGCAGGCACATCCACCACGAACTTGCAAGAAATATAACACCTCGGACCCCAGCCACACCTACTGAATCAGAATCTGGATTTTAACAAGATTCATGGGTGGTTGCTATGCACATCAACATTTGAGAAGTGCTAGTCTTTTTAAGTGCTAGTCTTTGTAAGTGCTAGTTTTACAAAATTGTCTCCAGGAGTTTCTCATGCATAGCTTGATTAAGAATATGGGCAAGCCAATGGAAATAAAAGCAAAAGTCAGGCCAGCCCCACTGAACAGAACAGATATTACAAGGCGCATGTACACATTTAATACAACATTCACCACGAGCACCTTCTCAAAATTAGATACTATGCTAAGTTCAGAAGACACAAAGAAAAATCAAGCATATTTCACCCACTTAAGATTTCTGTCTAGAAGTGAGAAAAAGACTTTCAAACCACTGACAACAACAAAATGTAAAAGCTACATTGATGGGCATCATATGAGTATGAAAGCTGGAATCAAAAGCAAAGGAAGGGAGCAGATGTAGCTCAAGTGGTTGAGCACTTGTTTCCCATGTATGAGGTCCCAGGTTCCATCTGCAGGACCTCCTAAAAACAAAACTAACAAATGAAGAAACCAATTGGGAAGCAAACGTAGCTCAATTGGTTGAGCACTGCTTCCCATGCATAAGGTCCTGAGATCAATGTCTGATGCCTCTGGGAAAAAAAAAAAAAAAGCAAAGGAAGTCATTGCTACTTGCAGCATTATGAATGCCAATAGGGCAACTGATCTGATGACAAATCTTGACCCATGAGTAGGTATTCACAGGTCATTCAGAGAACTTGGTATGACTGAGAATCTTCACAAATGTGTAGGTCTGGTGAGAGGCAGATAATGAGGCCAGAAAGACCCCCAGGGTTAATACTCAACCATGTACAGTTTCTGCCCTCAAAAGGCTACAGGGAAGACTGGAGACCGAAAGGGCAATTAAATGACTAATCAAGAAATGCTCTTCTGGAGCCTCATGAGGGTCACATGACCAGCGTGAAGATGCCCAGCTATGATCTCAAGGATAAGTAGAATTTATGAAGGTGGAAGAAGAGGGGATGGATATTCCAAGCAAAGGCTGCAGCAGATTTGGAAATTAGGCAATGTTACATTTGTTTCAGGACAAACAAGCATTTCCCAGGGTTTGTTGTAGAGGGGATAAAGTAGGTGAGACAGGTGCAAGTCTTCAAGGCAGGAAAATCTCGGAGCCTACAGGATCTTAGACTCAACACAAGGGGCTGGGGTTTTATCATTTGCCAATAGAAAATGTCTAAAGGATCTTCAATAGGAAAGTGACAAGTGATCATATTTGCATTTTTATCCTACTGAAGAGAGAATTGAGGATTTTAATAATACAGGTGGGAGGTGATAAGATAAATATAAATATAAGGGTAGAATGTATATTACTCAAAATGGAAAATGCCCAAAGAGGGTTATTTTTTCTCCTGTCTGATATAATTCTGAGGAGCTTGGGCACTGGCTTTCTTGCCCTACAGAATAATTTATTAGAAGCAGGAGTTAAAAGGTGTTGGAGATAAGGGTGGAGTAAACAGAAATGCTTATGGGCAGTTGAGTGAAAAGCAAGAAGGGAAAGCTGAGGAGGAAAATAGAAGGAAAGAGAGAGAGGAAAAAAAAAACAACAACAGACCTAAAGGCTCCAAGACTGCATCAATATAGGACCATTTAAGTCTGAGGTAAATATCCCTGGGCATCTCAATACATCAATGTACACACGCAGAAATGAATAACATATTCATAAAACCACACGCCTTTTCGGGAAAAGAGTGAAATGTGTTCATGAAGGCAGGCACATGTCTTATATTATTCATTTCAGACACATTTCCATTCAAACAATTTCATACTAGCACTTTTTGGCACTTCTATAGAAAAGCATACGCTCTGCCACCTACTGATACCTGCCCTCCTTCAGTTCCTTAGACCCTAATTCTGGAACAGAATATGCAATTTGGGACCAAATTACCCAGGGAATTTTGCCAGCGCCACTGTCCTTTGAGTGGAGGTGGGAGGTAAGCAGGTACAGGTTGAGATGCCACAACACAAGCAATTTCCTCCCTCCCCACCCCTGCAAAGGGACCAGATGTGATTTCTGATTACAGTGATCATGAGTGACACTGGGAACAATAGCAAGGAGGACTGTTACAAATACTGTGTCTCAGAGAAATGAAAATAGTCAAATTACAGCTATTTTGGTGTTAAGGTCAGAACACAAAGACTGGCTCTATAGTTTTTGTGCTTTCTCAGGACTCCCGGAGGGGATTACTGCTGAGTTACTTTTCTAAATCAGCTCATTGGCAAAGCTCTGAGAGGGACAGGTGATATGGTAGAGTGTATTTTGCCTAGGGAAAGGGAGACATATTGAGAAAAAGGAGATCATATCGCTGCAAAATATTTAAATTCAAATATTTTAAATTGTAAGAATTCTCACATTTCTGGGAATGTTTCTCTTTTCAAAACTCTACTTAAGAAGAGGTAGAGGGAAACAGATGTGGCTCAAGCAATTGGGCTCCTGTCTACCATATAGGAAGTCCAGGGTTCGATTTCTGGGGCCTCCTGGTGAAAGGCAAGCTGACCCGTGCAGGAGAGCTGGTACAGCAAGATGAGGCAACAAAAAGAGACACAGAGGAGAGACAATAAAAGACACAGCAGATCAGGGAACTCAGGTGGTGCAAGAGATTGAGTGCCTCTCTCCCACTCCAGAAAGTCCCAGGATTAGTTCCTGCTGGTGCTGTCTAAAGAGAAGACAAGCAGACGCAGAAGAACACAGAGAGAGCAGACAGCAAGCGCAAAACAACAAGGGGTGAGGGAGAAATAAATAAATAAATAAATCTTTAAAAAAAAAAAAAAAAAAGAAGAAGAAGAGATAAAGATACATTTCAAAATCAAAAGACTATGTGGAAGGTAAGTCTCCATGAGGGAAATCTTGTGAAAACCCAAAGGGATGATTAGAAAAATTCCAGGATTGCAATACTAGTAACACAAATATTAGCACTGGCTTTGGACCAGGCCCTGTTATAGCATGTGTTAGCTTGTTTTACTTTCCCTTATAAGGGAAGGTCCATTCATATCCCCATTTCACAGATGAGAAAACTTCTGCACAAAGGCTTAGGTAATTTAACCAAGATCACACAGCTAGTCAGTTTAAGGGCCAGTAGCCTAGTTCCAGAGATCGTGTTCTGAAAAACTTACATTTTAGTTCATTTCCAATGTGTCACAAAATGTGACAAATCCAAGAAGAAAGGAAGTCCCTGAACTTTATGGTATGATTTCAAGTACACCAGTACTCAGTTAATCTGATCAAATTACTGCAGACACAACCATTTCAGATAGAGTTATCTAAAGAAAATCACTCCCATTTTGTGCTTCTCAGTTCCAAATCCTTTCACAGCTGTGCCTTCCCTAGAGGACTGAGTGTCCCTGATATTGTATTCCCTCCACAATCTGGTTCCAATTTATCCAAATTCAATCATCTGTGATCGTTTCCATTCTTACCTCTTCCTATACCATCCCAAGGAAATCGCTGCTACAGCACGAATGTATTACTATCCCCCCAAATGCACTTTGAATTGCTGTTTCTCATTTCCCGCTATTAATTGGGAGTGTTCTTCTCACAAACAATAAATATGCATTTTCTTTTCCCCAAAATATCATCAAATCCTCGTGCGCTGGACCCACGTGGACACAAATGCTATTTCAGGCAGAAGATGGTTCACAGGATTGGCTGAGAAGGGGCACTGAGTACACCACCTAGCAGTAACTGGCAGTCTAAAGTGGCAGGTCTTATTATCTATAAAAGGTAAATTTTGTACACAATTACTGTCCACTGAAAATTGGCCGGAGAATCCAGAGAAAATATTCTCTTCCGGCATCTATACTATTTGGCTTTGTTTTCTGCAGCATTAGCATTCAGCATCTCAACACCCTGCTTAGCAGGTGAATGTCATGTAGGCACTTCATTTGGGCTAAAACTAGCTCTAGAGTTTCACTCAGTTCCTCCAAATTTTCCCTCCATCTGGGGCATCATATTTTCTTTGCCTACTAATACTTGGAGGGAATGAGTCCTGCCGCTAGGGTCCTCCACATTTTCACCTGCCCTGGGGAGTTTCTGTTGTCTCCCTTTCACTTTCCAAATAACAAAAACCACAGCCCTCTAATCTATAAAATAAAGCTTAGTTATATTAGATTTAAGACATAAGATATAATAATGTAAGACTGGGATAGATATTGACTTTGGCGAAGGCAATTTTACAATCAGCTCATCAGTTCTCTTGCCCTCCACCCCGGATGCTTCCTTTCTCCCATTTCTGTGAAGATCCATCCAGTCCAGCTTCTGACATTCAGATAGAGCCAGATAACAGCCAGAAGGGACACCCAAGGTCAGTTGTCTTCTAGTGAGGCATGGTTATATGTCCACAGACGCAAGCCCAAATATAAAAGACAGATCTGCTTTCTGAGATTTCTGTCATAAGGCTGTTAGACCTGTCCTTCTCATAAAGTAGACCATTATCAGAAAATATTTCATTCATGGAAAGAAAAGTATAAGGTAGAGTTTATAGAGGGCTTAATCATATTGATACTATGGGGCAGAAGGAAAAGAAATTGAGATGAAAGAGGGTTAAGAATTTCCCCATGATCACAATTAGTAAGTGTCACCTTGGAGTTAGGAACCAGATGTGTGGCTCTAAATTCTGTTCTCATGACCACTGCTTTCTCCATCATCACTGTTAGTTAAGGGGAGAAGAAAGGAATGCCCCAGAGGATGCTGGTGAACTGACAATCTGGGGGATCTTTTGCAGCAAATGAAATAAAATGGTATTTTCTTGAAAGTTGGTTCAATGCCGTTTTTACTGAGTGATTCCATTAGGCATAATGATTTTCTTGATAAATTCATGCATACATACATCATGATACATACATACATACAAGCTTACATACATACATACATACATAAACTTGCCATGTAAATGCCAGTGGCCTGTTTTAATGTAAATTCTCCATATGTTTGGTAAAATATATTGACTTTCAAGTAATAGTGTAATTTTGACTTGATATATTTTGACTTATACCTACGAGGGACTTATTATTTTCAGTGAATACTCTGTGAAATCTTTTCCCATTTAGCTAAAAATAAAACTCTGTCTTTAGCAAGATTTGCTTTTTACCCTTTTCAAGTAGAAACTTTCTTGGATCATGGTGCTCATTTTAAAAGTTGAACAGAAATCATTAGTTTTAACCGTGTATAATCCGGAGATGTGAGAAAAAAACCTCATTAAAAACTAATAATATTAATTTTAAAAAGAATGTAACATTTCCTACCATATGAACATAAATATAAACATATGCTTAGTGTAGTCCATCTATATAAAACACATAAAATCAATATAAAAAGACTGAAACAAAATGGATCTGATCCCATATTCATCAGAATTATCTTCTGATTATTTCCCAACTTTTCAAAGAAAACTTTATGCACGATCTTGGGTTACTCCCAAGATGTGTTTCCATTAAGACCTTTGGTTTCTTTTGTTTATCATCATACAATATGAACCAATTTTTAAAGTTTCACTCACATTTTATCTTTTGCTAAGTGACCATAATTTCTGCAAAGAAATAAGGCTTTATTTTTTTCTAAAATACTCTTAACCACAATTACTCTGTTTCTGACAGGAACAAATATCACATGTTCATATGAAAACAAATATGTCAGGGAACTAGCTCACTGTTCCTTTCCATAAAAAAAAAAGTTCCCATATGCCAGAATAATTCAAACTTATGTACCAGGCAAATCACAATTATTAAGCAAGGATATTTTCTACATTGCATCCAAGTAGTTAAATTATGTAAATTTGTGAATTTTAAGGATCTTCTCTATATTAATATGTTAATAGTAATTATCTGTGAATAGTGAAAATATGGACAATATATATTTTCTTTTAGCTACAGTTCTGAGCCTTCTAAATGTTCTGTAACTATCCATTTATTTAAATAGAACCTTCTTTTAAAAAAATTAAAAGAAAAATCGAAGACCTCAAATTTTAATTAGGAGAGAGCTTTGTGATTCTTCAGTATGTTTTATTAACTTATGTATCATTGCATTGTATATAACATCTATATAGCATTGCATTAGAAGTAGACATTTTCTCCGTATTACAGAGCATGTGGCAACATAGATACAGAGAACAGCCTGAAAAGTTCCTGATGAGCAGATAGCTAGAATTCACAATCTTTTTTCTATCAAACAAAGGAAAAAAGCATGTTGAAGGGGTGTTTACCAGATTGCTCTTAGTCCCAATCCTTGCCTTTCCCCTAATATGTTCTCTGTTACAGAAACTACAGTTCCCAGCATCCCTTGTCAACCGGATTCCAACTAGGTTCAGACCATCGGAGGCGCCTAAGTGAGATCCGAGGCTGAAGGGATAAGGCAGGGCAATTTCCTCGCTCTCTCTCTGTATCTTCTGTAGAAGAGACTAACATGTAACAGTCTCTGTTATGGCTCTAGGAACTGCTAGATGGTCACACGGTAATCTCGCTTCCATCAGGTAGGCCAAGCTCCGAGGTTTCAGTAACAGCGTCTCCTTCCTTGATTCCTCCGTTTTTTGCAGCAGTAGTTTATGGTTTTGGAAATTGCCGGGTCCTTCTTTGCTATCTCAGGTCTTGCATCCCCATGTGACCACTTTCCTGGGTTGGATACCTTTCTCCTGATTAGACCCTGACGGATGCAAAGGCCATTTGGGTTTCATTCCACCGCCACCCGAGAATTTCAGCCATCACTGCCTTCTGACTTTATGCAACTGGACTGCCTTGGGAGTTTGTACTGTTTATTTTATAGGCACCATTTACTGAGAAGCCACTATGCACCAGGCATTGTAAGGGGCAATCTCCAGCCTCCCTGCCTCTCCAGCCTTATCTCAAGGGACAGTTGTCCCTACTCTCTGTGCTGCAACTATGCTGGCTTTCTTCCAGGCCACTGAATAAACTCAGGTCTTTCTACCTCAGTGCCTTTACACACACTATTCCCTGTGTGGAATGGCCTCTTCCCTTGACCCATGAAAACCCACTTATCCTCAGGTCTCAGCTTCAACATTAATTCTCTGTGAAGTGTTCCCTCACCCCAAACTGTTAGTAGAGCCCCATTGTATGTTCTCTTTCCACCCTTTACTTCTCTTTCACAGTATTTGTTATAACAATTATTAAATGATTTACTGTATCATTTGTATTTTAATATCTCAATACACCTGCTAAAATGGAGTCACTGATGGCCAGGGCCAAATCTGCCTAAATCAGCCATGCCCCCAATAGGCACATAGATTCTTTTCTTAAGAGAAGTAAGTTTATGGAAATCTTGCAGAAAATACAGAGTTCCCATATTACACCACCCCCAACCACCACCTATTGTTAACACCTTATACTTGGTGTGGTACATTTGTTACAACTGATAACAGGTGACTTGGATGAGTCCATTGAGCTGTAGGGTAGGAGTTGCAGCTCCACCGAGATTCCAGGCACACCTGGCACATAGGTAGGCCAGAGGCTCCAATCTCTGGAAGTATACCTAAAAACTTCAGCATCACATATAGGTTTGAATAGAAGGGACTGATGAACCATGTGCAGGGAGGACTTATTTGAGTCAAATTCTGTCACTCTCAGGAGCACAGATTCCAAAATAGAGCCCACTGATAAGGCATCAGTCTCTGGGGCTATCCCCCCCTTATATAGGACCTGGGTGTCTCCAGAGCTCTCAGGAGCTCCTCTGTGTGGGGTGATAGGCACTTAGATGTTCTATGAGCTCCTACTGAGGTGTGCGTAAGAGTTACCTCTGGGATGACCTCCCAACTCTCTTTGAAGTCTCTTAGCCACTTGAACTCATTTGTCTTTACCTTTTCCCCCTTTAATTCAAGGTCTTTTTCCAGTTGTGTTGCCAGTTGGCACTTGGTATTAATCCCTTGTTGCCAGAGAGGCTCATCCCCGGGAGTCATGTCCCATGTTTAACAACCTATCAGTTTCGATGTAGTGAAGTTATTGAATAAAAGACACTGTATGTATCATCTAATATAAAATAAAATAAAAATGAATTGTTTGAAAAATAAAAAAAAGACTATTACTATAAATTGTACTATTAACTGTAGTCCCTGGTTTACATCAGGGTTCACTGTTTGTTTTTTTTGTGTGTGTATTTAATTTTTATTCTAATAACAGATATATAATCTAAAATTTCCCCTTTTAACAACATTCAAGTATAAAATTCAGTGTGGTTAATTATGTTCCCAATATTGTGCTACTATCACCCCCCTTGATTTTTACATATGCAAAATTCGTGCTCAATATTTGTTGAATATATTATTTCATTTGGTCCTCTCAACATCCTTTGAATTATTGGATATGAATTTTCCTATTTTATAATAATTTACTCAATTTATTCTACAGTATGTTGAATTGGCTGCCGCATAGCATGAATTATTTTGAATGCTGAAGATAAAGCAATGAACAAACCAGACAAAGTCCTTTCCTTCATACAATCTATATTCTAGTATGGGAGACATACAATAAACAAGTGAAATATATAATATGTCAGATGATGAAAAGTGATATTGAAAACAAAGCAGGGAAGAGGGATAGAGAATGCCACATGAGGGCAAGGTGTTATTTAAATAAGGAGGTTGGAAAGATGTCCTTGATACCATGATATATGACATGGAAAGGAGGTGAGGCAGAAAGCCAAGTGGTTACAAGGTATGAATAGTTCCAGGAAAAAGATTGTAGATTGTAGAGATGAAAAAAATGAAATTCTCAGAGGTGAATCGAATTTCCTTAGGTCACAGGGAATCTTGATTTGTAATCAACCCCTGTGGCACCAAGCCCCCTGCTCTATCCAGTCCATTAAAATTTCACATTCCATGATCTGGGGTGTAAAACTTTGCAAAAAGTTCACCACAACCGACATCAAATTGAACTATCCAATCACAATCAATATATTCCTACTCCCCATGCTAAATGTATTTTTACAAGGGAAACAACAGATGCATACTACGTTAATGACAGAATCCAGCTTCCGATGTTAGGGCATTTCAGCTAATGAGTTATTTTGTTGTTGTGTGTTAGCAGTGGGGTGAGCATGCCATTAATAATAGCTGAGGATCTCGTGTTCCCCAAAAATCTTGAGTTTCTGTACTGTATCAGAGCTGTGGTCCAACCCTCACTATTTATTAAAAAGGGACAACAGAATGTGTAGTGTAGGATCTATGAAGATCTGCAATGCTGTGGAAACAATTTAAAACTCATTTGTCATTTTCATGCATGAAGGCATTATTAGGTCATGAAAATGATGTTTTTGAAGCCTTGAGTAGTGAAAAGCTTGTGTTTAGTCTCTGCTTTTTAACTTAACTGAAGCATTTCTTAAAAATCATTTTGATGTGTTAAGAACCACTAACAAAGACAAATGGGTAAGAGTGCCAACATAAGTACAAAGGATGACAGCTCGTATCAGATTGCCCAATTGTAGAGTTCCTTTGGGTCAAGGATTTCTTACCATTGCCATGGTGACTACTTTTGAGCATGACTTTTCCATTGCTCTCTTTGTCTCCCAAGATTAAAAGAAAAATTTTCAACTTAATTATGAGTAAGGGGTAACTGGGGTGGAGCAATGGGGTTGGCCAGGCTTGAGTTTTAAATTCTAGCTCCAGCAATCAATAGTTATCAATGGTTTACCCCTCTGAGCCCCAACTAAAAAATTCAGGAGCTTGTATTACTCACCTTAGAGGGTTAATACAAAACTATTGATAGTGCATATTACATATACTAATAGTATCTGATATGTATTAGATCTGTAACAAAAGATGACACTTATGTATATATTTTTATTATAATAGGGCAATATTCAGGAGAATATTGGTATACGTGAAAATCACAACATACTGGAACTGAGAAAGCTGAATTATTTTTTTGCTATTCGTATAAATCCCATTAGTCCTAGGGCTACATAGTGTAACCCACTTGACTTTAGGTATTTGTTTATTTATTTATTCATTTTTAATTTAGCAATCAGGGAGGTCAAGCAAGAGGCTCAAAGTTCCTGTCCAGATTACAAAGCTCAAGGTTTTCTAACCTATATCCTCTATGTATTTATATATTGTAGCATTCAGCCTTTAAAGGAAAATGCAATCTGAGGCACTTGGGAAGGTTTGACATTCCATCCATCAGACGGTGGAATAAACTTCCATTAAAAAGCACATTATATTCGGGAAAGAGCATCCATTTTCAATCCCAAATAGCATTTTGATTCAATCTCTTAAATTACCCAAGCTAACAACAAAGGCTAGTGTTATTTCCTTAGGTAACCCACATTATTGCTCCCTCTAATTTTGATAAAGCAAGAAATAAAAATTTTATTAAATATTAAGATCAATAAAATAAGAGCAAGCTCCTTTCAGAATCAAGATTAAAAATCTAATGGGGCTTTGTCTTCCAAGTTTTCACTCAATATTTCTATCTAACTTTTAAAAAGCCCGTCTGTATTAATGAGGTTGGAAACTTCAAAGGCGTTTATGATTACTTGCTTAAGGATAAATAGCATTTTTACCAGGGAGTACTGTTTTTTTGCATCGCAGTTACACAGGTCATTTGACTGACCTGTAGATACTTTTCAGCTTTTCAATTATTCTCTCTTCATACAAGCACTTTATTGCCTCCCCTTCGACTTCCCCCCATAGTGATATCTTTCAATGGAAAGAGAAAAAATGAAATGATACAGAATCATTTCCTCCTCTTCAAGACCCCCATAAAAACCTAAATACAGGAATTTGGACTGTCGTTTGGGAGAAGGAGGGGAGTGGAATTTGGCAGGATAAGTTCTGTTCTTCTACAGGCAGGCAGGCAGTACATGTTTGGTTTTATAACTTTAAATAACCATAAACTCAAAGGCTTTCTATTTCTACTTTTTCATTTTTGAGCCCTAATTTAGCTTTTATCATTAATGTTTGCCGTTCTTTTTTCCTCAGTAGCCTTGGTAATGGAGACTCTAATGTGGCAATGAGGCATCGATGGCATTTAATACTTATATCACATTCAAAAGTTGATAGGCCTAATATGGGAAAATAGTCTTCCCCAAAGAGATAAGAATATGGTGAAGAATACCAACACCTCTAAAGAAAAATGTGCTAGAAAAATGAACATATATTTCACAGAAAAAGTAATGCCCATTGTCCTCAGTCACAGAAAAGGATTCTCAATCTGGGTCCAAATAAGATAAATGAGAATTTAAAATACTGTCATGTATCATTTCTTATCTGACATATTGGCCCAATCCCAAAGATTGCAAAATACTTTATTTTCAAAACTATGGGGAAATATCACCAGGGGAAATGTAAAATGATACATTACGTATGGGGTGTGCATGGCAATATTTTCCAAAATTATATGCACATTCCCCCTTTGAGCCAAGTAATTCCAGTTCTAGCAACTTATTGCAAAACATATGTATAAAACTATTCACTGCAAACTTATTGGGAACAGCAGAACATGGAAACAACCCAAATATCCATCATTAGAAGAATGATTAAATAAACTCTGGTAGATCTTCACAATGGAGTATAGGCAGCATTGGAAAAGAATGAGGATATATCTTTATGTTATTAGAATAGTATATAGGGGGAAAAGCAGCAGGGTGGAGAAAAATGTATGTTTATTACTATTTATCTCAGTAAGTGTGTGTACACACAATATATATTCACACCCAACATGTTTGCTTATATTTACCAGAAAAACAATTAAAGGATAAACCATAAAATTAAACAGAAATTTCCTATAGAAGAAGGACAAAGGATGGAAGGGACAGGAAAAGAAGTTAGACCACTCAGACTGTATGATATTTTATAGATTTGACTTTGTAAGTTTGTGGCTGTTTTGCATAATTATGAAATAAAACAATATACCAAGAATTAGCAAAATGAATTAAATATACATAAATCTGTCTCAAATTGGTTGCAAAATATAAACAAGAAGAATTACTTCAAGCTATGTAAAACAGAGTGATTTCATTATTATCCTAGTGGATTATACCAGTAGGGAAAAAAAAAAGAAATGCAAAATAAAAATAATTTATTAGTAATATTGTGGAAGGTGATGTTGATATTATTGTTCTGAGGATGTCAAGTATGTATTATGGGATATAGCAATGAGTCATTTTCTTGGTGTCATTGATAATCAGGAAAAAGGAGGCTAATGGTAAGGTCACTGAGATTTGCAAGGCCATGCAGCCCTGAATTTCAGTTAGAAGTGTCAATCTGAAATTGTGATGTATTTTTAACTCTAGAAAGAAATAGTTATTTTCTCGTAGTTCCACTGAACAAGATTAGGAAGAATGGGAAGCAGATGTGGCCCAAGTGATTGGGCTCCTGTCTCCCATATAGAAGGTCCAGGGTTCGATTCCCGGGGCCTCCTGGTGAAGGCAGGCTGGCCTGTGCAGTAAGGTGGCCCAAGTGGAGTGCTGGCCCGTGCAGGAGTGCTGGCCCATGCAGGAGTGATGGCCTGAACAGACAGCTGGCACGGCAAAATGACACAACAAAAAGAGACACAGAGGAGAGACAATAAGAGAAGCAGCAGACCAGGAAGCTGAGATGACGCAAGAGATTGAGCACCTCTCTCCCACTCCAGAAGGTCCCAGGATCAGATCTCGGTGCTGCCTAAAGAGAAGACAACAGACGCAGAAGAACACACAGCAAATAGACACCGAGTGCAAAAACAATGGGGGGGGGGTGGATAAATAAATAAATATTTTTTTAAAAAAAGATTAGGAAGAAAAACCACTCCAATGAAAATGAGCACCTCTAGCAGGTAATCTGTGCTCCTAAATGTCATTTCCTACTAATAGGAACAAAACTCCTTGGAAAAATGGCTGAAGTGGGGAAAGTAAAAGTTGAACTCAGAATATCTTGTCATACCAGATAACTAAGAAGCTACCAGAGACTAGTCGAATTCTATTAAAATAGCAATCAACTTAAAAAGAATCCCACTTCCTAAAGATGAGGCAAATTGAATATCAATAATGACAAATGCTGCAAAAAATTGATGCACATTAAATATGACAAATTCATAAATTCAGTTAGAGGATGCTAGGGCAATAACTCATAATTTTGTAATTTATATATAAAGGAAAGGAATCAAGAATTTATTTTCCTTTCCTAAGTGTATTATAATTCATTGTATTCAAATAATGGGTAAGCAGTTTTTCGTGTAGAAGTTTTCTAGTTAACAAAGAAGTGGCAAAATTAGAATAGTTCATTTGCAACCTCTAATGAACTAATGTATCTAGATAGTGATCATCCATAGCTACTAACATCACCATTAGCATTAACTAGATATCATTTCTTCCCTGTAGAAATGTACAGCCCACCTGTGATGTATTCTTGTCAAAATAACCAAATCTGAGTGTGATCAGGTCTACAGGATATAAAAGCCAATTTACAGAAACTACTGAAAACGGGGAACATATTAAATGAAACCAGGAAAATGCAATCAGCAAAACCCTGACTGTGGGAAACTCCATGGACAAATACCCAGTTTTTCAACAAATACTTGCAGGGGAAAAATAAAATGTGATAAAAGATAAATCAAAATTCATATGGAATTTAAGAGACATACCCAATTGCCAAGCATTTGAAATCCAAATTCAAACAAGCAGATTTTAAACAAATGGCAGTTGGGTAATTTAGAACACTATCTGAGTCTTTGATGGTAAATAAAGATATATATAAATATATTGCTAATTTACTTAATAATTCATTAATAATGACAACTGCAGGTGTATTCGACCCACACAGATTAGATTGTTGGGCATTCCAGAGAGTCCATTCCCACCACCGGCAGGGAGAGGGTCTGGTGCTACATCAGTTTACCTGGGCAACTGTGGTCATTTTGGACCCACACAGCATAGATTGCTGCCCACAACTACAGCTTCATCCCCATCCAAGGTAGGGAAGGAAGGGGTGTGAAGCTTTATCAGGCTCTCTGAGCAACTACAGACAGTCTTGTCCTGCACAAAATAGATTATTACACACGGCTACAGATCTGTCCCTACCCCTGGCAGAGGAGAAAGATGGGAGAAGCTTCATCAATTCCTGGGGCAACATGGGCAGCTTCAGCCTCCATATCTTACAGCACCAACTACATCCTTGGCTCCTACTATACAACCAGCAAGGGAGAAAAGACAAGAAAGCCCTAAACTAAAGGGAGAAACAGGACCCAGAATAAATACATCTAGTAAGCCAGATGTAAAGACACCAAGAAAAAGTTATAATCCATACCAAGAAACAGGAAGATAAGGCCCAGTTAAAGGAAACAGATAAGCCTGCAGATGATATTAAGGATTTGAGACAACTAATCATAGATATTCAAACAAATCTCCTTAATAAATTCAATGAGATGGCTAAAAAGAGTGTGGATATTAAGAAGACACTGAGTGAGCACAAAGAAGAATTTGAAAGCATACATAGAAAGATAGTCCTTATGGGACTGAAAGGTGCAATAAATGAAATTAAAAATACATTGGAGGCATATAACAGCAGATTTGAGGAAGCAGAAGAAAGGATCATTGAGCATAAAAACATGGCCTCTGAATGTGAACATACAAAAGAACAGATGAATAAAAGAATAAACAGGGTCTCAGTGAACTAAATGACAGTGAGAGACATGCAAATATACATGTCATGGGTGTCCCAGAAGGAGAAAAGGGAAAAAGGACAGAAGGAATATTTGAAAAAATAATGCTAGAAAATTTTCCAACTCTACTGAAGGATGAAGAAGCATATTGTACTCCCATCCAAATAAATCCTAATAGACCAACTCCTTGACACATACTAAAAAGAATGTCAAATGCCAAAGACAAAGAAAGAATTCTAAGAGCAGCAAGAGAAAAACAGTGCATAACATATAAAGGAGAGCCAATAAGATTAAATGCCAATTTCTCATCAGAAACCATGGAAGCAAGAAGGCAAGTGGCACGATATCTTTAAGATACTGCAAGAGAAAAACTGCCAGCCAAGAATTTTATATCCAGCAAGATTATCTTTGAAAAATGTGGGTGAAAAAAGATAAAGACAAACGAGTTTGTATGGCTAAAAGACTTCAAAGTGAGTCGGGAGGTCATCCCAGAGGTGACACTTATGCACATCTCAGCAGGATCTCATAGACTGCCAAGGTGGATGCTACCCTAAATAGTGGGGCTCCTGAGGGCTCTGGAGACACCCGGGTCCTATGGTCAGAGCAGATAGCTGTGGAATTTGGTGCCTTGCCAGTGGGCCCTACTTTGGAGTTTGTGCCCCTGAAAGTGAAAGAGTTGGACTCAATTATGGCTTCCCTGCACATGGCTCATCTGTCCTTTCTATTTAAACCTTGTTTAATACTTGTTGCTGGAGTTTGTAGGTATATGTCCAGAGACTGGAGTCTTTGGGCTGTCCATGTGCCAGTTTGGCCCAGAACCTCAGCGGAGTTGCAACACTTACTCTCCAGTTCATTGGACTCACCCAGGACAACCAAGAAGGAGGTGAGGATTGACAACGACCATACCAAGGAAATGAGAGAACCGACAACTGCAAACAAGGAAGTTCCATCCATCGGCTGTACGAGATAGAAGCCTCCTCTCAATTAGGGGTGGAGTAGACATCACCATTCCAGAATCCTCAGGATTGGAGATTGAATTATGGACTGGAGTGGACTTACTGGTATTCTACTATAGACATATTGTGATTGTAGCATTGGAAGATATTATAACATTGATATGGAGGCAGTGACCACTGAAGGCTCTGGGAGCAAGGAGAGGGAAAAACAGTTGTAATACAGGGACCTTTTCAGAACTTGGGAATCGTCCTGAATGACATGGCAAAGACAGATAATAGGCCATTTTATATCATCACACAACATGCAGAACTGTGTGGGAGTGAGTGTAGAATACAATTTGAACTATGGTCCATGCTCAGTGGAAAAGCCCCAGATGCGTTTATCAATTGCAATGAAGGTGCCACACTAATGAAGGATGTTTATGTGGGAGGGTGTGGGAGGTGTGAGGAGTGGGGCATATGGGAATCCCTATATTTTTTGTGTAACATGTATATAATCTAAGTATATTTTTAAAAATAAAATTTAAAAAATTAAGACAAGTTTAGAATATTCACAGATAAACAGAAACTGAGAGAGTTTATGACAAGACACCAGCTTTGGAGGAAATACTAAAGGGAGTGTTGAGGCATGAAAAGAAAAGACATGAGAGAAAGGATTGAAAGAGAGACTTGAAGTGATGAATGTATCAGTAATAGTAACAAAGTGTCAAAAGACTGGTAAAAATAAAATGACAGATAAAATCCAAAGGTCAAAATAGATGAAATAAGAACTGCTTTTACAGTAATAATATTAAATATTAAAGGCTTAAACTCCCCAATGAAAAGACAAAGACTGGAAGAATGGATAAGAAAATATGAGCCATCTATATGCTGTCTGCAAGAGACTCATCTTAGACCCAAGGATACCAATAGATGGAAAGTGAAAGTTTGGAAAAAGATATTTTATGCATGCAGTAACCAAAAAAAAAGCCGGGTTAGCTGTACTTATATCAGATGAAATAGACTTTATAAGTAAAACTGTTATTAGAGACAAGGAAAGACATTACATATTAATAAAATTGATGATTCACCAGGAAGTAATAGCAATCAGAAATGTATATGCACCTAACCAGGATGTCCCAAGACACATGAAGCAAACACTGACAAAACTGAAGGGAGAAATAGACATCTCTACAATAGTAGTTGGAGACTTCAATACACCACTCTGAGCATTGGATAGAATATCTGGGAAGAGGATCAATAAAGAAACAGAGAGCTTGAAATAACACAATAAATGGACTATACTTATACAGAACATTGCACCTCAAAACACCAGTATATGCAATCTTTTCAATTGCTCATGGATCTTTCTCCAGGATAGACCATATGTTGGGTCACAAAGCAGATCTCAATAAATTCAACATGATCAAAATTATACAAAGCGCTTTCTCTGATCATAATGGAATAAAGTTGGAAATCAACAAGAGGCAGAAAACGGGGAAATTCACATATATATGGAGATTAAGCAATACACTCTTGAATAATCAGTGGGCCAAAGAAGAAATTTCAAGAGAAATCAATAAATATCTCCAGATGAATGAAAATGAGAACACAAAATATCAGAACCTATGGGATGCAGCCAAAGTAGTGCTGAGAAGAAAGTTTATTGCCCTCAATGCTTACATTAAAAAAGAAAAAAGAGCTAAAACCAGTGACCTAACTACACAGCTGGAGGAACTAGAAAAAAAAACAGCAAACGAATCCCAAAGCAAGTAGAAGAAACGAAATAACAAATATCAAACCAGAAATAAATGAAATTGAGAACAAAAAAGAAAAAAAATAGAGAATTAACAAAATCAAAAGTTGGTTCTTTGAGAAGATTAACAAAATCGACAAACAGCCAGACTGACTAAGAAAAAAAGAGTGAAGATGCAAATAAATGAAAAAAAAAAAAAAAAAAGAAAGAAAGAAAGAAAATGGGCACATTACTAGTAACCCCACAGAAATGAAAGAGATCATAAGAAGATACTATGGACAACTTTATGCCAAAAAACTAGACAATGTAGTTGAAATGGAAAAATTCCTAGGAATGTACAAACAACCTACACTGACTGTAGACAAAATAGAAGACTTCAACAAACCAATCACAAGTAAGGAGATTGAAACATTCATCAAACAGCTTTCCAAAATGAAAAGCTCAGGACTAGATGGTTTCACAGATGAGTTCTACCAAACATTCAAAGAAGATATAATATCAATCTTACCCAAGCTTTTCCAAAAAATTAAACAAGAAGGAACTCTACCAAACTCATTCTAGCCAATACCACCGTAATACCAAAGCAAAATAAAACTATTATGAAAAAAGAAAATTACAGACCCATTTTTCTTATGAATACAGATGCAAAAATCCTCAATAAAATACTTGCTAATCAAATCCAACAACACATTAAAAGAATTATTCATCCTGATCAAGTGGGTTTTATACCAGGCATGCAAGGGTGGTTCAAGCCAAGAAAATCAATCATTATAATACACCATATTAATAAATAAAAGAAAAATCACATGATCTTATTGATTGATGCAGAAAGGGCATTTGACAAAATACACCATCCTTTCTTGATAAAAGTACTACAAAAGGTAGGAATTGAAGGAAACTTTATCAACATGATAAAGGCCATATATGAAAAATTCAGAGCTAATATTGTACTCAATGGTGAAAGACTGAAAGCTTTCCTGTTGAGAACAGGGACAAGAAGGATGCCCACTGTTACCACTGTTGTTCAATGTAGTGCTAGAAGTTCTAGCTAGAGCAATCAGGCAATTAAAAGAAATAAAAGGCATCCAAATTGGAAAGGAAGGAGTAAAACTTTCACTATTCATAGATGATATGATCCTATATATAGAAAGTCCCAAAAAATCTACAACAAAGCTGCTAAAGCTAATAAATAGCTAATAGTGTCAGGATATAAGACCAATATGCAAAAATCAGTGGTGTTTCTATACAATTGTAATGCACAATCTGAGGAGGAAGTCAGGAAAAAATTCCTTTTATAATAGCAACTAAAATAATCAAATATTTAGGAATAAATTTAACCAAAGATATAAAACACTTGTATTCAGAAAACTACAATACATTACTAAAAGAAATAAAAAGACCTAAATAATTGGAAGGGCATTCCATGCTCATGGATTGGAAGACTAAATATCATTAAGAAGTCATTTCTACTCAAATTGATATACAGATTCAATGCAATCCCAATAAAAATTCCACCAGGAGTTTTTAAACAAATGGAAAACACAATTATCAATTTTATCTGTAAGGGTAAGAGGCCCTGAATATCCAGAAACATCTTCAAAAGGAAAAGTTAAGTTGGAGGACTCTCACTTCTGGACTTTAAATCATATTACCTAGCTACAGTGGTAAAAACAGCCCGGTATTGGCATAAAGATAGACACATAGACCTGTGGAACCAAATTGATAGTTCAGAAGCAGACCCACACATCTCAAGTGATTTTTGACAAGCCTGTAAAACCCACCCTGTTGGGGCAGAACAGTCTATTCAACAAATGGTGCTGGGAGAACTGGATATCCATAGCCAAAGGAAAGAAAGAAGACCCCTATCTCACACCTAATACAAAAATTAACTCAAAATGGATCAAAGACCTAAATATAAAAGCGAGAACCTTAAAGCTCCTAGAAGAAAATATAGGGAAACATCTTCAAGACCTGGTGGTAGGTGATGGATTCTTAAACCTTACACTGAAAGCACAAGCAATGAAAGAAAACATGGATAAATGGGACCTCCTAACTGAAACACTTGTGATTCAAAGGACTTCATTAAGAAAGTGAAAACAAAGGGGTGGGTTGGGGGGAAAATACACCAAATGTACGATGGAGACTATAGTTAGTAGTAATATTTTGACGATGCTCTTGCATAGTTTGTAAAAAATATCTCACACACAATGCAAAGTGTTGTTGGAAGGGTGATGTATGGGACCCCTGTATGATCTTAAATGAGTGATGTTTTATCCAATCAATTGACTGCCTTAAAAGGGGAAGTGATTTCAACATTCAAAGAGAATTTCCAGCTCTACTCTGTTCAGTCAACATGTCCTGGGAACTCATCAAGGACCTTCATGGGAGCCCCTGGTTTGCAGCTTACCTGCGGAATTTGGACTTGTGCATTCCCACGGTCACGTGAGAGAATTTTATAAAATCTCATACTATTTACAGGCACCTCCTGTTGATTCTGTTTCCCTAGAGAATCCTGACTAAGACAGCCCCATTTTCAAAGCCCACATATAGAAGGACTGAATATAAAATCTGTGCCATATGGGTCCTCAGATGAACTCAGAGTACTACTCTTTCATTCTTCTCTGAATGACAGCCTTACCCAGTCCCAATGAGCCCGCACACAGGGTGCTGATAGTTGGGGGTAGGGAAGACTTCATTTAATCTGCAACAGCATCCAACAGATGATTGGGCACAAACTAACAACAGTGGCAATCCTACTCTAATATAGATTTCTGGTTGAATATAATAGCAGCCACAGTTTTCAACTAAAGAAAGAGCATTTCAATGGAGGAATCAAAAGTTTAGCTTCAGGATTATAGATCATTAGGCTGAATGGTAAAAATATTATCATAGCAACCCAGGTGAAATTCATCTCTCATTTATTTATCTACATCACCCTCCACCATATTGTATCCTGGGGGACATTGGTTTTATGTGTAAACAGAAGATTCTCAGCCAAACAGGATTAAAGAGGGTTCTTTGCAATGCAATATTTTTAACGTCTTTGTTAGGTAAATATGCATGATGTATAACAATTCTCAAACTTTTTGTGGGAGGAACACCTGTTAAACATTGTTAGAGAAATTGTGTTCTATGCTCACCATTAGAGAAACCCTTCTTTGGCATGTGATTTGATATTTAAATGATTCGCTCTTGTTAAAATTGAATTTTGTTGGGATCTTTTATAAATTTTATATTCTATATCCAAGTATCAAGTTTGAACCTGTCCTGGAGAAGTTTTTCTAGGTTACCCTGGAGAATTTTAAGTCAAGAAGGAAAGTCATAAATGTATCTAAATGATTAAAGTTGAAAACTGAAGAGTGAGTTGATCTGAAATGGACGCTGAGAAAACAGAGTTAAAATAAGCAAAAACATTTGTTGTCATGGAAGTTAGGGTTACATTCACCAAACCTTTTTTGATTGCACAACTCATCAAAAAGAATGCAACATCTCCAACATACATGTACTACTGTCTAGTTATATTATATGCATTTTAAAACATGAATAAAATTGGAAAGCTTAAAGTTGAGTTAAAGAGGAAATAGAAAATGTAATTTTTGCTTCATGTTACCATTAGCTAACATCTTAAAGCATAATAAATACTCAAGGCAAAGTTTTTCCTTTTTCCTAATGAAGGTAAATTGCATTTCAAGTAGTCTTCTAGATAATTTTGACAATTGTGTCAAGTACTGTCAATGAGATTGCATCAGGAACTGGGGTTGCACCACGTCTGCCTTTTTTTTTTTTTTTTGCCATTTGTACTTACAGATGAGTATTGTCTTCAATCCACAGTCTCTTAGCAGGGATACATTTGAGACCCTCATCCATTTTGGAAGAATGTGTTTACATTCAAACTCAATACTATATTCTGCAAACCCATTTGACAGGCACGGGCCTGTGGTTGGAAAGGAGAAGACACTGTGAATGTGTTCTCTTTCTTTGGAAAGCCTCACTCATCCACCTTGTCCCAGAACCAAAAGACGTTAACTTTTGACTAAGATTATTTTCTATCCTATAATTTAGCTTAAAAATAAATATAAAGAGATACTGTAATAATTTCTTCCAATGCCTCAACAGATAATCTTAAATTGTTCCTGGGGCACCAAATGGAAATTTAGAGATCTCTGGTTTAGAAATCAAATGAGAAAATATGGGAAGGGATGGATCTGATTTAAGATATTAATGAATTTTCAATGGGCAAGTATCAAGGATCTAGCATGTTAGGACATTCTCCTGAAAGGTCCAAATATTAAGTTTCTATGCCATTGGGTGAAGTAGTCATAAAGAAACCTAATACATGCCAAAAGTGATCCCAGTGATCTCCCCATTCTTGTAATTTTATTTCCTTCTCACAAGCAGTCTCTGAGTTTTGATATACTTTCCACTTCTTATAGGAGAGGAGGTCAAATCTCAAAGATGTTAAATAGCTTGTCCAAGGTGAAAGAGTTTATAAATAGCTTGTGAAGCCCTCTACCAATTCCCCACCCAGTGACATGAAAGCTCTAGATCTAAGTTTCCTCCTCTCAAAGAGGACCAGCATGAATTATACATCTCCCAAGGTCCCTTGCAGCTTAAGATTCATTCTATGATTCTAAAATAAATTATCATGTTTGGTGGTAAATGTAGGTAAGAAAATATACTTCCATTCTGAAGAGCATAATCTGTCTGTCTATAGAGAAAGTGGGTGCAATTGGTTATTGCTTATAATTCTCTCCACTGAAAGGAATCATGCATGCACCATTGCTATGTCCTCCATTCAAGAAAAATTAACATAATCCCTTGAAGTACATAAATAAAAATTCCTCAGGTTTGTTCTGCAATATATAAACAAAGAAATAGCTCTTATTATTCCCAGAAGACAATTTTTTTTCCCCAAATCCTGAAAACCCACAGACTGTATTCATTTCTTGTATTCTTCCTTGGGACCAATTCTTATGATCCTGTTAATTAATTAGCAGAAAACGTATTTTTCAAATACTCAAAAATATTGTACTGCCATTCACTTATGACAGCAACTAGAGTCTTCAGAAAATTTAATCCATTCCTCCATTTTCATTCAAGGCATGTTATACTTCACTTCACAGAAACAAACAAACAAAAAATAATTCAACAGTGGTTATATTGATGCCATCACAGAGCCTATGAGCGGTAAATTCTCTCCAAAACTATTATGCATTGGTGACCATAGATTTTCAAGAGAGCTCTTGAATGGGGAAGAGCTCAGTGCAGGATTTTAGGACTGAATCCCATCTGTAAATCAGTCCCACACACCCTGATCCAGCACGGTCCCCAGCGAAGAGGGGCACATCATCAATGTCACTGACATGTGAGGGGCTTCTGTCCCAAGCACCCTGTCCTCTGTCCCTTCTTCTTAACCTGCTCCCTCTGGGTACTCACTCCAGTCTGGCCGCCATCCCTGATTTTCTCTCCTAGTTAAAGTCCTGACTTTGTCTTCATAGTTGCGGCCTCTGTCCATCCAGGTTCTGCCTGTCAGGCTTCTCATTTCTCTCTAAGGCTGGGCCATACCACCAGCCTTTCCTGCTTCAGACCGACTCCTTGTCCCAGAGAACCTGGTTTCTTGCTCCAGAGCCCTGATGGGTACTCTTTTCTGGTTTCCTGATCCCACTGTGCAGGCTCAAGTGTGATTACAGGCAAGTTTAGTGACAAAGGGCTTTCATGCTCAAAGGTTCTTTAGAGCTGCAGTCTGTTTCTCTTTCTGTCTTTTTTTAAATTCAAACTTTATTTCAAATGGAAAAAATAAAATAACAGGCAAAAGGCAGCTCAACAAGTCATGGAAGCATTACTCCTAAAAACTTCTGTCCAGGCACTTTTATCTCATCTACTTCCATCAAAAACCCAATTGTTTCTCCAGTGTTCAGAAAGACACAAAGATGAACACAGATTAGTAAATGTTATAGTCAGGTTATCTTTATTAATTAAAAAAATGATTAAGAGTAAAAAATTGCTTCATCATATTCAAATCTCAGTCTGCTTTTCGAGTCCAGATATTATACTATATCATAACACAGCTAGGGTTCTAATGACTTCACAATCCAGAAGGAGAGACAGATATACATAGAGGCACAAAATTTGCAGGAAGAAGAGAGGGACTATCTACCACATAGGAGCAGACTGGTCTCTGCTGAAGAAATTTAAATTGAGCTGGTCTTTAAACAATGTCTAGGATTTTGCTAGAGAGGCAAAGAGAAGGCTGCTCACTTGAAGGGAAAACAGAATCAAAGACGATGAAATAATGTGACTGCCTGGGCAAATATAAAGTGTTTTGCATTGCCTGAGCAGCAGGGGAAGAGACTGGAAAGACAGAATCTGCATGAAGTGACTTTTAGTCCTATATTTGAGGATTCTGATGAAACAAAAACATTCTAAATAGGGCATAAGGCCACCACTATAGAAAAATCTCCATAAGCTGCGGTTTACAAATTTTTGGAAAAAAAAGTTTCACTTCTTTCTGAATCCCCAGATAGATGGGCAAGAAAATGTACAACCCCATTACACAGTGGTGCAAAGGTATTGCTGGACAAAGGAGCTTTGCTGGCTTTTTCCTCCTTTGCTCCCTATGACTCCTGGCTGTAGTATTCTACAAACAAGCAACTTGAAAATGGGTTCCTGAGGTTCTAGTACTTACATGATTACTGTGCATCATTAATCCAAGTCTTCCTCGAAAACTGAGAGCTGCATGTCTGATATTTATAGACCAGGGGCTGAGGGTTGTCCATCTATCTCCATTTGTTGAATCCAACACCTGACTCATAGGGAGAGCTCACTAAGAAGTTTGTAAAGTTTAAATACAATGAAAAACAGAAGGCAATCGATACCAAAAGTGAATTTCAAATTTCAAAGTTATGAGGCTATAACAGAGAAGGAATATTTCTATATTTGAATTGAAAATGTATAATTTCTTTTATTAGCTAGATCTATATTGGAACCCCAATTCTCCTGCCTACTGGATGTGTGACTATGAGAATTCTGTTCAATCTCTCTGAGGTTCTATGTCTTCAAATCTAAAATGGGACTTGAAATTAATGTTCAGATATGTTTTAATAAATGTAAAATTCAGTAATATATATTAGGGCAGTCCAACACAGATATGAAAAACATATAGACTAGAGATACATGGCCAGAGTTCAAATTCCAGAAATACTATATATTTGCTGTGTGCCTTTGGGCAGGTAATTACCCTGGCTGTGCCTTACGTTCTTTATCTTAAAAGTGGGGATAATAATGACATCATCTTTGTAGAGATTATGTGATTATACAACAAGTAAACTCACTTTACAGCCATGTCTGGGTCTCAGTAATTGCCCAGTAAGTAGTGAGTTCCCTGGGTTCTTGCCTGGTGCAGAGGATTGAAGTCCATCCCAAGGTTGATCACACAAGGGAAAGAGCTTTATTATGCCAGAGGATGTCAAGAGAGTAAGTCTCAAATCTGTTTCCCTGAACAGGAGAAAGAGTAACATTATATTGGCTTGTGTTGGGGAGGATTTCAGGGGTTGGATTACAAGATTGACAAGTGGAAGGGGTTGCATCTTGTGTATGCTCTATAGCACTACCTGCTTTAACATCCTTGGTCATATGTCACAAGTACAAAAATGAGTCTAAATCCTGTTCAGAGGTGAAGAATTTGCTATTATAGTGAGCTAAAGTTAACCTAAGTTCATTCTTCTAACCTACTAGAGTCTGCACTAAAAAGTGGAAACTCCAGTTTGTGGGTATCTAGATTTTGCTGTTAGCTTCTGACCACAGCTCGTAACTGTACTCTATTATGATCAGTTGGCTATTGCTGAAAGACTAAGATCAGCTTAAAGGGCTTAACATAGAAAGAGAGAAGTTGGGTGGGGGTAGTTCTTACAAGTGGTCCACATAGTAGTAGCTATTAGTATTGTAAGACACTATAATAGGTTGTCAACAAAAAATAGCTTGATGGGAAGCTTTACTAAGCCAGAGGATGTCAAGAGAGGAAGTCCCAAATCTGAAGAGCTTGAGGAGAAGGTTCCAAGAACCTCAAGTGTCCTGAGTCATAGGATTTATAGATTGGCATAAGACTCAGTGGACAGTTACAGAAAAGGGGAAAAGATAAACTGAATCACTCGATCCCTGGGAGCAAGTTGAAACACCAACTTGAAAACCATGGCAAATACTGCAGTAAAACTCAAGTGTCCACTTTAGGGGTGACAGTAAATGCAGAGATGTGCTTCAGGATGCATTCCCTGTAGAGATTTCCTCAGGCAATGGGGAGTGGGAGAGCCCAAGCTTGGTTGGTTAGCTGATGTACAATATAATAAAATCAGCACAGAGAGATGACTTGAGTCAGCTGCCCAGTTTGTCTATGTTCAGCAAATAGTTATTTTAAAATAGGATATCAATTACAAAAAGAGGGAAGGATACCACTAGAGAAACATAATTTAAGATTGCCAATAACAACAAAGACAATGTTGGTAAAAAGGGTTCTGAGCAATAAGAAAACTGAATTTTCCCAACCAGATATTCAACTTCACTGGACTCTTATCATCAGAAAACCACACTGAATGGACTTCTCTGGTGCTCTTTGTTACAGCAATTTGCTTCGATCTGCAGGGGAGAGTTGGAGGTGCACCATTTGAGGGGCAAACTCCACTTCTCTCCATACTGGCAAACATAAGATAGAAATGCAGGAACAGGAAGCTGCTGTGAGCCACTTTGTCCAAGGATTGAAAAGTAAGATTGCTTTATTCATAAATGGGTTCTATCTTTGGGTAATTTTTGCCCTATATTCTGAACAGAAGCATGAGAAAACCATCACACAGCTAAGCAGTCCTAAATTAGTGCTTTACACATACATTTATCTCAGTTATTTTGTTCACATTTAGATGATCCACTGTTGAATGATGGACTCTGTTCTAGGCTACTCAGAGGATGACGCAAATGCCTAAAGTGTTATGTAAAGTGGCATCTTTATTTAAGCAACTTTCTGCCTGCTGCTGGTTGCATCTGTTGCAGAGGGCTCTATCAAGGATGGAAGAGTATTTCTTGGATTAAGAATCAGATCATTTTCAAGCACCTTATAAATTGAGGAGCTATTGGAGATGGAATATCTATCTTTTTTTTAATTCCTAATTTCAAACATTGCCCAAAAATCATACAAGAAAAATGGTAGGATTCCATCACTCTTCTGTGATCCTAGATAGTACAAGAAGTTAATGAAACAAGACCACAAAGGGATCTGTGAAGATAGAAATGGGACTCAGATGGATTTAGCTCTGTTTGCATCATTAAAAATCTCTAAATATCATTGCTTTTACTCTGTGGCAAAATTGTACCATTAGTCTAAATAATTTAATTCTAAATAATTGCCTAAAGATATTTTCCATCCACTAAAATTTTCTCTCTTGTGTTTCAGTTTTCTCATTTTAAAAATTAGCAATATCATCATGACTGAAAAATGGTAAATGCTGGTTAGATTATTAGACTTATTAAGCCCTAGTAGAATGGAGAAAATGAAAGCTTTCAGATTTAATCACAATCTGGTAGTGCCTTATGATCCAACTTGTTGCTATATTATCTGAAAATTCTGTGGAATAAAAACGGGAACTAGGTACTATCCTTGGGTGTGGTCAGGGAGAAGGCTGGGGTCAGGAGGGCAAGGATCCATTCCTACTCCTTGTAGGCTCTGACTGACAGAACCAGTGGACACTGAAGTCAACCATCAAAGGAGTATCCACGTACTTTAGACTTTAGATTGCTTGTACTTACATCTTGCTCCACTACCTCACCAGAGGAAACTTGAACCAAGTTCCTCCAATTCCTTGTAGTCTGATTCTTCCTGTACCAAATAGAAATGACACCTGGAATAAGATAATATCTGTAAAATCATTACAGTAACTACTGCACAATGGTGAGCTTTTAAATGAACATTATTTCTCTTTATTATCACTATTATCATCATCATCTAGACCATCATTGACTGGACAGCACCCATCATCCCCTTCTACATTTAGGGAAATCTGAAAATGTAAGAGCAGAAAATTTGCCAAAGCCCTCTACTACCTTCTTGAAAGTGGGCCTTGGTTTAATCCCAATTTCCCAGGGACTGTCCTTGGGAAATCCCTAGGTCCTGGGAAACCAGGATGCTTGATCATCCTATGAGGGATGGATGAATAAACTAACCAGATTTACCCTGTTGCATGCAGTCATAAGCAGGGAAAGTGGAGAAAGGAAGCCTTCTACCATAGAAAGAACACTTACTCTTTCCAACATAGAAAGGAAACAGAGTTCGCTGTTTTTGAGGGCAGCCTGTTCAGGCCTGAGCAGGGAAACCTAAGAACTCAGATATATTGCTCCTTCTCCTTTGATCTGGAGTCAGGAGGGATGGGGGTGGAGGTGTCAGATAATTTATCTTTTAAAGGACAGCAGTCCACCAAAATAGTCAGATAGGGACCACTCAATGCAAACACTACTTGAGGGTTTCTTTAACTCACAGCTTTAATTATTTGACAAACGGATTATTAATTCTGGGAATGAAAGCATGCCCATATTAGTCTATAGTTACTTTTAATGTAATTATATAAATGAACTATAAATGGTATGACATGAAGCAACATATTTGACTGCTTTGGTACTGTTTCCATATATACAAAAATATTAATTGGTGTTTTCCCTCTCATTATAAAGCATCCATTAAATACTTTTAGAATAGAATAGCTTAGGACCTCCATATGAGGAGGGACTACATTATATTCATACACATAGCCTCAGAACTTACACCAGTATAAAGCATGTAGAAGCCTCTCAAAAAAGTGTGTTGATTAAATAATTTGATGAATTAATAATTAAAATAATCTTCACTCCCCTTTCCTAAATTGTATGTGTTCTTGTCTAAGTTTCCTATTGTATCCTCATCTCATTCTTACCTTTTTTTGATCGATAGCACCCATATTCTGTTATTTCTTGCAACATGGGCTCTACCCCCTGCTTATTTTTCAGGTTTTTTTTCCCAATGTGCACTTTAAATGGAGTGTCTTTCGCATGGCATTTAAAGTAACATTTTTTGCTTCCAACATGATGTACAAAATGTCATCCACAATTGTATGTTCTAAAGTATGGCTTTGCTTTTGTTGTGTGGTCTTAACAATTTCTGCCTTTCTAACATGATCTTTCTATTTCTCTTGCCAGCTACTTGTTTCTAAAATTGGAGGGGTGTTATATTCTGATCCACTAAGAGAAAAGAGTAACTGGGATTTGAATTGAGGATGGTTTCTGCCACTAGACAGAAACTGGAATGAAAAGCCACCTCTTTTGTAGCATGACCAGTGACAGCGTCAGTGGAGAGGCATTGGTTGTCTGCATTAGCATACTGTGCCCACTGTCATAAAGGATTCATGAGCATCTCTTTTCTTATCCTGTACCTGAAACACTCCCAGTATAATGATGAAAAAATAGTGAAATTCATTTGAATGGAATGGATTTCAAAGTTAAAATATGGCTCCCATCATTAGGAAAGCTCTGTAGGGATTCTTTCTAGGCCCATATGTATATCTGGTGCATATTTGTCAAAAACATGAATAGTGATGAATCATCACCAGCTTCTCATCAAAAAGTAAACCAATTGATGCTGGAGCTCCTCTTCCTATGCTAACTTTTCACATCAGAAGTTTCACTCATATACAAACATATACATATACATTTTTAAAATTATGTTTCAGAAGTACTTTGTTTCCCTCAGCTTTGACAGCTTGAACAATTGAACATGTTTGAAAGAGAACATTTTCTTTCATTTAAAAATAAGGATCTGTGATTAAAGTGGGGAGATTTCAATAATTTAGATTTTTCTGTTTGGAACTTTGGTTTTTAAATTCGACAGAGGGAAATGAGAACTAGAGATTAATTGCAGCTATCAATTTTATAAATTCATAGAATACCACAAATTTAACTAAATAAACTGGAAAGATGTGAATCATTTTGTCAAAAAAAAGAATAACCAATACTGACAACAATAATATCAGGATTAGATACAGAAAGGTATGATTGGAAACCTTGGACATTAGGAAAAACTGATTTCTGGCTTCTCCATCTGCAAGTTTTGTGACTATGTTAGGACTTTGGGGTTGCAAGTGACAGAAAGTCAAACAAGTTGAATCATTACAGAAAATTTCTTGGTTCAGATAAGAGGGATATTGGGGAAGCTCACAAAATTCAAGAAATTGATACAGTTACCAGGATCTCAAGTACTAGAAGAGGAATTCAACATGGCTATGGTTTTCTCTGTCTATGATCCTCCTTTGTCTCTATTCTATGGTTGACTTCATTTTGCAGAGGAAATCTATCTCTCTGAGAGAAAAAACATGGTTGCCAACATGTTCCAGCTAAGCAACTCCTGTGGAATGAATTCTTTTGTCTCAACCTCTGTGTATAAAATCCAGTCAAGAACTCTGATTGGCTCTTTTTTTTAAATCTGATTCTGGATATAAATTAATGGGAGATTACATTTGAAGTCCTGAAAAATGGATGAATGGATGAAGAATTCTGTTTTCAGAAATTGTTTTTCTAGTTCAGATGAATTTTTCAGCTGAAAAAACTAGAAAAGGTAGAATAAATCAAAAACACAAAAGGAACTCGGGAGATCAAGATAACTAGAACTTGAAGAGAGTTACAGCAGTAGCTGTGGGAAAGGGCTACTTAGCAGTTTTTGTGACCTTAGGTAGAAGAGTTCAACTATTGCCACCCCATAGTTCTGCAGAAATGGGGCAGGGAAGTAATTAGCCAAATTCTCTCTCTGTTTCCCTTCCATATCCTTCCAGTGCATCCCTTTGGCCAAATCCAAATGAACATTGGGTTGAGGAAGTCCACAGTGTGACCCTTTTGAGCCTGAGATCAGTAAAGAGAATATGGAAGGGTTGATGGAGAATATTTAGCAAAAAGGTAAACAACAACAACAAAATTAAAAAGCTACAGATTAAAACAAAAAACAAAAAACACTTCTTGGTGAGAAAAGGCACAATTCACCAGGCAAGGAAAATGGTTCTAAATTTATATGCCTCAAAATAGAATGTAAATATAAACATAGAGCCCCAAATTAGGTAAAGCAAAGGTGATAAAACTTCAATTTTAAATCAGCAAATCATAGCCATAACTCAAAATTTGAATGACTCTCTCTCAGTAATTGATAAAGCAGGAAAAAATGATTTGAAAGACATGATTAATAAATTTTGTCTGATTTCTTCCAAAATTATGAATATATTTACTCATTTATTATAACTCAAATTCATGCAAAAGATTTTCAGAAACATTATATGATACCAATGCCAACAAGCCAAGCCTACTAAAAAAGTCGATATTTGTTTTGCAATTATTTTGTCCTGAAAGTGTATCTGACTAAAGGCGTAGAGTCAGAATAGTCTGATCAAAAGTTACCAGAATAATCAATGTATTTTCCTGAGTGATTATGTTGGCAATTCAATTTATAGTTAGTTTTATTTCTTTCCATTTGTTAAAAAAATTTATTTAAGAGTTTCCTTTATCAAGCTTTTAGCTTTAAATGTAGTTTTGCCTTTGTAAAATGTTTACCTGATTTTAAAATCAAGACTACATGCAAAGTTATAGTCAGAAAATTCTAGATTCCATTCCTATCCTCCCTACCTTTTTCTCACCCACATGTAACTGCTTTCTTTTGATTCTGGCTTATCCTTCCTATATTTCTTTTTACAAATATAAATATTTATACCCCACAATATATGTATATACTCAATGTCCCCTTCTTTCTATACAAAAGATAGCAAACTCTTTTGCATCTTAATTTTTTTCACTTAACAGTACATCTAGTTTATCACACCGTAACATCTAATAGAAAACTCTTTTATTTTAATAACTGAAAAGTACTTTTTATGTTAATGAACCACAGTTTGTCAAGCCAGGTTGTTTCTAATATGTTGCTAGTGCAATAATTCCATAATGGATAACTTCATGCATATTCAACTGGCTTTCTTAATATTCCATTCTCTATGGTGTCCTCTGTCATGACAATAAAATGTCATTTCCTTGTGATATAACTAGAGAAATCTGAAGAAGCTTAGAGAAAATGATCCTTAGGTAGAGCTGTTCCCACAGTGTGGAAAGGCATTCATTGGATACCTAGTTGTTTTTCCTTGATGGTGATAATATGGTATTTCTAAAGAAGCTAGGAACGTATTAAGGTAAATGAACAGTAAACGTGCTTTCCTCCAATGCTCCCTGCTCTTTCCTGATATCATGCCAAGAGTGGTAAGAGAGCACAGCAAAACAGGTCAAAGGAGGCAAAACAAGACTGGAGAAACAAGCCAGAAGCTACATCCATGTCCACTCCAAGCCAGGATGGAGACAAGAAATCTCCATCAGAAACCTGATAGCTGCCAGAAGCTTGATCAAAAGGGCAATTTCCCAGAAATCAGAAAGATACTGAAGATTGCAGCTGGCAAGTTGGAAAGCTGCAACCTAAAAGAAGTAGTAGGTAGAGGTCAAAAGAGGCTGCTGGGACCTCTTGAAAGTGGAGGCAATGGGTATGTGCCTAGGAAAGCTGTGATTCTAGTAGCATCAACCTGCATTGGCTGCTCATGTAGAGCACAGTGCCAAGGCATTCTAGCCTCAGGAGATAGGTAGAATTTCCAGCAAAGATTCGTGAAGACTCTGGGAGAGCCAGGATTGCTCACCTCTGGGATTTACAGTTCAGGATTAGAACTTCAGGCCTAAGAAATGTTGTAAGAACAATACAGAGCTCCACCATCATGATCTAGAGGACTGGGCAGTAAGAGAAATGTTAACAGGGAGTTCTAGAATACTCCTGTTGGCTTGGTTACATTGAAAGGACAAAAGCCCACAAGAGCTGGGGTTAAAAGTCAGGACAGTCTGGATGGAAAGCATGGAGGATGATGATGAAATACCAAATTGTTGGAATAGGATTCCTTCCAAAGACTGGGCAGAGCTCTATATACTTGAAAGGCAAAGTGTATAACTAGTTGTAAGAATTAGTGGGTCTCAAGGGCAGGAAGAAAGAATGAAGGTTAGCAGAGCAATCAGGAAGAGGAAGCACTAGACCAGAATCCAACTTGATAGGATCAGGAACAAGGAAAGTAAGCAGCACAGGCCAGCCCTAATCAGGATATCTGGATGCTGAGGCCACCCAGTCCATTCTTAGGTGTGAAAATTCCAGGACCTGGAATGAAGAGTGTGCTTATAGTACTTGGGCATCCAAGTACAGAGGAGAGCTAAGAGTAGATCAAGGCTACTGTACATAATTCCCTTGGGTTTTCTTCTCACAGGCATTTGGAATGGCATTGCCCCTTGGGTGCATATCTCCATTGTGGAGTTAGCATTGACTAGAGCATAATCTCCTTTCTCTCCTTGCCCTGGCTCTTCATTCTTAACCCATTAACAGAGGGAGTAAAGTCTGAACATTTCCTTTGAGCAGGAACTCAGAAATTATGGCTTTGTACCATCACCCCCTCCTGTTTTTAATAAGGCCATTGGCTTGTCCTAGAAGATCCAATAGTTCCCATGAATTCCTTTCAACTGAAACTTTATATTTTTTTAAAAGCTTAATTGTGATCTTTTGAAGTATCCAATTAAAGATTTAAAGCAATAGTGAATATCCTGAGGTGCCTGTGTGCCTCGGGTTTCCTTGCAAATGAGGAAAACAGACTTTTCTTTTCAAACATGGGGAATTATTTTAAAGCCAGCTTCTCTTTTATTTCCCATTCCCCTTCATCAACTTGTTTCTGTTTCCCATCTCCATTAGCCATTCTTTATCTTTTGTCCTCCAGCTGAGAAGCCTGCTCTGACCAGCCACTGACCCCTTGCTTCCTCCTTTTTTCTTCTCTAAGCAAAGAAGCCATGAGAGCCAAAAAAAAAGCAACATTCCACAGCATTTCATTCACAACATTTCCATCCAGAAATAAGGTTCAAGTTTTGGGTTGGAATTCATTGAGAAACAGTACACCTCCCTAAGAGAGCCTCCCAAGAGAGAGGCTTGATGCAAACATCCTTTTTGAAGTGGTTCGTGTCAAGCATCAACTTTACACTGCAAAACTTATTCCTGAAGGATTGCAGACACTAAAGAATATATCTGTGTGAAACCTTCCATCCCAGCCTTCTCATGGTGATGTGGACTTAGGTCCCCTCTTCTGCCCCAGGTCATCTCAGGGTGGGCCTGAACAGACATGTTCTCATCATTGACTCTGTTGTCTACTTCCAGGCATCTAGCAAGTCCCTTGAGAGCAGGGCCTTGTCATTGATGTGTTCACTCATTCATTCATTCATTCACACATTCAGTGTCCAATACAGGTGCCTAATACTGTTGCCTGGTGCTGGGGAAACAGTTGCTACCAAAATGGGCATGGTTCTTGTCCACATGGAGCTTTACAGACTTCGGGGGGGTGGGGCGGGGACATGAATAAATGTTAAATGTAAAACTGTGAGAAGCACTGTGAAGCAGTGATACACAGAACTTTGAGAGTATAATTTGATGCATCTAGGGAAGCCAAGACTTCTCTGTGAAGTAGCACCTTCTCCAAGGTCTGAAGATTAAGCAGGAATTAATTTGGTCAATAGAGAAAGGCAGGACTAGCATTAGAGGGAGAGGGAGCAACAAGTGCCAAGGCCTATGGTGAGATGCCTCAGGCACTCCAGATCTATCCAACAGAATTACTATTGGCCAGAACTGGCCTCTGCATTGCAGAGCCTTTGCATTTCTGACCTTCATCCATTAAAGTCCAGGAACTCCAGGGCCCAAACACCATTCTGCTTCTTATGGCAACCAAATGCTCCCCCACATTTAGAAATTTCTCCGAGGCAGCTTAACACCTTTAATTAAGAACCACTACATGGGGCTTAAAAGGCATTTGTGATTTAAGGTGACTGGCAGGGTGATGGAGGGGTTGGTAAGAAATGTACTTGGGAAGAGTGATAAAACCTAGGCCTTTCAGTATGTTGGGTTCGGGTTAGGCCAATTCTCCAAAAATTAATTTCCAGAGTCTATTCTCCTACAAAATTGTGCTGAATGGTCATTCACCTACCACCCAATGATGGCATGATCATTGAGGGGCTGGCCCTGCCTCTGCATCTGTCCTTTTCTTTGCTGTTTACTCCACCTATGGATCTGCTCCTGGAACAGCTGGTTTATGACCATAAACAAGAGCTCCCAGGAGGGCAGGGGCAGATTCAAGAGCAGATATAAGCACAGGAGCAAAGGAAAATTAGAAAACTAGAAAAATAATCTTCATAATTCTGCAAATGGCTTTTTGGTGAACTGATTCTCTTGCTAATTGACCTAAAAGTGCCTTGTACACCAGGTTAAAGTGTTACCTTTATGACAAAAGCAATGCCAATGAAAGGTGTTAATTTGATGCTTAGTGGCAGCAAGGAAAATGGATTGGAAAAAAGCAAGATTGGATTCAGAAACCCTTGTAAGGAATTTATCCTAATAGTTCATATGACAAACAATTTTAGCTTACACTAATTTGGTGGAAATGGAGAGAAGTGGATGATTTCAACTGGTATTTAGTGGGAAAAATTGGCCTGACTTATACTTATTGATGTATTAGATATGAGTGTGATGCAGTTAGATATTCCATGCTTGGTTGTAGTAGATGAATGGAGACAATTGTAAATCCTTGGAAGTTTGTGACCCTTTCTGCTATTGCCTTGCCTTGGTGCTAATATTTCTGCCTCTTTGTACCCAGTGTACTCCTAAAATTGAGATTTTGACAAAAGGAGAATAGGGAGAAATAAACATTTTTGAAACTCTATCATATTTATCATATATGAAATAAAAGGTTGAGAACTTTCATGTACTCTCATTCAAACTTTCCATAAACCTTCCAGGTAGGTCTCCACTTCACAGGTGAGAAAACTGAGGATTAGAATCTTCAACTTATCCAAGTTCAGAGAGTCAGTCTTTGGGAAGCTGATACAGAAATGTGCTTGGTCTGGCTTCAACAGGCTCTCCAAAGCCTAGCATGTACTTCTTTTCCCAAATACACCCTGAGCAACCACACAATGGTAACTCAAAATTGGCTGTAGTGGAGCTATTTACATCATGGAAGTCAACAAATGTTACATATCAGTACTATTTTGTTTTGTTTTCAGAGAACTGGATGTTAAACTTTTACAAGCATACCACTGATATTAAGGCCAATTCTATGCTTTCTCCTAAGTATCATCTTGGAAGCTATGGGAATAGGAGATATTATACTTTGTCTCTAACTTCCTGTAGAATTGAAATGTGCCTTGATATTATATAGCACATGATCTGTCATCCCCTAACCCATTCACTACTTAAGCATTGAGTTATCTTTTGTCCATCATATATACAAGTTTGGGTTAACTGTTACCTTCTGTGCCAACTTTGCAAGTGCATGCCACAACACCCAACCCTACATGGAATTAATCACACTCATTACCCTTCAAAGAGCATTTGTTAATGTAACCAGATATTTTAAATGACTCAGGACCTGCTTTCTACTCAGATTGGGAAGTTGGTGAAGACTCTTTAACATGGTCCATTGAAACAAAGCAGATGACTTTGGGGAACATTGATTTGAATATCAATAGCTGACATTGATAGAACATTTACTCTATGGTAGACAATATGCAAAGGGCTTTTCATGAATTTGTACTTAATCCCCACAATCACTCTGAGTGAAATGTTACTCTTTTCACAGATCCAGATTTGTGTAGCTCCCAAAATTAATACAGCTCATAATGAGTGGAACCAGTATTTGTGCTCTCAGCATCTGGAAATTCCTGATGCACAGTGGGTACTCATTAATATTGATTGAAATGAACAGAAGGACAGAGGTGCTACACAGATTCCTTTAACTTTTCTGCTCCTTTGTAGCAGTTTCTGTAGTGTAATTTCCCAAAGGATGATTTTCATAAATTAATTCCCAGTCTCTACTTGTCACTCCAATATGACCCATTTTAAGATAGCATTTGATAGAATAAGAGAGGAAAGGGGATAAACTAATTGGTAAACACACTACCTGTTGTTTGAAATAAAAGAGAAAATAAGCAAAAAGTTAACAGAAACAGAGAGAATGCCCACTGCTTCTCAGGACCTCTTAACCTTATGTTGCCTCCTATTAGGCATTCCACTTCCAAATAGAACTCTAGAGATGCTAAAATGCAGTGCATTAGCCATGCAAAACTCTCTTGAGCAGCCTCAGTAGCTCTTACTCAGACCTTCAAGAGGGATTGCTGAAGAATCAAGGGAGCACCACGCAGATCTGAACTACTGATCTGCTTCAGCCTCATGAGATATGAAAGGAAAATAATCCTCCTTTAGGCGCAGTCCTGGTCTATCTCCAAGGAAAACATTGTCAATGCCAGAAAGCTTCTTTTTCTATGTCTGTCTGTGAGTCTTCTTTCCAGCCAGTATTAGAGGCATAGGGGTGTCAGAGTGAGGGTGGGAGATATGAACATTCCCACCCCTATCACCAACTTCTGGATACCTGGGATAAGACTTTTCCTGCCTTGTTTTCCCATCTTTAATGGGCACCGAGGAGGAGGGGTGGTTAATAATATAATCTCTAAGTTTCCTTTCACATCTAGGATTTTATGGTGCAAAACTCTAGGAGGCCATTCAGGCTGGAGGCTTTAGCTGTTTGTGAGCATTTTCACTGACCTGACCTATGAAGGTCTTGATCTCTAAGACTGTCCTCACCATGACAATCAATGATTTCAGTGTGGTTGATGGGCCAATTTCCTAAAGTTGAGTGAATTTAGAACACTTTAGAATCAGGAGACAGGCCAAGAAAGACAGATATCAAGCACTTACCTTTTGTTCTCCAGGAGCCCTGGTGTTACTGGATTTAATCTAGGTTCTTGACTTATGCTGCAGAAATGAAATTCAGAGCACATCAGGTTAGTTAGGCCAGTAATTTATTAAGGTTGGGAGAAAATAACAGATCACAGGTCCCCATTAGAGGGTAAGGGGCTGAGGAGTGATAAAGAGGGCTGATTTATAGACTACAATTTACCATTATAGATTATAAATGCCCAGGTTTTAGTTGCATGTTGATCTGTGCAGGGGGGACATGGCGAGAGCAGGGTGCAGAAGCCATGAGGGCCGAGAGCAGCAGGACTGAGAACCATTTTGCGCCTGCTTTTTAAACTATTAATTATTCCACCCCTTTGCTAATGTTATGGGTGGAGTCACAGGTGTTCGCTATTTTGACTGATTACCCCACTCATCAATCCCCCAGGAAGGCCCAATTATAAGGCCTCTGGAGAATATTCAGGTCTCCTCCTGGCTTCTGGGAGAAATCTTGCGAGGGTCTTCCAGCAGCCATCTTGGGGTATTGGTGTCCACATGGACCTCTAGCCAGGTTCCAGATCCATCTATTGATTCCCTATCTTACTAGCCTGCTTCACTGGTCCCTATCACAGTATTTTTATGAACCTCTTTGACATCATTTTCTTCTAGCTTTACTCTTATTTTTCCCAAACTAAAGGCAAATATTCTGGCATCCAAAGCAACCTCAAGTCTAATGCTATCCTTGCAAGTAACAAAACATTTCTTGCTTAATTAGGACAGCCTGAAATATCTGTTAATAATAAAATATAGAATAACCAAGATTTTCAAATAACAGAGAACCAACTAAACAACTAAATGCTGTTTCTTCTTGAATGTAGGCTGATTAAAACTATGCTAAAATGCTCAGAGGACCATGGAAACACATC
This sequence comes from Tolypeutes matacus, assembly GCA_026826555.1. Lineage (NCBI taxonomy): Eukaryota > Metazoa > Chordata > Mammalia > Cingulata > Chlamyphoridae > Tolypeutes > Tolypeutes matacus. Next base: position 6,043,661 of record JAKSZT010053840.1, read on the forward strand.
TTCATTTTTTGCCTCTAACCATTTTCTTTCAACTTAGTTATGAATGTGCTATTTTGGTAAATTAGCAAAATACGATGTGCTTGCAATTCTTTAAAACCTATTTCTCAGACTTTCTTTTCCAAGTGAGTTGGAAGATATCCAAGCAGTTAGAAAAAAAATAAAACACAGCAAACCCTAACGTGCTGCCAAATGGAGATACTTCTTCAACATCTATATAATTGTGTGTCATCCTTAACTTTGTATTTACAATTTCTTTCAATTGTTTCCAGATTATGTTCTGGATACTGATGAGAGACACCATCACCCATGTGGTTAATGGAATCCAGGGAAGCTTTTGGATTCTATTAGAGGCCCACTCCCTCCTTTTACCCCTTCATGTATTCCTTCTATCATTCTTTTCTTTTTCCCCCATCTCCTTCAACCTCTCTGCCTTTCGCCCACCTATTCTAAGTGCTTCTCTCAATTTCTATTGCATTCTTTCCATTCTCTTTCTTTCTTCTTTTTACTTACAGCTTCTTTTTTTCTATCATTCTCATCCCTTTTCTTACTACCAACTTATAGTTAACAAGCATATTCCATGTAGCATGACATTATTTATATGTGAAGTCATTCAAAACGGGCTTTCCCAGATGTCACATATTATTTTGGAAATAATATGCCTTCGTTTTCCAGGGCATGCAATGATTAATACCACATAATGAATTGACTTAAACAAAAGAAATTGTCTCTCAATGTTGTGACTAGAAGTCAAAATCAAAGTGTCTGCAAGTCCGTGCTTTCTCCCCCAAAGTCTGTAACGTTCTAGTGCTGCTTTGTCACAATTCTTGGGGTTCCTTGACTTGTACCTCTGTTTGCTGCCACCAGGTGATTTCTCTTCTTGGGTCTACTCTTCTAGTTTCTAATAACTTCCAGCTTCATCCTGTTTCTTTTTTTTTTCTGACACCTTTTGAGCTTCCTTTCTTTATAAGGTGTCCCAAAATAAGGATTAAGATCCTCTCTGATTCAGATTGGTCATACCTCAACTAATAATAATATCTTCAAAAGTCCTGTTTACAAATGGGATCATAACATGGATTAAGAACAAGTCTTTTGTGAGGTCGTGATTCAATCTACCACGTATGTCTATTACTTTCAAGTCAAGAAATATTGTGTTTATGCTGTGTGGTAGAGGTCATGTTGGGTGCTGAAATATGAAGATAAATAATATATATACCCACTATTTTTTTATGAATTAAGCAAACTTTTATTGAAGCATAAATTGTGGTACAGAAATACATTTCAACTGATTTAAGTTCAACACCACGAAGGGAGAATTTATGGCACCAAAACTTCCCCTCCTCTATCACAATAAGATTTAGATTACTATCAATCTACAGTTTTCATTTTCCTAGGCTGTTTCCCATACAAATTTGTGTACTTTATCAACATTAGGTAGAATTCTACTTTTAAAAAATGAAATAAATAAATAAAACAAGAAAATAACCCAAAAAAACAGACCTCAAGCCAACAAATGTCATCAAGTCTGCTGGGATACTTTTCAAGAACAAAATCCACTTTGAATATTGGTCCTCAAGAAACCAGAGCACCAAAACATTAAGTGCTATGCTACTTACAAAATCACAAACTGATTACACATTGACTAAATGCCTCTTCAATGGTGCTTTCAACAACATGCTTAAAATAAGTCAAAACAGTGTTTCAACCACTTGATTTCAAACCAAGTAGATTTTGTTTAGAAACACTGAAAAAGTGTACAGAAGGAACAAAACCATCACAGCACCAATCTAGAAAGGATAAAAAAATTATTGAGGACAAGAAGAAATACAAAATTTAATTAGCTTCACTTTTCTCTCAGCTGTTTAAATCCCACAGACTATGCAAATATAGCTAAAAGACACCTACTCTTTAAAGCATATATTTCTTGTCATTTTCCATTAAGGACATTCCCATTTTGGAATTTCATGTTATGTTTAATGAATGGCATTCTGCTTCACTGTGAACACCTGAGTAGCCTGGACAGCTCTCATTCTGAGCAGTCACTTCATTTATCCTATCAAATCATGGTGAAAGGAACAGATGATGTCAGAACACTATCACATGCATCAGAAATCACAATGTCACAGAACTTTAAGTAACAGGATAGGTTAGAAAAGACATTGATTCTGCTTTGAACCAAAACTTTCAGTGTATTATTAATGTAAATTGATGGAAATGGTTGCTAAGGTAAAAGTTAAAGTGAATGATCCAAGCTGACTTGACTTACTGAATCCAGTACCTTTAAGCTAAACATCCTTAATAAATTTTGTGATAAACACCTTTATTAGTCAGCCAAAGGGGTGCTGATGCAAAATGCCAGAAATTGGTTGGTTGTTGTTTTTTTAAAAAAAAAATTTATTAAGTATATCATTCATACATCAACATACATAAACTATAAGTGTTGTTCAGTAAACATCAGAACTTACGAAACAAACATGCATAACATCATACAAGGCTCCCACACATCACCCCCCACCCCCGACAAACACCCTGCCTTGTTGTGAAACATCTGTTAACAAATCATGAAGGAGCATCGTCAAAGTATTACTACTAACTATAGTCCATATCTTCCTCCCCTACACACTTTTTTCAAAGAATTTATTCATTTATTTATTTACTTTTATCCATTTTTACCCTTCCTCCCCTGCGTTTGCTGTTTCTGTGTCCATTTGTTGGGCGACTCTGTGTCCATTTCCTGCCTTCTCTTCTCATCCTTCTCCTCCTGTCTTCACTGGGATTCAATCCTCAGTACCTCCTATGCCGGAGAGAAGCATTCTACTGTTTGCACCACCTTAGTTCCTGGTTTTTCAGTGTGTCTTGTCTTGACTCTCCCTTGTGTCACTCTCCTGTTATGTAATCATCTTGCTGTGGGGCTCGTGGGGCCTGGCGGCTCACCCACACATGGGGCCGGGCAGCACACCCACACGTGGGGCCTGGTGGCCCATGCTCCTTCTATATTTTTCTTTTTTTTCTTTTTACTTGGAGGTCCCAGGGATAGAATCCAGGTCCCTCCATATGGAAGACAAACGCACAACCACCCGAGCCACATGAGTGCCCCTGCTATATGTCTTAAGGTTGACCAAAGATACCCAAAGTTACAGTCTTTTTCCATACAGGATGGTCATATAATAAATCAGGCTTAGTTTATCACCAGCATTCCAAAAACCAGGTGTAGGGAGAAAAACTAAGTCTGAGGACACATGCATGGTTTCTAATATATTGAATGTTTAGCCTACCCTGATTATCACAAAATCAGGACAGTGAGAATATTTGCAGGATGGTTTTTATAAAGGGTATTTATTTGGGGTAGACACTTAACAGTTACCAGGCCATGAAGCATAAGTTACTTCCCTCACCAAAGTCTATTGCCATGTGTTGGGGCAAGATGGCTGCTGATGTCTGCCACGAGTTCAGGCTTCTTGAGTTCCTCTCTTCCTGGGGCTCTATTTCTCTCCGGGCTCAGCTGCTGTGTTCTCTCTTCACAAGGCCAGCTGTAGACTATCAAGTGAATCTCTGTCTCTTTTCCCAGGGCTTCTGCCATGTCTAAGAGCCACCTCTATTCCTGTGTGTTCTTCTACTGTGTGTTCATTTCCTGGGCTCCAGCTCAAAACTCAGCATCAGAACTCCAACTCTGTTCTTTGTCTGTGAGACCCCACTCACAAAGGGGCAGGTACAAAATCCTACTGACATGGTCCAATCAAAGCCCTAATCATGATTTAATCTCACCCAGAAGAACAGATCAGTTTACAAACATAATCCAATATCTATTTTTGGAATTCATAAATAATGCCAAATTGCTACACCACCATTTATCCCCTCTATTTTAAAAGTCTGGGGAAAGGGAAGATGAGTAATTGTTTTGTCTGATGTTTTCATCTCCCAACTACTAAAACAAATACCCTACAAGAAGTTGACTTGAACAATGGAAGATTATTGGCTCATGGTTTTGCAGTTATGAGAATTCCAAAATCAAGGCTTCAGCAAGGGTATGCCCTCTCTCTGAAAACAGTGGTGTTCTGGGGCTTGCTGCTGGCAATCCTTTGCCCTTGGCTTTTCTGTCACATGACAATGTCTTCCTTCTCCTATAGGTTCGTTCTGGATTCTGGCTTCACCTGTGGCTTTCTCTTTCTGTGTTTAATTTCCTCTGATAATAAAGACTTCAGCTGCATTGGATGAAGGCCCATCCTCATTCTGTTTGGGCACACCTTAACTAATAACATCTTCAAAGGTCCTATTTACAAATGGGTTCACACACATAGGACCAGGGGATGGGACCTGAGCATGCTTTTTGTATGGGCATGATTTAATTGCCAACAACTGAGTCATCACAGAGTGTGATGGATAATTATTAAATGATTTTTTCCCAATGATTTCCATAATTGTGCTCCCCCTACCCATATGCTGCTGAAGACTCACTGAGTGTCACTTCTGCTCATCAGACTCTATATGACATTTATTGCTTTATAATTTCTAGGTACATGCCTGGGAACTAAATGTTTTTCATTATCTGTAGATTCTTTCACAGTAACAGTATCTGCTGTACCATGATGGAGGCATTTTCAATTCCAACTCTTTTGACTAAACAGGAGATAAAATTATATGCAAATGTAAAACATTATCTGCCATTTAACTACTGCCAGTAGAAAGTGATAACACCTAAATGTCCATACATATAAGAATGAATTCTCATATTTGTAAATAAAATAAACTGAAATTCTTATTTTCCCATTATCTCTCTTTGGATTGCTTGTTCTAACTAGGTTATCCTTTTTTATGGTCAATTCTATAGATAAGGGAATGAAGGTAAAGAACCAAGAGGGCAGGATAGATATCATTCTAGGTGAGCTAAATGTTTTACAGATATGAATTTTACCATTAAACAACCATTTGGCAGATGTCTTCCTATATCCCAGTCATCAGCCTACTAGGTTTTTGACAGGCTTGGGGAAAGTTTGTACTTGACCCAGGCATTATCACACATTCAACTTGTTATGTACCTGCTGCAGTTATTCCGGCTTGACCATAGACATATGTGACATGTTGCTTCATAAACTGCAGTCACTTGGATTCTTGGGTATACTTGGGTCCTCTTTAATGTACACAAATCTAACCTTCCATGGGTAGAGTGCTGGCATATATTTATATATTTTTTTTCTTTAAACCCGTGACTAGATGTGCATTGATTATGAAACTTGTGTCCCTACTAAATTCCATTCCAAAAAGTTAAGATTTATAGATGAATAGGGCATGATTCCTACCAAAGCAGCTTTACGTATGTTGATAGAATTAAGAAGAGATAGAATGGGAGCCAGATCAAATATTCCTGAATGATTTGGATGATAGGAGGTAATGCTCACCCTGATTATGAGAGGGAATATGGAATAAGCCAAGCCAAAAAGAAATAGAAATGCATTTCACAAAACTAAAGCAAGTGTTGGAAGTGGAAGAAGAGAGGGACAGATGCTAATGGTAGAATTTGACATAAATAGATTCTGTTATAGATACCGAAACTCAGCCTATTTTCTTCTGAGGTGATTACAGACAGAAATAAGGGATTATATAATTCCTTAATTGGGCAGCAAATTGGCAGTCAATAATGTGTCATTCTCTAGCAGCTGGCAAAATCAGAGAGAAACAAAACTTTCTGGGAGGTTATTCTATGAAGGTAACTACATAGCTCACAAGAAAGCTTCACTAAGTATCCTCACATCCCTGTGAGAGGTGCTACCAAGGGTATCAGAAAAGAGAAAACTTGAACGTTTCATGAGTTTCACTGAGCATTGCCTCATCAAATTTAAACTTGTCTAGTTTTTTGGGAAAACGAGGGTCCTGAAGAACACCATACACAAATAATTTAATGAACCAAATTTGCATCCTTCAGGAATCTAATTTGAAAGCCACTATTTTGCACCTTGCACCTGACAAGCTCTCCTTCCTCCTGTTATGACCCATTAGTTTCAGAAAGGAAATCCACCCTAGCACTGGCTAGCAGCAGGCAATGCCTGCCATCATTCAAATGTTCATTTTATAGGAATAAGATCAATAATCACAGTGGGAAGTGGAGTGCTAAGGCAGCTGGTTGGAGGGCCGTGGAAGGAAGAACTGAGAGAAGAAGGATCAGAAACTGTTGTTTTCTTTTCTCCTTCTTTGTGGCTGACTTGACAGGTAGCTGCAGGGGAAGATGCTGAGTCCCCGTGGCTTCTGGCTCTCTCTTGGATAGTCAGAGATAATGAAGCATGCTTTTTAGCATGGCTCCTTCACTGTACTCATTAAATATGTTAATGGACTTTTAAATGTACAAAGTACCATCTGCATTTCTCTTGTTATTGGAGGATTGTTATTGCTATTGTTGTTGAGGCAAGGAGGATTCCAATCTTTCAAATTCTGCACTGATATTTTAAAGCAAGGCAAAGTCTTTGTGATGACAAGGTACTTATTTACTGGAAAATATGAAATGAAGACTGAAGCCTGCTTAAGGGGAGAAGTGTTGGTGTTTGTGTGTTGTGAATATTCCCAGTGGGTTCTCAGAGATCATGGGTGTTTCAACAAAGGTCTGCTCCACAAATTTGAGAATTTTTTAGCCTGGGGATGTGAGTATGGTGGTTGTCTGGGAAACAAAGACAAAAGGAGCTGGGCAGATTTATTCTGGAAAACAATTTGATAATATACATCAGAGACATTAAAACAAGAATGAGGGAAGTAACTGTGGCTCAGTTGGTTAGGTTCCCGTTTGCCATATGGGAGGCCTGGGGCTCGATTCCCCGGGCTTCCCGGTGAAGGCAAGCCAGCCCATGCAGTGAGCTGGCGCAGCAAGATGATGTAGGAAAGGGAAACAAGCAAACATAGAAAAATGCAAAGCAAATGGACACAGCACAAGCAGCAAGGGGGGGATAAACAAACAATAAAAATAAATCTTCAAAAAAAAAACAAATAAGAATGACATTTTCATTCAGTAATTCCACCTTCAGAAATCCATCCTAAAGAATTAATCATACAAGAAAATAAAAATCTAAACTAAAAGTTGTTCATCCTGTTATTAAAGAGGAAAATTGGAAATAGGCTTGATATCCAATAATAAAAAGTTTAAATAAAATATTCTACATCCCTTTAGTCAACTAGTGCCAATCCATCTACAATTATGTTTTATAAATTTTTGATGACCTGGGAAATTTTTTTATGTAATTTTGCATGAAAAGAAATAGCTGTAGATTTATATGTTCAATTAACCCTTTGTAATATGTATGTGTGTGTTTTTTGTGAGTGCCTATGCGTACATGGAGACAGAATGAAAGGAAATGCATCAATATAACATTAATAACAATATTCCATAAGTGCTTAAAATGTTTGGGCTTTTTGTTTTCCTCTTTTATCTTTTGTTTCACAATTTATAAATCATCCACCATAAGTATTGTATTACATATTTTTACAGCTAGAAAAATAATCAGCTTTTGGCCATATGTACCTCCAACTCTTTGCTGCTCCTCTTTAAGAGAAGATTTTACTACCCTGCCGCATGGACATCAGGATTAAGGAGGCAACTTGCTTTGCGGCACCATGAATGGAATGAGAGCAGAAGTAGCATGTAACATCTCCAAGAAGAACCTCTAAGAGCCTCTCTTGCTCCATCGTTCCTCTATTAACTCAAATATGAGAACAGCATATCTTAGGTGTTGCTCTTTTAACCTGGACCTCAGAGTGAAGACACATATATCAGAACGATAGGGCACCCGCAGTAGCAGACATATGGCATGAAGAAGAATCCTGCCTTTTTTTGCAATAAGCCACTGGAATTTGGGGATAGTTTGTTAACTGTAGCAAAACAAAGAGAAAACTGACTAATGCCAATTTTTTTTAAATTTTGCTTTGTAGAGACTAGTTAATGACTAATTGTGTGCTTATCTTAGGAAAGCAATTTATTGTTATCTTATAGACCCAAATAGAAATCTGTTTAAAGGCTTCTATGTCCTTTAATTGTGTCCCCACCATTCTTTGCAATGTTCCTTATTTCTGGCCTAACAAGTTGTTCAAAGTGCGTGTTGGACTTTCCCTGCCTTAAACCTGAAATGAACCATTTTTTAAGGAGCACTTATTCCTTAAAAAACTTGGATGAGGACAGATATTTAGAAACCAAGATGTGAGCTTTTGGTGTACTCATTGATAGAGGGGTGCCATTGCTTTAGGTCCTCTCTGTGATAGGACAGATAGAAAGATTCCCCCTTTCCCTTTTATTGTTGAGAAATATGGTTCTCATTACATTCTTTATAGCTACCTTTTTGCTCAAAGGTAATTTCAGAACAGATAACTAGTACCACTGGAAAAGAAACCTACTAACTAGATTCCTTTATTCATTCACAGTTTTTTAGTTTTCAATCTAAGGATATATGGTCGAAATACTATATTCAAAAGCTACTTGAGTTAAACCTCTTTTCTTTCAGGGTAGTTAATAACATTTGTTAGAAATGTAGTTATATCATTTGTTTTTGTTGGAATTTCATTTTATTTTTCCTTCCTGTTCCTTACTTATTTCATTTCATATTTAGAATATGTAAAATAATAACATGGTTCCTTAAGTCATAACTATATAAAACTATGTAATCAAAGAAATACCCCTTCCCCACTCTCAAGATTTCTACTCCATTCATTCCTGCCTATAACAGGTATCCAATCTCATTAATGTGTGGTTTATCTTTACAGTGTTTTTTTTTGTTAAGCTTGTTTTAGTAAAAATAAGTTGAACAAGCATATATTTTTATCCCTCATTTTCTCTTACTCAAACTAGCATACTTTTTAATTCCTTTTGATGTAGCAATATATTGTGGAAATCATTCCGTAACAGACGGATATATCATAGCATATTCAACCAGTCTCTTCATGTATTACCCTTAACATTATTTCCAATATTTTGTAATTACAAAAAATGTTGAAATGCATAATCTTATGCAAATGTATTTTTATACTGTCAGTGATGTGTCTTCAGAATAACTTCTTAGAAGTGAGAACACTGGAACAAAAAGCAAATTTATTTTTAAATTTTGTTATTAACAGTTAGATCAGTTTGCTTTCCTACCATAAGACTTGTATAAGAGTATCTGTTTTCCCAAACTCACACCACTGAATCCATTCTAGGCATTAAACTTGACCTCTATTCAAAATATTTTAGTTGAACTTCTTCAGAATGCTTATTATTTGATGTGGAAGAAGGAATATTTTGTATCAGTTCAGTCCACAGATTGCTAAGAAACTTTTGTATTAAATAGAGTACTTGGCAGGTATCACAACTCATTTCATAATACCATTATCTGCATATCTTCCTTAGGAGATTTTTAAGCTCATCAAGAGAAGTAAAACAGGGGCTATTTGGACTTCACCCAGTGTCTAGTATAGAGCTCTGTATTTGGTTCTTAAAAATATTTATTGAAATAAATATTATTTCAAAGAAACTAATAATAAACAAAGAGATACCGAAGTGAAATGAAAAGAAAATATAAATGAAGCCTTGTTATTTTTCCCCTTCAGTAGTGTAGTTATATTCTTTCTAGAAAGTACTATGCCTTTCTTTCTTTTTTTATGTGGAAAAGCAAATCAAAACTGAAATCTAAATAAAGGGTCATTTAGTGAAGGGCACTATAAAACCCCATGTGAAATTACCAGGACATCTGATAAGAGATTTGGATTGGAAAATGGCTCTTTGATGAGTCTGAAATATAGTATGTTTCTCTTACTGAGCGCTCCACTTTCTGCTGCCATTTCTTACATCAAGCCCCTAACACATGAGAGTTTCTCAGGGAATTTAAACTGACAGCTCCTTGCTGATTAGAAGCCTTAGGATAGGACAACTCCGGAATGAGGTCACCGTCAGAGTTCTTTTGCCCTCAGCAGCCTCAGGAGGAGAAAAAAAAAAAAATCAACAAATTCCTCCCAACACTGTTTATTAGAGTGAAATATAAAAGTCAGAAGCTTGGGGAAGGAAAAATAAAAAGGCCTCACATTGTGCCTTTAAAGAAACTTTCGGAAATGCCAATAGGAGACAAACTTTTCAGCTCACTAAATCGTGGGGATAAAAGCTTAAATATCCAAATCAAAACATATTTCAATTTGAACCTCCAGATATTATGAAGTACCTAGGGATATAGTTGGATTTTTGAGGTTTGTCTTCAACTTTTCTTTTCTTCACAGTAGATTCCATCTAATTGGCGTCTTCAGCAAGCTTCAAGTTCCATCATATTTCTTCAGGCGAACCCAAGGAAAGGGCTACTTGTAACGTGGGAAGCCAAGTCATAGGAAAGCCCTTTTAATATTTTCTAGCTGTATGAGAAAACAGTAGGACAGACCAGAACATACCAAAGTTCAAAGACGGTGCCTGCCCATTTCTGACTTTGGTTTCTTTTTTGTTGTTGTTGTTGTTGTTGTTGTTTGCATGTTTTGATTGCTTCAGTTACTTTTTTTTTTTTTTTTATTGTGGGTAAAAATCAAAATTTTCACAATACATACCAACATTTGCAAGATGATATATAAATATATATGCATATATATATTTTTGTTTCTTGATGTGATCTCTCTCCCTTTTCTGCCCAGATTGAGATAAAGTTCCTCACCCAGGGTGGGAAGCCATGTGCCAGCTGCTGAGTCAGAAATTTTTCTCTCTCTTTTTTCTATTTCCCTAAAATCAGCAGAGTTCTCTAGTACACATAAATTTCTCGGGAATTTGTGAGCAAAGGAATATAAATCAATGCAAAAATAACTTACTGATATGGACACCTATGATCTTTCTTTAGGAGCTTTACTCTTTTGTGGATGAAATGTTAATATCACCCCAAATCAGCTTAATGATAGAAAAGCTGAAATCCTTAAGATTCCAGAGTAGGATCCAATACCACTTCTTCCAGAATGCCTTCCATGTCTTTGCCAGAAGAATTGAGTACTTCATCCTCTCGTTGCCAGAGAAAGTTTTTATTGTACAATTATTGTATATAAATCTCAAAAATGGAAAACAGCACTACAACCAGTTTAGAGATTCAGAGACTGTTAATGAATAAAGATATGCATGTAAAGACCAGCATGGTGGCACATTGGATGAGGATGACTTTTGCCTGAGCTGTTTCTTAATAACTTGCCTCATAATCTATGTATTTACCTATTTGTCATTCTTACTTTCCTATAAGAGCAAAAGGGCAGGTGGATTATTTTCTTCTGCTCTGGATCTGCAGGATTGAGCTCTGTGCCTCATCCATAGCAGGCATTCACAAATGCCCACTGGAAGGATGAGTGAATGAATGAATAAATGTGTGCCAATAATGCCAGCAGGGTTGAAATTCAGTGCAATGCATAACCTTTGTGGGGGATACCACGTCCCACCCTGCTTTCCTTCAACCCTGATACCTGCAATTCCAGTGAGATGCGTTTATTCCTTTGGTTGAGTAGTTTATCTGTTTAAACAAAGTAAGGAGTGTGTGAGCGTGTGACTGTGTGTGAGTGTGAGTGTGTGTATGTTTGTAAAAGTGACTTGGGTGATTGTGGGTTTGAGTGTGAGTGCATGGTATGTGTGAGAGTGAATGTGAGTGTGCGTGATTATTTCTGTGTGAGAGTATGAATGTGTGGTGTGATTGTGTGTGTGTGAGTTTAACTGTGTGTGTGTGAATATAGATCTATTTTGGGTTCTGAATAGTTTCTGTTGAATATAATTCTGCCACATTCTTTAGGAAAAGTTTAATAAGAATAGGGCCTGAGGGTACTGAAGTTTGAAATGCAGCCTCGTGCTCTTGGCACAGAGTGTCACTTGGAGTTCCTACTGGACAGTGAGCATTGCTGGGGCAGCAGGGTTAAGGACAGTGAAGTAGAAAGTCACAGTATGATAGTCCCTCAGTATCAACGTAAACATTTTAAGAATATTATTTTTAAAGTTTATTAGGTATAACTGAATGTAATATATGTGTGCACATATTTAAAGTGTAAACTTTGATAAGTTTTGATAAATTTATAAGTCTATGAAACTCTCACTATAATTAGTATGGTGAACATATCCCTCAACCCCCAAAGTTTCCTTGTGTCCCTTGGTAATGTCTAGCTCCTTTCCCTAACCCCATCCCTAGGGAAACACTGATCTATTTTCTTTCATTATGGATTACTTTGCATTTTCTAGAATTTTGCATAGATGGAATCACACAGTATTCTCTCTCTCTCTGACCTGGATTCTTTCACTCTGAATATTGTTTTAAATGTTAATTGTATTAGTAGTGGTAATAATAATGATAATGATGACTGTCTGAACTAGATGTTTTACATAATTTCTCATTTAATTAATTTCTTCTGAAATGCTCAAGCTGAATTATTAATAGGGTCCTTAAAAGGGTACTTAGGGATTTGTCTCTGACAGGGACAATGACTATTTACAGAAACTAATTCTTTTGCTCACATAAGAGAAACAATGCAGAATTTTTCTAGCACTAACAAAAAGATGATTGAAAAAAAAATCAGTAATTCATGCACTTATTTAAAAGAAGAACATTTTTCCTTATTTTCAAGTAATTCAATTGCTTCTCATGTTCAGAAATGGAAACTGTACTCCAGTCTTTGAGTTCTGTATGAGGCGTCAATTCTAAAAATCTTTTTAGAAACCTATTTCCTACATGGCTTTATGCTTTAAAAACTCTCATGACTCTCTCTGAGTCCACTTGCTGGCTTCACATCCAACTTAAACAATAGTATTAGGGGAAAGAGATGAGGTTTTCCCATATAATCTCTTAATTGAAAGGAAGATAAAAAAGATATTCAGGAGCGGATGTAGCTCAAGTGGTTGAGTGCCTGCTTCCCACATACGAGGTCCCAGGTTTGATCCCCAGTACCTCCTAAAAACAAAATAAAACAAATGAGAAAACCAACTCTCATTGCGGAGTGGATGTAGCTCAGTGGGTGAGTGCCTAATTCCCATGTACAAGGTCCTGGGTTCAATCTCTGGTACCTCCTAGGAAAAAGAAAGGTATTTTCAGAAGCAGAAGTTTTAGGAAGCAATATTTTTCATAAAAGGAAAAAAATAGAAACATTTTACAGACTCATAGGAGGAATAAACAGTGTGGCATTAATAAAATCCTTTCAAAGACAGAGGAATTATTTCAACAGATTTCATGCTATAATTATTTTACTTTCTGCACTCTAGTGAAAAAAAGTCTTATCTGTAAGTGGAGGTGTCAATGATGACAATCAACCGTACACAAAAATAAAAAGGCTTCTGGCTTTCCTAACCAGCCCTCCTTCATTCCACAATATCTGTTTCCCATACGCTGCTCTCGTCAAGACGGTGTGTTAGGCACTGTGGGTGATTCAACCACCTCTAAGGCACAGCTCCCCCTTCAAAGAGATGAATCTGATTGGGGAATAACGTATACATATGAGAGAGAACTAGGAAGAGATTTAAAATTTTTATTTTTAAAAAAGATTTAGATTACATGAATGCTCCATTAAAAGTATAGGGGATTCCTATATCCCCACCATCTCCCCCTCCCACACTTTCCCACATGAGCATCTTTCACCAGTGTGATAGATTTGTTAAAATTGATGAACATATATTGAGGCATTGCCACTAACCATGGACTATAGTTTACATTATAGTTTACCCTATGCCCCGTACAATTTTACAGGTTTTGACAAAATCACTTTACATAAACGATAACAGATCTTACAGTGATAAAAAACACAATGTACAAAAAATTTTATTTTATTTTTTATTTTCGTATTTGAGCTGTTATTTTTTGTTATTATTATTTTTTCTTATTAATATTACATAGGAATAGAACTTGATATGCAATAAGTTTCTGAAAACACAGGGAAATTAAGTACCCTAAATGATCAGGGGTAAGGCCATTGGAGGCAGAGGGGCCATGAACCCCTCAGAGTGGAGGCTGGAGCTCAAACGTGAGGGCAAGTGGGGTGCAGGCAGGGAGGTGGGGAAGCAGGAGTGTTCTCCTGGCTAAGAACTGGGGGACATGAGGATAACACTTTCAAAATATATCCAGCAAGCATTGGGCTTAGGAGACAGACAGGAAGAAGCAGAAAATGCCAAAGCAGGGTGAGATCTGGAGAACTCAGAAGAAGACCTCAGCAAGGCTGGCTTTCGACCTTGTGCTCTAAACAGAAGTGCTAATTGCATTCTTCTGAAAATTCTATACTTTCCTTACACTATCATCTTCCCCAAAATCCCAGTAAAAGGTTCATGCTAGTATTTTTGACTAGTTGGAAAACATCAATGGGAGTAGCAGAGATTGATTGTCTCTGAACTGAACAGGCCCTGGCCCATTCCAGAAGGGGAAGTATTTGTTACACTTCAGTAGTCATATAGAAACCACAGAAATATGGCATCATTTGATCTTTTTTTTTTTTAAAGATTTATTTATTTATTTATCTCCTGCCCCGCCACTTGTGCTCACTGTGTCCATTCACTGCACGTTTTTCTGTGTCTGCTTGTCTCCCTTTGTTGCATCATCTTGCTGCGCTAGCTCTCCATGCTGCGCAGGCCAGCTTGCCTTCACCAGGAGGCACCGAGAATAGAACCCGGGGCCTCCCATATAGTAGATGGGAGCCCAACCACTTGAGCCACATCCACTTCCCACCATCATTTGATCTTGACTCTAGTGCTCTGGAGGGAAAAGGAGGTGGCACAGTTATCTCTGTCCACATAACTGAGCCTTGGAAGGCAAGTGCTTCACCCAGATTCACATGACTAAAAGATCCAGCAACTGGAACCAACTTCTGGTTGCCATCTCAGACTTCTCAGTAAACCAAGCCTGACCCTTATTTTACTGGCTTGCAGAAGTTGAGAAAGTTGCAATTTGGAATTCAATCGATATTAAATGACGACAATAACTTTCAGGAAATGACAATCTGCAATGACGTTTTAAATCGTAAATGTTAGTCGTACATAATACATATGCTCACACCTTTTTTCCAAATTCATACTACAAACATTTACCTTGAATTTATTACATGTTTTTTTTTTTTTTTTAATAAATTAAACTCAGACTTTATTTCTTCCATTTTCTAGCTTCCTTTGCAGCAACCCCACAGAATCTTTCACCTTTCTAGTAGTTATTCTTAAAGCACCAAACATGTCTGGTTGGGCTTCTGGGTGTGAGAAGGTGACATGCATTTTCATTGCTGTGTGCTCAGGATTTAGGGCAGTGCCTGTCTCAGCAGATACGTGCTTCATGGTGTTTGAGGAGGAAGAATAAGTGAATGGGCTTCAGAACTCCATGACAAAATGTCCCTTCGCAACTCGGCAATCCTAGAATCCTTGTGAGTTTTAATTATTCATGGTAATGTTCTAATCCTGACTTCTTTCAGGCACATTCCAGAACTCAACCAACAACATTGAACAAAAGTCCTAAATTGTGCCCTTTGCACTGGTTATTTCTTGGCAAAAGGTGTTTAAAAACTCATTAGCAGCAAGTGTTCTCATGAAATAAAAGAGTTTCACACTTCCTTTCCTCCATATTATCCTGTGATATTTCTATTCCCTTTGGCTGATATCTCAGAGAATAAATTTATTCTTGGACATAATTTTATCTCACTTCTATACCAATTGACTGAGGGATAAGTAATTATGAATTACTTGGGTTAAGCAGGATGTTATGCATATCAGTTTTATCTATGATAGACAGACATGCTATTTTCTCATAAGAAACTGGGTCATTTTTTTCTAACGCTTTTCATTTTATTTTATTTTGAATGTAAAAGTCTTGGTATAAAAGCACCAAATATCCTTCTGAAGGAGTAAAATTTCTACTAGTTCCTCTATAAAACTCTCAGAAAATATGGTCCTTATCAAGGAAAGAGGTTATGTATTAAATTATTTAATTTGAACCCTAATGAAATGCTGTAGAAATCTTCTAGTTGTGATGAACATTTCTGTGAAAAAACAGTACACAATGGCCAATTATCATTATTATGAGCATGAATAGAAAAAAGAGATTTTTTGCTTTTCTTTTTATCTGTTTTACCTCGATACAAAGTTGTGGATTATATTCAAGATACTTAGTAGTTTGATGTAGATTCTATTGCTCTCTCAAATTTGATGTTGATACAGGACTCCCCCTTTTGTCTTAGACCCCATTAACTATCAGCTTTCTCTTGTTTTTACTTTACTGGGACTGCTACAACCTTCCTGGGTATTTTTTCCCTGCATATATTCAACTACACATTCTAGTATGTAATACAAGCTTAGTGTCAGCAGATCCTCTTCTGTTGTCATATACCAGATGCCAGGCAGGGCAATGGGCTGCAGAGGTGGATGACTCAACCCACCCTTGAGAAAAGGTGATACACAAGTAAGTGGTGAATAATAGTACAAAGGGAAACACCCTGGAGAGCTGTGCAGAACTCTGCAAAGAAGCATGGGTGCAAAAAGCTGCACAAAGCTGCTCTCCTGATTGGTGTGGACAACTGGTTTGAAGAGGTCAGGAAGAGAGGACAAGAGGTCAAAGGATTCGTATTAAAGGATAGAATGTCTTAGCCAAGTTTCAAGTCAGAACAGACTTAGCCAAGTGGACAGGGAGAAAAGGACAATCCAGGCAGGGAATATAGAATATGCAAAGGCTTAAAAATGGGCTTTGCTTGTTTGAAAGGGTTGGAGTACTGTGTCTGCATGGGGGAGGAGCAAGAGATAAGTCAAGGAAACTTTGAATGAAAGGCAAAACAGCTAGCCTTTGCATTTTGTGGATTCAGGGAGAGTGGTTATTCTTCTTAGACAAACACATGACATCTCCCATCTGAGCAGCTGCTCAAATAGATGGAATATTCCTATGAGAAAGAGGTGAGGATGAGAAAGAAGAGGTGAGAAGGTGGGGGAAGCAAAGAAAGGGGATGCCATTCTCTGGAGAGCATAAACATCAGTAGCAGACTGTAGGAGAAAGAAGGGGTGCTCTTTCGTTTGCACAGAGGCAAACATGAGGTTTCACTTTGGGTCCACTTTTACTTCTAACAGTACCACAGAAGATAAACCTGACAATGGCAAGACTGGGACAGCATGACCAGGTGTTCGAGAGTGATTTTCTCCAGGACCCTTTTCTTCCTTGGTTTTCTGTTCTTCTGTGAAACCCACTGTATTAGTCAGCTAAAGTGTTGCTGATGCAAAGTACCAGAAATCTGTTGGCTTTTATAAAGGGTATTTATTTTGGGTAAAAGCTTACAGTTACCAGGTCATAAAGCACAAGTTAGTACCCTCACCAAAATCTGTTGTCACGAGTTGGAGCAAGATGGCTGCCAATGTCTGCGAGGGTCCAGCTTTCCTTTTCCTCTTAAGGCTCTGTGGACCCAGCTTCTTGCAATATCACCTGTAGGCTGGGATAAGTATCATTTCTCTCCCAGCGCTCATTTTTCTCTGGGCTCAGCTGCTCTGCTCTCTCTGCAAGGCTAGCTGTAACTATAGGGTGAGTGGCTTGTCTCTCTTCCCGTGGCCTCTGCCATGTCTAATGGAGCCTTCTCTCTTTCTTCACATATCTGCTTCTTGTGTATTTACTTCCAAGGGCTCCAGCATTAAAAACTCCAAACTCTGTCCTCTGCCATGTCTTTTCTGATGTGGCCCAATTAAAGCCTTAATCATATTTTAATCAAATAAGCATGAAACCTCTGAATACAATACAATCTAATGTACACAGAGGAATAGACCAATTTACAAACATACTCCAGTAAGTATTTTTGCAATTCATAAATACCAAAGTGCTACACCCACTATGCTGTCCATATTTACTCTTGTTACATTTTCAGCTCCTGGAGATTAGGTTATGAATATTCATATTCATTTTAGGATTATTTATACCTAGCACAGGTTCAGGTGAACAGAATTTTTTCAGAAAGTGCTCAAAGGAATGGAAAGGATGTCAGAGGTTCATAGACTGATTGAGAAAGCAATCATCTCTACAGGAGGTTTTGCTCACAACTTAATGGACATAAGGCAATTGGCAAGAAGACAACAATGGGTCAAAGGCATGGATGAGGTCACGTAAGCAAAAGAAGCCAAATGAATATTAGAAATCAGAGAAGGGCAGAAAGTAGACTAGCGTGACACCTGGGATAACGTATGTGGGAAACAGCATAGAGGAGATAGAATGAATGGAATGTGTTAGAGAATAAAGAGAGAGAAAGCGCCCAGACTACTCATGACTCCAAGAGAACATTCTCTATAAATTTCTACATCCTGGCACTTCTGTGAGATTTGAATAATCTGAAATTCTGTGACCAAGCTCAGCCGGGGATGAAAAGGTCTGGGCAATTAAATGTGAAAGGCATCAGAATGATTCTTTAGATACTTTGATAAGTAGTGCCACCTTTTCCCAGCTATCTTCTCTGTCCTGCCTGGAGAGTCCTCATTGAGTGCTCAGGGTGACTGTGTCCTAGCATTTATGTGGTAGCATCTTTTAAGTAGAGGTAGAATATTTGAATCCTTGCTCTGGTTTATCTATCCACTCTAGGTATGAATAGGGTTTTATAATATTTCATAAATCTTACGATCAAATTTGAAAATATTTGACCTTCACAGGCATTAAATATGCTGATAAAATATGAGCAACAGCTTTAAAAAACCAGATCATAAACTCTATGCTTTTTAAAGTGATTGCATTACAAGAAGAGTTATATATCAAGCTATTTAAAACATTTGTTTTATGTCCCAAACATTTTTTTAAAATGTGGCCCTGATTTTTGTACAAAATATGACAGAATGGATCATCAAACTTTCAAAAGCATCATTAAGTAAAACATAAAAGACAAAGGTTATCAGACTTAAAACTGAAAAAAATTATATAAATATATATTCACAGCTCTAAAATAATTTATTGTGAGTATATCAAAAGGATTATCCATCCAGATTTTGTGACTGTCATTTCATGCGACTGGGTAAATTGTTTATTTATTTTGATATCATTGATAGGACTATTGAGTATCATTAAATTTGACTGAAGTACCTTGTACTTTTTGATGAACCACCAATAAAAGAAAAAATAAAAAGGTTTAAACTTGGATGACAATTTTGATTGCCTTGCTTCCCAGTTGAGGGGTAGAGGATGGATAATCATCTGCATAAATGCAACTGCATAGAAATGAAAAGACACAGGCACCATCATCACAATGGAAAAAAAACAAAAGGAGAATGACTGTGAAGGTATTAGCATTTATCCAAGCACTGAGCCTTTGCTTCTTTGGCTGTTGAGAGTTTGTGCTTCAAACGGGAGAAGATAAAGTAGGCAGGCATAGCATAGGGGGACATAAATAACAAGCTTATTGTTGGGTTATACTTAAACTAACCCATAGAACACTTTATATTTCAGATTTGCTATAGGTTGATGGTAACTTGTGGGCATCTGCAGCCATGAAGAATAGCATAAGTATACTTAAGAAACAGTGGACATTAAGTAAGTATTTACTGAAAACCCTCCCTTCTCCCACTGATGGAAGAAAATGCAGAATAAAGAATAATCCACCAAAATTAACTGCATATCTGTTGCTTTTTTGGTAAAAGATCAGAGTGATGACGTTTGGCTTTAAAAACTATATGTATTGGTATATGAATATCTATTCAAGTCTTTGCTTTTTCAGTTATTTTGTGTTTACATCAAGAAGTGGGATTGCCGGGTCCTAGAATTGAAAACAGGGATTTAAACAGATATTTTTACACCAACTCTCAGAGCAGCATTATTCACAATAACTAAAAGCTGGAAGCCACCCGATTACCCATCAACAGATGAATAGTGTCATATATATACTCACAATAAAATATTATTCAACCATTTAAAAAATGCATGCTACAACATGAATCAACCTTAAAGCCGTCATGTTGAGTGAAATAAGGCAGTCATAAAAGGCAGATATTGTATGAGCTCGCTTATATGAAATACATAGAATATGCAATTTTATAGAGACAGATAATAGATTACAGGTTACCAGAGACCAGAGTCTGGTAAGGGGAAGAGGGAGTTTTTGCTTGTTGGGTACAGAGTTTCTATTGGAGTTGATGAAAAATTGGGGTAAAGGATGTCGGTGATGGTAGCAAAATACTGTGAATGTAATTAACACCAAGGATTATACTCTTAAAAGCAGTCAAAATGGAAAATTTTGAGTTGAATATGTCTTATATTACTATAAACAGTTTTATAAAAATCCCATATTTATATGTCATACTAAATTTTATAAACCAGTAAATATATCATGTTGTGGTTAACTTTATGTATCAACTTGTCTGGTTGATGGTGCCCAGTTGATTGGTCAACCACTAGCCTAGATGTTGATGTGAAGGTCTTTTGTCGATGGAATTAGCATTTACAGTCAGTTGACATTAAGTAAAGGAGATTACCCTGGATGACATGGGTGTTATCCATCAGTTAAAGGTCTTAAGAGCAAGAACAGGTTTCCTGGAGAAGAAGAAATTGCTTCTCAAAACTGCAACATAGAAATCCTACCTGCATTTCCAGCCTGCTGGCCTGCTCTACAAATTCTGAATTTTCCAGTCCCCACAATCACTTGAGCCAACTCCTTAAATATAAGTCTCTTAATATGTGTGTTGGTATTTATATTTGCATTTGCATTTGCATTTGCATTTGTATTTGTATTTGTATTCATATTCTCCTACGGATTTGGTTTTTCTGAGAACCCTGACTGATGTACATTGTAAGGTCATTAAACAGTTGATAAACATTTAGTGACCTGACATATCAGGAATTATGATAAAACTATAGATCACTCAAAATTGAGTAAGGCAGAGACCAGTCCTTTGAGATAAGAAAAGATGATGAGATGAGATATTCCTTATACAAAACCCATATCTCTCAGATTCGTGATTTATTCTTTAATGTGCATAGAAATCAATTGCTGAGCTTGGAGATGGGGAGCTCACCCACAATGTTTTTTGTTTGTTTGTATATTTTGTTGTTTTTCATGTGTAGCATAGACTGTTTATTATTAAAAATAGGGATGCTTCACGGTTACCTCCAGGTAATCTGGCTCAGCACAGCACGTCTGGGGCAGACTCAGGAATTTGCATTTTTATCAGAGGCCCCATATGAAGGTATAAGAAGCATTTTGTAATATGGCCAGCAGTTCTCAAGCTTATTTGTATGTTAATATTCTTTCTGGATCTTTTAAAAAATTTCCAAGGCAGAGGCCCCACACCCAACAATTTTGACTGAAGTGGTTATAAGCATTTTTGAGAATTCCTCCAGGTTCTTTTAAGGTGCATCTAGGGTTGAGGAGCACTGCCTTAGAAAACAAGAACACCGAGGTTAAGAGTCTTCAGGAGATGATTTACACGGGGCAGGATGTAATTTTGCAGATGTGACTCTGTCCCTTTTTTCCTCATTAGCTAATTACCATCATGGAACTCACCATCATCATCAGAATGTCCATTTTTATTCTACTTTGGCCATAATGTTCCAGGCACTCTCATTCTTTCCATAGAGATTATTTTATTTAATCTTCTGAACTATAATCTCAGGAGAGGGAAACATAAATTTGCATTTTAAACATGCTTTCCAGTGATTTTGATGCTCATTTTCTTTGAAAACCATTACCTCCCTGTCCTTTCTCTTTAAAGCTGTCTTTGTGATCTTTTTATATTTTAGTGTGATGTTTTAAAATTTAAGTCTAAGGACAGGTTGACTTGCTTAAAGTCCTCCATGGCTGCCCATTATCCTGAGGCTGATTGTTGTGTCCCAACCTCTGGTATTTGTGAGGATTATAAAGCAACAGGAATGTCTGAAACACAGTAAATATGAAATCTGAATGCCAGCTTGCCTGTCCAGATTTAACCATCAGCATTCTCCTCCACTTAACACACTCACAAATGCACACTCCCACACATATACAAACTATTTGCAGAAACACCAACATTGTCTGAGGTCTTAGATCTTATCACCTTCATCTCCCTTTCCTTCAACTGCTTTCTGACCCCATTCCCTACTGGCCCTGCTCTGCCTTTAGATCCTGGAAAGATGAGGCCTGGATGATCTAAGGGGCCAGTATGGCATACCCAGAAGTACAGGGAGGGAGCGGCACATGTTGTGTGTGTGTGCACGTGTGCATGTGTCTGTGTGTGCGATGAAGATATGGGCTTTGATTGTTGATCTGGAAAGCCCAATTTGGGAGAACATTGATCTCCATCTTCCACTCCACATCTCCCTGTACATTTCCCTGGCTAAACCAACAGTTTCCTCAGGCAATTGACATATCTAAAGTCTGTGTGCGTCTTGAGGACTTATATAAGGTAACTTTTCACTGGCTTGGAGTTGTCTGGGCCTTCTGGGGAAAGATCCCTCTGTTCCTCCAGATTCTGTCATGAGAGCAGGTTTTCAGGACCCAACGTGGTCCTTGGGTCATTGGCCGTGGATTTGGGCCGAGTTGCTAATGACCTCTTGAGACTAAGTCATGTCATTCTATGTCACCAGCCAGCTGCATTCCTGCCCGAATAAGAAGTGACCTTTGTCCAGAAAGAGGCTCTTCTTGAGTAGAGGAGACGAGAAAGTTAAATTTGAGCATGGGCAGGCAATGCTGGGATGAAAGACAAGTGTTACTAAATTCAGGAAGATTCTGGGGCTCAAAGATGGTCAGTGGGGTGTAGACAGGGAAGTGCATTTTCACTTGCTCAGATTGTGTCCTCCTTGTACTCCCAGCTTCCCCTAAACCCATCTCTCTAACCAACCCTGCACTCTTGAGCTACAATATTAACACTCATATGTGAGTCGAATATTAAAAGAGCCTTTGCTCCTGCCCCTCTGCATATTCTGAAAGATATTCTCTCAATAGAGAAACTGAATTTTCCTTTCACTCTTTCTTCCTGGCTTACTGAGTTAGGCTCCTTCTATTTAGCAAAGACAACTTCATTCCTTAGAATCTTCTGTAAAAGGAAATAAAGTCTGTAGCTAGGCATGTAGGACACTAAATACTAATTAGAAAAGATTTATGAATTTGGGGTTTTCCAGGTATGGCACAGGTGACAAATTGTGTTCTAATCTGAGCTCTGTCCTTTGTTTACAGAAATGTTGTTGAAGGACATGAAGCACCCAGGAGCTCCCCACAAAGACAGAATGAGGGGGAGGGTGGTGAAAAATGGGAGTTCTTGCTGGTGGGTCCAGTGTTTCTTGGGGGTGCTGAAAATGTTCTAAAACTAGATTATGGTGACAGTTGTACAAATCTGTGAATATACTAAAATATCTGTGAATTGTACACTTTGGGTACATTTTATGGCATGTGGATTATATCTCAAAAAAGCTGTAATTTAAAAAAAAATGCATCTCAAAATCCATGTGCACAGAACCCAAAGACACTAGAAAAAGGCAAGTTACTGTTCATGTTTCCAATAATCTCCAGCAATGTTTTGCAACATAGTAATTTTCAGTAACTATTAATTACTATATACCATACCTCAGCTGAAAAGCTGCCTCCAACTAGTAATTGACTTCATTTAGCTGGTACTCCTTTACTGTGGAAATTAATTACATATAATAGAAATCTCCCTCATTTCCAAGTCATCCAAAATTTGAAACCAGTGAAAAGAAGTGACTGCATTTAACAGAAATGGCGGTTTCTAAAAGCTGATGAACAATTAGTCATTTGTTAAGGACAGGTCGTTTCATCAATTTCTACTTGTGAGTGTTCTCCTTTAACCAAATTTATCCTTTGGTTACAATAATACCATTTACCATTATTTCAAATTTGTGGATTGCTTGTAAAAACCAGCAGCTTTTAATGAGCTAACATAATTAATAGTTAGGCCTTGCCGTTAATCAAATACTGCTAAATTATTTTTCTTTCATTGTGTATACTTGTCTGATAGTGCCAAGAGATGACAATCTGCTGTTTATTAAACAACAGCACATGAGAAAAAGTGATAGTGATAAATAGTTGTAGAGAAATTCTCAATATTGTACTGTCAGTTGTATGTGGCTCATGTGACTGGGTATGAATAATGCATATGGTGACATGGGATTTGTTATTCCACATTTTAATTAAACATAAGATAAAGGACCATAGAGAAGGAAATATTCAATAGGGGTCCTATCATCTGAATTACTGGCCCTTTATGTGGTATGATTTGGGAGGCAGCATGGACTGCTTACTTTTGTTTTATTGCCTGGCAGGTATCAGCATGAAGCCCAACAAAACTCAATATGTTTGATCAAGGGCAAGTTAATTAACCTCTCTGAGATACAATTTCCAAATATACAATGACAGGCATAAGGCACTAATATTCTCCAGTAGTCATGATTATATAAAATAATGTTTCCTATAACCATGCCATACCTGGAAATGTTTCCTAATAAAGCACCTGCTACAAGGTTTGATGCATAGCAGGTTTTGAAATAATGTTACTATAAACTTCTTTTGAAAGATGCCCTCAGGGGTAATCCCTATAAAAGGTATCTTCCATAATTTACTCTTTTCATGGAATTCTACCATTAAATCTTAGCACTTAGTCTTTGTGGTGGTTTTGTCCTGTAAGGACCCCAGAAAAACAAGTCGTTAAACATAACCAATTCCTGTGGGAATGAGCCCATTCTAAGATGGATGTTTTGATGTGGTGTCTTCAGTTAAGGTGTGGCCCAACTTAATCAGGACAGGTCTTAACCCTATTACTGGAATCCTTTATCAGTAAAATGAAATTCACACAGGCAAAGAGAAAGCCATGGGAAGCAAGAAGCTGAAGGTCATTGGAACCCGGAAGAGAAAAGAGAGGCCAGGAGAGACTGCCATGTGCTTTGCCATGTGACAGAGGAGCCCAGGGCCAAGGTTTGCTGGCAGCCAGCCCTAGAACATCAGTCTTCAGGAAGAAAGCATCATCTTGATGATATCTTGATTTGAATTTTCCAGCCTCAAAACCATGATCTAATAAATTCCGATTGTCTGGTCCAACCCATTGTGTGATATTTTCTTGAGCATTCAATGAAACTAAAACAGTCTTCAGAGTACCCTAAAATGTAGGAAAGCACACACAAGTGCACTCTTGGGGATTGGATTATTGAAATATCTGTTTTGAAAAGTAATTTGGACATAGATAAGTTCAGACATTTAACCAAGAAGTTCACTTTAAAGTATCTATCCTAGGATATAATTAATGTGTACAAGGATTTAGACATAAATATGTTAACTACAGGATTATATATATTATGAAATAGTAGAAAACCTCTGAATATTCAACTATAGGTGAATTAAATATATTTTGAGAGATCATATAGCAGCCATGCTGCTCTGAAGCTCCAGGGCCCTTCACACTCTGAACCAAAGCCAAAAGAGAACATGCCTGTCATTGACTGGATCGAGTAGTTAACCACAAACCAAGTTGTTAAGCACGCAGGAAAGAAATTCTCATCATATATATAGTTATTCCCAAGAACACTCCTTCTATTAAAGAGATCCAGAAACAGATGATTAGATAGGTAGATAGATAGATAGATAGATAGATAGATAGATAGATAGATAGATAGACAGACAGACAGATAGATGGTAGAGATAGAGATAGGGATAGGGAAAGGGATAGGGATAGGGATAGGGATAGAATTAGGGATAGGAATAGGGATAGGATAGAGATAGAGATAGAGATAGAGATAGAGATAGAGATAGAGATAG
>JAKSZT010053840.1:6069305-6177381 GCA_026826555.1 Tolypeutes matacus
GATAGAGATAGAGATAGAGATAGAGATAGAGATAGAGATAGAGATAGAGATAGAGATAGAGATAGAGATAGAGAGATATATTCACAAAATTTTAGATTATGGAAATACTATGAAATTTTATTTATGAACCTCCTTCCAGTGTCTCTAAGGGGAAATTCTTGTGAAGTTTAAAATGTATTTGTATAATGAGATATTACTTACAGATGCTTTCCAGATAGCAAAGAAGTCTTATGAGGTATGATTCTCTGAAGACATCAGTCTACGTGCTGCTGAGTCCGGATGTGTGGTTTTTGCTCCAGAAGCTGTAGCTTTCTAGCAACGTGCACAGGATATCTGCTTCAGCTCCACTCTAATGAAAATACTAAAGTAGTGAAACAAAATCCACTTCTTCCTGTTGATTTGTTGAGAACAATAGATGTTGCCTTCATTAGGTCTAATTGTTCCTAATATAAGGCTACATGTGGGAAAAGAAAGGATAGAATGAGTTACTTTGGAAGTTGGCTTTCTCCCTGGACATTTTCATGCACATATGAATTTTTAAATATGAATGTGGACATGACAATGTAAAGCATTAAAGCAAGTAGAACCTTTCCATGAATGAGTTTCAGAAATTCAGCTTTATAACAGCCGTAAATAAATCTTGTATATTCTGAGCAAATAAAGTTCACCGACAGCAAGTAAATAGTGTTTTAACATTTATTTATTTTATAGAGTCGATTCTATCAATTTACACTTGTATAACTGAGTTATTCTGCAGGAAGGGTATGTTTTTTTCTTGAAGGGTATGGTTTTAATATCTATTTTGTCTTATTCCTGTAAGTTTGTTTTTGAAATATTTTAACCTATGAATTCAAAAATACAGAAATACCCATATGATGTAATATTATGTGGGCATTAAAGTGCACCCAATAAGTGGAAAAAAGGATTTATAATTTATGTATAATGTAATGTCAAGTATAAAAACTGTATAATAACATGTGTTGAAAAATATTACAAGTTAACACAGCCAACTAATTAATAGCTGTTAGGTGTTAGTGATAAAGTTATGTTTTTATTTTTACATTCATACTTTTTTTCTTGGTTTCCCATAATTCCAATAATGAGCATGTGAAAAGTTAGTATATGACCAATACCTTCCTTCAGTTATGTTGTGAGAATTAAATAATTTCACATGTGAAAGTTCAGTGTTTGTGCAATGCTTATTGAATGTTGGGGCTCTAAGAATGTCCCTTTCCTGGGGCAACCAGAATTGTTGCTTTCCCTCAAAATATCTCTTCCAAAATCCTTTATAGTTTATGACATTCCACCATTAGAAATGTTCCTTGGGTTTGAAGCCTTTAAATTGAGAGGAATCCTGTGATAATTCAAATAATCCTGAAGGGAATCCAGGAGAGAGAAGAATCTCCAGCAATTTTTCATTAATTCCTGGACATCCAGCATGAGTTCATAGTCAGCTGAGGAAAAGGGTTTGACCAGACACCCTTCCATTCTCTTGATTTCAGGATTCAGTCTACTCTTTATTGGATAGCCTCTAAACAGTTTAAAGAATGCCTATCTCCTAAGGATACCACTCACACTTAACCAAAGAGACTATAAATTATCACCAAGAGAGAACTTTCTTTGACATTAGACGTTATCTCCTGCTAAAATGCAATAAACTCCTCAAAAGCTCATCTCAGGAGCTGATTGTAGTTCAGGCTCACTTGAGCACAAATCAAGGTACAGTCAGAAGGCAGCTGGCCTGAATTATTGTTGGGCCTGTGCCACTCGGGACACTAGAGCTAACTGAGT
This sequence comes from Tolypeutes matacus, assembly GCA_026826555.1. Classification (NCBI taxonomy): domain Eukaryota; kingdom Metazoa; phylum Chordata; class Mammalia; order Cingulata; family Chlamyphoridae; genus Tolypeutes; species Tolypeutes matacus. Next base: position 6,071,097 of record JAKSZT010053840.1, read on the forward strand.
ACAACTTTCAGCCCCCTTGGGACTGGAGTTGGAAATGGGATTTATTAACAGTAGAATAACTGGTATAATTATTTAAAACTAGTGCTTCATCTACTTTGTCTCTAATTATCATAACAAGCGTAAGGATAGGGATGCTGCTGCTGCCAGGTGATGATGATGTTGCTGGATGATGATTGTTCCTATATTCCATTGTAGGGACTGAGATATTAAGCACATGGAAAACATGTCCAAATATCATGTTCCCATTTCCTGTAATTTAACCACAAATGTCCTTCAGGGGGACAAGGGAAAGTAGAACAAAGCAACTGTTGCAAGAAGAGTTGCTGTTCCCCAGGACTCTAAATGCTGTCTACATCTCACCTTAGTAGCTCTGGACACTGCATTGTGGACCCCTTTTCCTCTCATGCTCTCCTGTGGTCAATTGCACCCATGACCTGCTCAATGTGTTGTTAAATATGTGTAGGCCTCCGTATTAGTCAGCCAAAGGGGTGCTGATGCACGATACCAGAAATCTGTTGGCTTTTTAAAAGGGTATTTCTTTGGGGTAAAAGCTTACAGTTCCAAGGCTGTAAAATGTCCAATTCCCAGCACCATAAAAGGTGCCCTCTCACCAAAGTCAGCTACCACGCGTTGTAGCAAGAAGGCAGGCTCTCCATGCCTGGTCTCATCTTCCGCTCCAGGCTTCCTCTTCCTCCTGAACCACATGGGCTCTGCCTCTTGAAGCATAGTGCTTAAGTAAAGTCCTCTCTCTCCAGGCATAGAGTTTTTTTCTTTCGGGGCTTCCTCTATCAGTTTTGGTTGTTCCGCTTTCTTTCCAATCTCAGATGTAAGCTATCAGGCAAAATGTCTCATCTCTCCCTGGGGCTTCAGCTGTTTGTGCTTTCTCTTTTCTGTTATATGGCGGGATAAAAAACTGACAGAGCTCTTTCTTCCTGTTTGTCTGTTCTTGTGAGTGTCCATTCATATCAAACCCAGCAAGGGTCAGGGGACTCAAGTTGAGTGACACCCACTGGGGTAGCCCAATCAAAAGCCCTAAATCAATTTTATCAATTAAATTTAATCAAAGGTTCCTCAACCGAATTTAAGACAATCAAAGGGTATTACACCCAGAGGAATAGATTAGTTCACAAACATATTCTATCTCTTTTTGGGATTCATAAATAATTTCAAACTGCCACAGCCTTTCATTAGGAAGGAAGTATACTGATATTGAGTTATCAATGGGTCTTTGTTCAAAATAAATAAATACTGATCCTCTTCCATGCTGATATTTTTGGCTAGGGGTGGGAAGCAGTAGAGAGGGTTTTTCTTTATCAAGCTAAAATTCAGGTGCTTAAGTCAGTAGTTAGTGGATCCCTACACAAACAGCACATTTCTGTCACAAATATCTATATAATATTTGTCTATATTTGTGTATGTGCCTTTATAGCTCTACATCTATTATTATATCTCTATCTAACTTCGACTCCCTATAGTATTTCTATATCTATTATCCCTCTGTGCCTCAGTTTCCTCATTTGTAAAATGGGGGTTATAATAGGGATTTCTCATAGTATAGTTGTTCTGAAGAAATGTTTTGAACTTAGAATAGAGCTACCTTTAGAATTGCCTGGAACATAGCAGCTGGAATATGAATGTTGTCTATTATTATTATTCCTGTTTAAATCTATCTATGCCAGTAGGCATTGCTCAGCAGAATTCAAGGATACTGGATGTGTTTCAATCTATTCTGGTCAGTATTATTTCTGAAGTTCAAGTCATTATCTCTTAAAGTTGACACTTGATAACTTTTGATAATTTCTTTCTTTCTTATGTCATAGGATGTTCCAGGGTCATTGTAAAAAATTTCCTGATCCATAATTGGACCAACTAGGCCATTTCTCCAAGAGTTTGTTTGCATTGAGTAGGAAATTATGTTTATCAAACTCAATCTGGTAATGATGAATGTTCAATGTTATATGTTAATACTTGTTTTGTATGCCTTTTATGTGGACAATATATTTTAAGTGGAAATGCATGATGATGTTATAATGATATTTTCATACAAATCTGAATTTTAAAAGCTAAGTACACTTAACTTCATTGACTTCACATTTATATCTCTTTTTTCCACACAGAAAATCTTGGCTCTTCATGTCATTAATATGATTATATCTGATAATTACTGACATTCTTTTGTAACAATCCATTATATTGTTCTAACCTGAGAAAGAATCAACCTATTTTCTGCATGATAAAATCCTGTCATGGAACTCCATCTGAAAAAAGTTTCAACAGATAAGATTTTTCAGTTTTTTTTTTTTTTTTTCTCCATCTTCTAAGTGTATACCTTAATAGGGATTGGTAGTCAAATTACAGTATTTGAAGTTACTTGAAATATTTTTCTCTGTAAGGTTAAACTACCAATTTGAAACACAAATTAACTTTATCTTATTCATTATTTTTAGATATAGCTTGTTTTCCCATTTTTATTTAATTTTTTAAATCCACAAAAAGGTTATACTTAGAGACATCTATCTCCTATCCCTACACTTTCACCCCATCTTCTCCTTACCTTATATAAGTCTTTCATTGTTTTAAGACAGTCAACTAGAGATGCTCGTATCTCTTTGTTAGACATTAGTACATTATATGTATAATTTTTAATCATGCTTTATATTTTCAGTTAACAATATATGCTACATATATTCCTCCTTTTTATTTTTTATAGCTTTATAATAACCCATAGAATGAATATATTGATAAGCCATAATTCATGCAAACATTTCTCTATTGATGGGCTTTTGTGCTTTTTTCCAGTCTTTTACTAATTCCAATAATAGCTTTGTGATTTTGAGGGGAGGGGTACTCTATCTTTGGAATACATTCCTAAAAGTAGGATTACAAGGTAATTTTGTTTGATATTGCCAATTTTCCCTCCATTTGGTATAGGTACAATTTTGTATTCCCTTCAGTATTGAATGGGAGAATCTGTTTCCCCACAACAAAGAATTATCCAGCTTAAAATGTCAATAGTCACAAGGTTAAGAAACCCGGAAATATTTACATGTATTCCTTTATTTTTTCATTCATCTACAATTATGCACATGTAGCAATATCATATTATTTTCATTATAGAAGATTTATTATATATATATATATATATATTTTAACTTTTTAATAAAAACAACCCCACAGCATTTATTGTGATCTGGTAATAATATAAGGGTAAACAAAAACAATATGAACAATTGTTTTAGAACTATACTTCCAACAAAGGACACCTAAAAAACTGTATTGACTTCTCAACAACTTGTCACTTCATTTCTAGTTGGAAACACTTTGTAGCAGAGTAATATCATCTCCTTTTAGCATGATCTGACCCAGTTGTTTTCTTGACTTTGTTTTAGAATGAATCTCTTCTGCATCATCTAATACCAGGTTCATGTACTCATCAAAACCAATAATACACCCCTCTATCCGCATATTTACTTGCTCATAGAGCCACACCTGAATCTGGGATCTATTTTGCAAATATCTGAAGATTAGGTTGATGGGCTGCACCATCACCTTCTGCACTTTTTGACCCTGGCCACGGTAAACCATGGTGGTAGTTCACAAAGACCAATAATATATTTTTAACGACGGTAGGAATAGCTCTCCCACCCTCATGCTCTCTTTTATGGTTGTCCTTGCTAATTTTGCTTGCTTGTGTTTCCAAATGAACTTTATAACCAACTTGGCTAGTAGCAGAAAAAAATAAACTAATGTTATTTTTATTAAGATTTCAGGAAGTTTTTATATATATATATATATTTTTTTACATTTTTAATATGTTTAATTGATATTTATTAATAAGACATACAACCTATCCAAAGTGTATGAGCAATGGTATTTGGTATAATTACATAGTTGTGCATTCATCAATTCAATCATTATTAGAGTATTTTTTTTAAACTTTATTTTGTACATTTAATAATTGAAAATATAAACAATTAAAAACTAAAAAGAAAACATAGTTGAATAAAAACATACAGTTCTCAATTAAATGTACTGGATACATATAATTTTTTTTAATCATACAATATGTTACACTATATATTTGGTTCATAGTAACACAATCATACAGTATTTGTCCTTTTGTCTCTGGCTTGTTTCACTCAACATAATGTCCTCCAGGTTCATCCATGGTGTCATCTGCTTTATGACTTCATTTATTCTTACAGCTGCATAATATTCCATCGTGTGACTATACCACAGTTTGTTTATCCATTCATCTGTTGATGGTTGCTTGGGTTGTTTCCACTTTTTGACAATCATGAACAAAGCCGCTAGAACATCAGTGTGCAAGGTTATATTTTAACATAGCAATGATTAGCATCTTTATGTTTCACTGTCTTAAAACATTGTAAAACCTTAGTTGTTTAGATCTATATTTGTGTACTTCATGAAAATGTATAAGACAGAACTGCGTGGGAGAGATTGTAGACAACAATGTGAACTATGGTCCATACTCAGTGGTAAAACCCCAGTATGCGTTTATCAATTTCAATGAATGAGCCACACTAATGAAGGATGTGTATATGGGAGGGTGTGGGAGGTGTGGGGAGTGGGGCATATGGAAATCCCTATATTTTTTGTGTAACATTTGTGCAATCTAAGTATCTTTTAAAAAATAAAAAAAAATTTTATTTAAAAAAAAAAGCAAGAAAATGTGTCGGTATCCTTATGTAAGTTTTATATTTCTTGTAAAATTTTCATCCAAGTAAATTTTCCCAAGTTTGTTGAAAAAAAATTGGGCCTTTAGAAAGAAAGCTGAAAATACAGGCAACCCTAATAAACAGTCATATGTATATATATATATATCCTCCATCTAGATTCACTAGTTATTAATATTTTATAACAATTGCCCCATAAATATATCCCCTTCTATATATCTTAGCCATAAGAATTTTGGCAGCATATATCTTATAGGGTAGCACATATATGGACTTATTCATTAATTCCTATAATTTGAATTTTTTCAAAGTAAGTGATTAATGATTTTTTTTTCAGATATATATTTCCTTAATTCTAATATCTTGATGGATGTCATAGTTTTAAAACATAACTGCAAATTCTTTGACAGTACTCCTACAAAGAGTTGAAGTTGAATCCCCCACCCCTTGAATATGAACTGATTTTCTTCCAATGAGTAGAATGTGGCACATTGAACACTGTGTAACTTCTGAGGCTACTTCATAAAAGGTGATGCAACTTCTGCCTGGCTCTCTCTTGAGGCATGTATTTTTGAAGCCCAAGGCTGACTTTTAAGAAATCCAGCCACTCTGAAAGCTATAGGCTGATTATTCCACATATGTTAATTAGTTTGTTGAAAAAAATATGATCTATGTTTAATCCAGAAACATTGAGTGAAAATAAGTGGGCTTTTTTACTGATGACACCTCAGAGCCTTAAATAGGCTAAAGTGCATAGTAAATTTCCAAGAGAAAGATTCAGCATCCAGTATACCACAAAGATGTGTGAATAGGAACCCTTTCTTTTCAAATCATGCATTAAACTATCCTAGAAATATTACTATTACTATTACTATTACTATTGGTATTATTATTGCTATTATTATTACTATGAACTATCAAGGAAATTTCTTGAAAAGACATGGTAACACAACATTGATGACAGTCTGGAAGATGAAGCTTGGTTAGTGTACAGAATCCAAGGCATATGTGGATGGTGAAGAAGCAAGCAACACACCATTCAACTTCTATTAGAAATAGTCTAGCCAATCAATAGGTTGCACCATTGTACACCATGGCCATTGGACACTCATTCCACTCTAAGTTAATTTAATGGATTCTAACTAGCTTTGCCTCACTTGCCACTGATTCTACATCTTATGGAGAATTATTTATTTGGTAAAACCTACGTTATCTGGCCTTTTACTTTGCTGGCAGAACTGAGAACAGAGATGACCTGACAACCACAGATAGTGATGATGGAAGGAAACTGGCTCCTATAAAGGCTACACACCATGGTGGATTTCCTCACAACTTTCTATTTGAGAACTTGGATGCCAAACAAACAAACAAAAAGAAGAGTTAAATGCCCTATGTTGACATCAGCAGCCACATTTGAAAGATTCGGGTGGATATGTCACAGGCCTTAGTATAAGGAAGGCAATGAAATCCACCAGAGAAACCTCACATGGAAGGAAGAAATGTTATCCAATGAACTAGATGTTCCAACTCTTCATGAACTTGGCAGATTCAATTGAGAATATGTGATATGGGGGTTCCATTAGAAATTAAACCATGCCATCAAGCTGATGGTAGTTGAAAGCCATTGAGATTTGAAGGTGCATCTTAAGAGAAGTCTCCCTAAATCCAAGGCTGAGAAATGTAAAATACAGTTTCAGTACATTTACCCAGTCACTAATTCCTTCATTTATTTATTTAGCTTTTAATCCAATTATTCAATCTGGAAATATCATCATGAAGATAAAAGTCTGTCTCCAAGGAGTTTGAAAGTGCCACCTTGGAAAGCTATCATTAAAACACAGGACAACAGAGGCAATAATATATTCAAAAAGCATTTTTTGAGCACCAGTTGTGTGCAGATATTCAATATTTTGTGGTGACTCTCAAAGAATCCCCAGTTAATGATGGAAATGGATGCATAAATAACTCCAGTAATTACAGTCCTGTATGATAAGTGCAATAAGAGGAGAGCAGACAATGGTAGCACTGAGATGATTTAATAAACTTTAATACACATTAGAGCAAGTACTTGGCAATTATTAAATACACCAGATGAAAAATAGCAATAATATTTTCTAATTTGTCAGGTCAAAAACTTGCTGATTTTAATTTTCCTCTCACAGCAAATTACCCCTTTATTGAAAACAGCTCCCTGGCTTTATTCCCTATCTTATAAAACACTTTACCATTAGATAGTCTTTAGTCAGCAACCCGGGATAACTTCAAGATACCCCAGGAGAAAGAATTGCATTCAGAAAACACATGTGAGATCTAACATTTGTATTTGTGCTGAATGGAGGAGGAGTATTTAGATAAATAATATGTTGTCTTATATTATTCTCATCATTCATATAATCAACTACTGAGACAAGTGCCTAATTGCTTCTCAGACTCAACTGATTGGTCAGATGCATGCATCCATGGATTCATTCATTTAGTCAATAAATACTTTTCACTCAGCGTTTATGTGTCAGGCCTATGCTGGGCACCAGATTGATACAGAAGAATATGACTCAGACCTGACTTTGAGGTTCTAAGAAAATGATTGCAATGTTAGGCAATTAAATACAATAATAACATTTTTCCTAAGAATAATGGGAGCAAATAAGAGAGCATATCTCTGTCTGGGAGATCAGTGAAGCCTATCTTAAATTTGTAGATTTACAAGCAGTAAAGATGGGTCATAATGACTTCTTATGAAAGAAGTCAGAAATGGGGTGAGATTAAAAAACCACCATGTAGGGACAATGTGTCAAGAGCTCAATGGACCCTTGACCCATTGAAACTATCATTTAAATGATAAAATGTTTAAGTAAATCAAAAGAAACTAACCCTTTTGTCTTGGGATAGAGTCTTAAGGTCATGTACCAAATGGAAAAAGAATTTTTCAAGAAAATCTAAGTCATATTAAGAACAGTGAGAATCCATGGTATTATTCCACTCCCATCCTCTGCCTGCCACAGCTCTGTGGAGGAAAGCCTTATTGTAGGAGGGTGGGGCCAAAATACAGGCCTCCAACTCCCCACATCTGCAAGTCTAGGGCTGTGGTTTTTCTCTAGGAGAGTCACATTGCCAGCATCTTTTACAACCCCCAACTCTGTCTCACAGAAGCTCTGTTATTCCACATAAGCGCTGCTGAGAAGTCTGGGGTTCCCTTCCCCAAACCAGTCCCCCCAAACCAGTCCCCACTCTTGGGTGGAAGCCCTATCCTAGGCAGTGCAGGCCCAGAATACTGGGTTTTGACTCCCCCAGCCCTGATCACAGCTTGTAGGGAGGAGGTTCCACGCTTTAATGGGAAGCATAGAAGACAAAAGTCTTCAATCCCGACTCCTTTCCCAGCTCCCTGCACGTAAAGGAGGACATCACTCATGGACTAGCTGAATCTTGTTCCTGTCTTAGCTCCATCAAAATGGTATTGAGGCTTTGCTTAAGGGAACGGCTTGCCTGGGACTCCACAGCTCTGCCTGAGGGCATGGACTTTGTTTGGAACAGATTCTGAAAAGTCTGTGCCTAAGGGTGTTGCCCCAGAGAATGAAGATTTTCAAAGCCTTCTGTGTCTCTACAAAAGAGTCTCACTTTAATAGGGCCAGTCTATGGAGCAACTTATATCTCAGAGCATTATATAAAATAGAAAAACAACCAAAAGCTAGTAATTGGTGGAAGCAAGCATCTGGGTGTGAAACCAATAGAGGCAAAACAGCCAGAAGCTTAACTAGATCAGGAAAAGAGATGAAGACAGATTGGCTAAAACCACAATATCTCCAGTGGTACCTAAGACTGTGCATGCCCAAATTTCACCTCTGTGAAGAGGAACATGAGTAGTTGTACATTGCAGAGCAAATAGCTGTCACTGAATTAGACCACACAAGTCTTTAAACAACCAGGAAAACAAGCAAATTACAACATCAAGAAGCCAGGAACAAGGGAAAGGAATAGTATCCAGAGTTCCTAGAATATATTAATTAAAATGTCAAATTTCCAATAAAGTATTTTGAGACATGCCAAGTTACCAGCAAATGTGACCATAAATAAGAATAAATAATTGAAAAGAATAAGAAAAATGAAAACCTCACTAGATGAGCTCAATTTGTTTGACCTGATGAAGAAAGAAACAGAAAATTTGAATATAAGTCAATAGAGATGATGTTATCTGAAGAAGAGAAGGAAAAAGAATGAAGGAAATGAACAGAGCCCAAAAGATATATGGGGCACAATTAAATGCACCAACATAGGCAAAAAGGGAGTATCAGAATGAAAGAAGAGAGAGAAAGGAACAGAAAAATATTCAAAGGAATGGTGGCTTTTTTCCTAAATTTTATACAAGTATTTATTCTACAAATACAGGATGCTCAATCATCTACAAGTAGTATAAACACAAATATATACATACCCAGAGATCCATACCAGGAAACATCACAATACAAATGTTGAAAACCAAGGGTAAAGAGAAACTCTTGAAAGTAGAAAGAAAAAAAATTATTCATCACATATAAAGGAACCCTATTAAGTTAAACAAAACAAGTGACCTCTCATCAAAAACCATGAAGGTAAGTAAGCAATAGGATGTTGTATTCAAAATGTTGAAAGGGGGAGAAAACAACAACAACAACAAATCAACCAATAATTTTTTATCCAAAAAAATTATCTTTCAAAAACGAAGGCAAATAAAAACATTCCCAGATGAATACAAATAGGATGGCAACTCAAATCCAAGCCAAAACCAAAGAGAACTTTTTTTAAAATATATTTTTTATTTGTTTTTTAAAAATACTTAGATTACATAAAATGTTACATGAAAAAATATAAGGGATTCCCATATGACCCACTCATATGACCTCCCATTTTTTTTCCCACATTAACAACTTCTTTCATTAGTGTGGTACATTCATTGCAAATGATGAACACATTTTGGAGCATTGCCACAAATCATGGACTATAGTTTACACTCTCCCACTCAATTCTGTAGGCTATGGCAGGATATATAATGGCCTGTATCTGTCACCAATTCCAAGTCCTGAAAATGCCCCTATATTACACCTCTTTTTCCCTCTCCCTGACTTGAACACATCCTGTAGCCACTGTTTCCAAATCAATGATATAATTTCTTCCATTGCTAGAATCACAATAAGTCTATAGTAGAATACTAGTAAGTCTACACTAGCCCATATTTTATTCCCTAATCCTGAGGATTCTGGGATGGTGATGCCCACTCCACCTCTAATTGAGAGGGGACTTTGATCCCATATGGCTGATGGATGGGATTATCTTGATTGCAGTTGTAGACACTCTCGGTTCCTTGGTATGGTGGTTGTCCTTCCTCACCTCCTTGTTAGTTGTCCTGGGTGAGTTCAATGAACTGGAGAGTAGGTGTTGCAATTCCACTGAGGCTCAGGGCCCAGTTGGCACATGGAAAGCCCAGGGATTAGAGTCTCTTGGACATACATCTACCAACTCCAGCACCAACTGTAGGTTCAAATAAAAGGGACAGAAGAGGCATGTGTAGAGAAGTCACATCTGAGTCCAACTCTGTCACACTCGGGAGCACATTCTCCAAAGTAGGGCCCAATGGAGAGGCAACAAACTCTGGAGCTATCTGCCATGACTGTAGGACCTGGGTGACTCCGGAGCCCTCAGGAACCCCACTCTTTGGGGTAGTGTCTACTTTGGCTGTATATGAGATCGTGCTGAGACGTGCATAAGCGTTACCTCTCTCAGGACCTCCTGAGTCACTTTGACCAAAGAGTGCTCTTAAAGATAATTTTGTGGTATATATAAAAGATAGTTTAGTTGCAAATTTCTTCTCATTTCTTCTCTTAACTGATTTTAAAAGCAATAATATAAAACACATATATAACTATATTGCTTTGTCTGTGGCATAGAGAAATATAAAATACTTGACAATCACCGCCAAAAGAATACATGAGAAGAAGGTTGTATTAGAGAGAGTAAATGACACCAGATAATATCTCAAATCAATGGGAAGAAATAAAGAAAACCAAAATTGGTAAATGAGAAGTTTAACAAATTCTATCAAGTGTTCTTTTTTTTTTTTCAGCTAAACTAAAAGATATAAAATGAAATAAAATAATAATTGTGACAACATACTATGAGAGTATAACAAGTACAGACATAATACACATTACAAGAAGCAAAAATATGGGACTAGGGAATAAAGTTACATAGAAGTAGATTTTCCAGAACTCACTGGAATTAATTTAATTTATGTAAATCTGAGATAGATTCTGATGAGTAAAGGTGGATATACTTTAAGACTTGGAGCAATTAATAAGAAAATATCTAAAAGGATGTAGTGGAAAATAACTAAGATAAGTGAAATGTTACCATGGAATAAATATTTTTAACAACAACAACAATAAGGCAGTAAAGTGCATATAGAAGAAATAAAAGCATGAGACATAAAGAAAACAAGGAGTAAAATGGCAGAGTTAAATATAACTATATCATTAAAATATTTAATTGTGGTGGATTAAACAAATCAATCAAAAGGCAGAGATTGTTAGACTGAATAAAACAATAATCCCACTGTATGTTATCTACAGGATATTTGCCTTAAATTCAAATATAACAATAATTTGAACTAAAAAGATGTAAAGAGCTATAGCCCTGAAACTTCAACCTACCATCCAGAATGTTTATAAGACAAAATAGACTTTAAAACAAAAATGTTCTAGAGATAAAAGGGATATTTCAATTATAAAAAAGGTTGTCCATCAAGGAGATATTACGTTATAATATATACCCACATAACAAGAGCACTGTCAAATATATGAAACAAAAACAGAACTTAAAACACAAGAGTAATACTTTGTGACTTCAACACTTTACTTTCAATAATGGATAGAACAACTAAAAGAGCAATAAGGATATAGAATAATTGAATATCTGTTTAAAACAACACTATATAATAGATATCTATAAAATACTCTACCTACCAACAGAAAAATGTACATTTTTCTCAGGCACACATGGAAAATTCTTCAGCACATTTCATAATCTAGGCCTTAAAAGAAGTATCAATAAATGTAAAAGGATTGAAATCAAACAAAATATTTTCTCAGTCAAAAATGGAGGTATATGAGAAATCAATAACGGAAGAAAATTTGGAAAATTTACAAATATGTGCTAATGAAACAACCTACTTCTAAATAACCAATGCTTCAAAGAAGAAACCATGAAGAATATTAGAATTATTTTTAGAATAATGAAGTTGAAAACACAACATACCAAAACTTATGGAATGCAGTTAAAGTAAAGCTTAGAAGGACAATTATAGATATTTGTGACTATATTATAAAAGAGGAAAAATTTTATCTCAGTGGCATAACCTTGCATCACAATAAAAATAGAATAGGAAGAGAAAGTTAAATTCAGAGAAAGCAAAAAGGGTGAAAAATAAAGGTTAGAGGGTGAATAATAACACAGAACAGAAAAACAATAGAGAAAATCAATGAAACCAGATATTGATTCTTTGTCTACATCAACAAAATTATCGAAGTTTATGTACTGGGACCAAGAAAAAAAAAGAGAGAAAACTCAAATTAATAAATTTAGGAATAGAAGATGGGACATCACTACAAGCCTTATAGAAATAAACATGGATTATAAGGAAATGCTATAATATCTATATGCCCACAAACTAGATAGCTTAAAAGAAATGTACAAATTCCTAAACAGCAAAATACTAGATATGACTAAAGAAGAAATAGAAAATCTAAATAGACCTCTAACAGACTATAGTATAAAACTAACAGTTTTCAGTAGTAAAAATATCAATGGCCCAGATGGCTTCACTGGTGAATTTTGCAAAGCATTTAAAGAAGAATTGATAGAATCCTTTACAAACTCTTTCAAAAACATAGAAAAGGGAGCAGCACTTCCCCAATCATTCTATGAGACCAGTATTATCCTGATAGCAAAACCAAAGACATTACAAAAAGAAAACTATAGATTAATCTCAAATGGATACAGGTGCAAAAATTCTCAAGAAAATACTAGGAACTGTGATAAACCTGTATATATATATATTATACCCCATTATCAACTGTGATTTATTCCACTTAGAATATATGTAATGTTGTTTTTACATCCATCAATTAATATAATATACCACATTAATTTTCAGAACATTTGAACTCCAAAACTCTTTCATGAAACATAAAAATCCTGAAAAAAACTAGGAATAAAAGGAACTCCTTCATCCTAATAAAGGGTGTCTACTGAAAACTCACAGCTAGTATCATATTTAATGGGGAGAGACTAAATTCTTTCCCTTTAATATCAGGAAGTCGACAAGGATATCTACTCTTGCCATTTTAATTCAGTCTTTTACTGGAGGTTCTAGCCAAGGGAATGAGACAAGAAAATGAAATAAAAGGCATCCAGTTTAGAAAGGAAGAAATAAAATGATGTCTACTTGCAGATGATATTTTTTCATGTGGAAAACCCTAATGAATACACTAAAAACTATTAATATAAATAAACAAATTCAGCTAGGTTGCAGAATATAAAATCAATGTTATTTCATGCACTAACAATGAACAATCTGAAAGTGAAATTAAGATATCAATTGCACTTATAATAATATAGAACAAAAATCTTAGGAATAAATATGATCAAATAGGTGCTAGACTTGTACATTGAAAACAATAAAACATTGTTGTAAGAAATTTAATACCGAATTGAAAGATGTCCTGTGTTCATAGACAGGAAGACCTAATATCGTTAAGACGGCAATATCCCCCAAATTAGTCTATAGATGTAAAGAAATACCTATAAAACTCATAGCTGGATGTTTTGCAAATGTCAACAAATTTAAGTTGATCCTTAAAATATTTTGGAAATACAAGAGAGCCAGAATAGCCAAAACAATCTTGAATAAGAAGAACAAAGTTAGAGGACTTCCACTTCCCAATTTCAAAACTTACTGTGAAACATAGTAATCATTACAGCATGGTACTGGCCTAAGGATAGACATATAGATCAACGGAATAGAATTAAGAGTCCAGAAATTAATTCTTATATGTATGGTCAATTGATTTTCATCAAGCATGGTGAGATAATTCAACAAAGGATGCTGGGACAAATGGATAGTCATATGCAAATTAATGGAGTTGAATCCCTTTTTCACATCATTTGTAAAATCAATTCATTTATAACACTTTATAAACAAAAACGTAAGAGCTAAAACTCTTAGAAGAAAACATAGTACATTTTCATAGATTTTGATTAGGCATTTATTATTTTTTGATATGAAACTAAAATCACAGGTGAAAAAAGAAAAAAATAGATAAGTTGAACTATGTTAAAATTAAAAACTTTTTAGCTTCAAAGGACACCAACAAAGTGAAGAGTACTTACAGATTGGGGGAACATTTTTTAAAATGGTGTATCTAGATTATATGTGAAAACCTCTTAAAATTCAATAACAAAATGATAAATAACCCAATCAAAACTGAGCGAAGGATGTGAATAGACATTTCTCAAATGAACATATACAAGTGACCAAAAACAACATGAAACAAATAGTCAACATCCTTAATCATTAGGGAAATGAAAAACAAAAGCACAATGAGATCCACTTCATACCCATTAGAGTAGCTATAAGAAAATATTGACAATAGCTGGTGTTTGTGAAGATGTGGAGAAACTTTATCATATATTTGCTGTTTGGAATTTGAAATGGTGCAGTTACTTTGGAAACTAGTTTGGCAGTGCCTTAAAATGTCATATACATTGTTGTCCTATGTAGCAGCAATCCACTCCTATGTATTTCTACTCCAAGAGACATGAAAACACACACAGGGATGTTCATCGCAGCATTATGCATATTAGCCCCAAACTGGAAATAACTCAAATCTCCATCACCTAATTAATGGATAAACAAAATATCCATATCCATACAACAGAATACAATTGGTTAACAAAAAGAATGAAGTACTTATGCAGTGACAACTTGGATGAACCATGAAAACATTATACTAAGTGAAAAAAACAGTCACAAAATATGACATATTATATGATTCCATTTATATGAAATGTCCAGAATAGGCAAATCCATAAAGGCAGAAAGTAGAGTAGTGATTGCTTACGGCTGAGGGTATCAGAGGAAAATGGTGGAGTGACTGCTAGCAGATATGAGGTTCTTTTAGATATTATGAAAATATTCTAAAATGAGATCGTGATAATTGTTGCACGAGTCTGTGTATATACTAAAAACACTTCGAATTATGCAATTTAAATTAGTGAATTGTATGTGAATTTTATCTTGATAAAGCTTTTAGTTTTTTTTTTTTTTTTTTAAAGGGAAATATGCCATTTTTTTAACCTTATGTCATCACCTTCTTTTTGGATATGTAATTACCTGAATTTCCTCTACTTTCTAAGATGGATACACGTAGGGGCCACATTATCAGCACCAACCAATTTAAATGGGTGTAGCTTCGGCCCTCACTTGCTCAACTGGGCCATGATCTACTGCAAATTTACTCTTCCTGAATGATAACTGTGTTTTTTTCCACATGTCCACCAATGTGTTTCTCCTTACCATCTTCCTTGCCGCCACATTCTGGACATGTTGTTCATGGCTGTCCCTACTCAACGGAGTGCCACTGGCACTCTAGTTTGAATCTTGGTCCACTCATTACAGGAGGAGCCATTAACCTGGATATACCACAATCTGAGGGTGCTCCTGCTGCTCTGCATTGCCTATCTGTCCCTGCTGGGCATCACAGGTCTTGCCTGGTGGCTGTCACTGGTCCACCAGCATCATGTCAGGCTCACTGGACATACAGATTGTCTAAGCCCTATGGTGTGCTGCCAAGTGGGCATTGGAGTGGGAGGTCCAAAGACTCTCCCCTCCAACTTGTATTCTATTAGGGTAAAGCTCAGAAGTTGTTCCACTGGTATTGTACCATTTAGGACAAGAGCTCTCTTGGTTTTAGTAACCCTCTCTTGCCCTTGGCCTGTATCCCAACACCTGGGCAGAGCGAGGAATGGCCACTGCACATTAGAACTCAATGAGTGGGCCTCCAATAACTATGCACCTGAGTATTCCAAAGACTAATGTTTTGCTACTTTGCCCCTGATTTATATTTTTGTGTCTATTTCATTATTTAATTTGAGCTCTTTTCTTAGAGCTAGCATACAGGCTTTCATCTGGCTATTGCACTAGCTCATTAGAGATGCCCATAGCTGAATTGCATTAGTAAATAAGGTTTGAATATTCAGCGAGGCACTTTGGTCCTCCTGCAAATAGAGCCTCACCTCTAGACTCCTACAACATTTGGTATGTACTGTTACATGAAAATGCACCACAGTCCATTGCGGTTATTAATTTACCTCTGTCTTGGTCTTCTCTATTTGGATGTAGATTCTTAAGGGAAAAGGCAATGTATTATTCAACTTGTGATTTTCACACTAGAATCTATCCCAGTGTCAGGCACTGAGCAAACACTCAGCAAATGTGTGCTGAATAAATGAATCAAGTCATAGCCTGATTTAGTAGTTATGTAAGTATTTTGATACTAAAAATATTCGTCACATTTCCCAACAAATTGGAAGAGTTGGGCCCATTTGAGAAACTCAGTAAAAATTTGTTTACTTGAATTTTATTGTCTTTGTAAATGTGTGAGAGTGATTCAGAAATTGATGAGAATGGTTATCAGTTGATCATCAATTCATACTTAACTGAGCCCTCCAAACCATTATTAAAGGTCTGGACACATTACAGGCAACCTTTAGCTTTTAAAATGAATATTAAGGGCAAAAAAATTATTTGATGACTCTAATTATAGACCTCCCACCACAGTCCTTTGGACCCAAGCTATAGTGAAATAGACAGATGTATTTCATTTAGAGTGTAAGATAAAACTGCTGTTTGATATTCAATCCTCTGTGCAGGGAAAGCCTTTTTGCTTTTCTGAATTCAGTAATTGTCTTGTTTGTAGTCCCTTGCTGCAGACCTTTGCCTCCTGCCAACTGCTTGGCAGACGTGGGCTCAATGCTAAGAAGGATGAGTTTCCCAGAGAGCATAAGATGGATATTGAAATCAAACGCTCTTCTGAAACTATTGTTTTCCAATTTCCACTAAATCATGCTGGCGGTGACCCTTCCTACTCAGTGGATTTCAAAACACTTAGCAAAAGAATAACTAAAATAAAAAGTCATTATTCACAGATGCTTGGCACACCTGAAGGGTAAAGTTAGTTTGCTTTCTGTGTGTTATTTATATCAATGATGCACCTTTTTTTTTTCCCCCTGAACTCCTTTCTTTAGGTAAACCGACTTTGATTCTCTTTTTTAGTTAAGGCATTGCAGTGGAATTTACATATCAACCTATTCTCCTTCTTCTATGGTTTCTAATTTCTGAATCAGAAAACAGAATGGGAACACCTAGGACCTTCCCATGTCTCAGGTAAGAGCTTAGCCCAGTAAATTCTGGAATCATTGAAATAGATTTCAATGATTATGGCTACTGGTTACTACATGTATGACCTTGAGAAAAATAATTTATATTATCTGGCTAGGTCATGGTTTCCTCATCTATAAAAACATGGGGATTGTATATAATACTCATCCTATAGTCTTGTTTTGATAATTCAATTAATTAACAGAAAATGCTTATAAAACTTCTGTTTTATAAAAAGGGTTCTATGGCATATTTATCATTATTATTTTTACCACTAACAATTCTAAATAAATGAGAAAAATAAAACCTCTCCAACAACCACCACCACCACAAAAATTAGCAAAGGGCATGTCCACACACCATTGTAAAAGTAAAGAAAATAATAATAATAATAATAATAATAATAATAATAGTGAAGGAAGGTAGAAAAGGAGGTAGACAGGCAGACTGGCCCTTGGAGGGCAGGGGGCCAGGTGGTGGGGAGGGCTGGAAAGCAGAGAAGAACCAAACAAAATAGAATTAAATTAAATTAAATGACAACAATGAAAAAGGCGAATGTTAATCAGAAGATGGGCCTTGATAAGAAGCTTGGTGTACAGTGCTTAGCAGGATTGCTTGTGGACTGTTGTTTAGATTAAGGACAAAGTAGTGGAAATACACCAGTTGGCGTCGATCTTCTTATTAGATTTTTCTCTTGATAGGTGGGGTTTGAAGTAAGTTTACAGAGGTTTGAAGCCAAAGTGGGAGTGAGGAAGTGAAAGGATCAAATCTTAAATATAAAGTCTATTTTTTTCAGACGCTTAAAAAATGAAACAGAATAATAACTGGAATAGATAAAAGCAATGTTTACCAAAATCCTTTACTTCCTTACTTCTGAGTACATGGCTTTTTGAATAGTTCTAGCCAATGAAATTAGAGGGAAAATAATTTGTGTCTGGAAGCATTTAATTGTGCTTGACTCTTCTTCTGTCCCTGCCCATTCTGCAATGAACCCTGAGCCTTGAATTGAGAAAATGTCATCATGAGATGAAGGTCCCTCTCTCTGTCTCCCTGTGGGGTTTTGGTGACAAGTGCCATCCTCACTCACCATCTTTGGACACCTAACATGAACAAGAAATAATCATTTGATATCATTAAGCTACTAAGATTTGGAGATTTCACTTTACCATAGCAAAATTTAGCCTAATCTACATGGTAAAATAACCATCATCACATTTTTTTTAAAAGATTTATTTATCCCTCCCCCCCAATTGTTTTTGCACTCACTGTCTGCTCTCTGTGTGTTCTTCTGTTTCTGATTGTCTTCTCTTTAGGCAGCACTGGGAACCAATCCTGGAAGCTTCCAGAGTGGAGAGAGGCTGCCCAATCTCTTGGGCCACCTCAGTTCCCTGATCTGCTATGTCTCTCATTGTCTCTCTTCTTTGTCACTTTTTGTTGCATCATCTTGCTGTGCCAGCTCTCCAAGCAGGCCAGCACTACATGTGGGCCAGTTTGCTTTTCACCAGGAGGCCCCAGGAAACAAACCCTGGACCTCCTATATGGTAGACGGGAGCCCAATCGCTTGAGCCACATCTGCTTCCCCCATCATTACATTTTAATTTTCAAAGGAAGAGTCACAGCAGTGGTCCATCTCAGGTGGAGATTCCTTTCCTGGTGATGACTTTTACAGTGCAATAGAGTTCCTTTTCAGGCTTAGAGAAAAAGATGAAGGAGAGAGAACAGCAATAGCTCCGTGGAGTTCCTGATAATGGCCATGGTGAAGCCCCTGCATTTGTGAAAGACAGCTGGTGAATTCCTCAGAGATTTTTAACCCTTCACATATATAGAAATAAATTCATTTGCTGAGTTGGTTTGTTATGTAACCAGTATTGGGTTTCTACCGTGGGAATGCACTCCTCCTATTTGAGGAATATGAAAAAAAACAGTGTTTATTCTGCTTGTGGTCTTATGTGAAGCATAATCTATGGAAGCTCACTGGGATGTGGTTATCATTTAAAACATCAGGCTCCCTCCTGAAGAATTATGCCATTTTTCTTTTCTCTGTGGGTTTAAGTTGCCAAAGTGAGAAACCGATTACTCCAATTTAGGGTTATGGCTAAATAAAGACCGTCTACCAAGACGCAAGAAAGCCATTTAAACGTCACCATGGGAAGCTCAGCTACCCATTTACTATTCTGCCATGGAGCTAGTGAGGAGGAAGCAGAAGTTACTAATTGGAACCTGAAGAAGTTTCTAAAATTGGGCAAGCTAACTGATGTGTACAAAAGGTCCTCTGCTTTTCAAATCTCACCCTTCCCCATTTCTTGTTTGACGTTCATAGACCCAGGTACCATTTTGTGACCAGAGGAGAGAGTGTGATGTTAGAAGAACAGTTGCTCAGGAAACTAGATGTATTTCAAGTCCTTGGAGAAACCACTGTAGTCTTTATATCAGCCCCAACTTGCCTACCCCCAGATTTCTAATTTAGTGAGAGCAACTCAATCCCTTACTTGTTTAAGTTACTTAAACAAGTAAGGTCATACTTTTGGTTATTTGCAGAAAAACACTATTCTAACTGACCTGTCATAGCTCCCCAAAGATGCTGGCTCATGGATTGCCAGTTTTCCTTTCTCAGCAATGGACGTCATGCTCTCCAAGCCAGAAACCTTTGAATGCTCATATCAAATATCTTTCCTGCTAATTATTATTTGTGTGATTTGGGGCAGACTGTCTCTGAGCCTTTGTTTCCTTACAAGGTTGTCAAGAGGATTAATTAAATCAGATAATGCATGGAGAGATCCTGGCACATCATAACAGCTGGCAGTTAAAAAGTGCTACCCTGTGCCAGGGACTACATTGCACACTTTCTGTTGATCAACTAATTTATTACCCACAAGCGCCCTATGGGTCAAGTCTTGTTATCCTGAATTTACAGATGATGAACCCAAGGTAAGGAGAAAGCAAGTTGCTTGCCTGAGCTTGTCATGATGGTGATAGAACCAGGGTTCTAGCCTCAGCAGTCTGGCTCCCCAGTCTATGCTTTCACCTCCTTGGTCAGACAGTAATTGTATTCCCATAGCCTCATCCTCCATAGTAGTCTTTCTAAGGAATGGTCACATACTATGACGGCAGTGCATGGCCTCTCTGTCCTGCAGGAACCCTCCCCATGAAACTGATGGCTCTGGCCACTTGCTTATTTCCACAGCTTGCAAGCGCTTTCCCCAGGCTTGCCAGAGCATCTCAGCAGTCCAGCCAGATATTGCATTGCTTATTCCCAGCCCTGGATCTAATTATGCACCTAGTCACACCCCTCATTGCATACAGTGAGGCAAACATTTAATTACACACTCCCAGCAAGCATCTAATTAGAGCCCCAGCCAAGCATCTCATTACGGCAGTCCAGGCAAACATCTCATTACAAAGCCTGGGACACTTCTGATTTCCCACACAGCTGCCCTTTCATTACAAGCTCTTGAAACACATATCTGAACCTAGGGCTTTCGGCACTCATGTCATTAGACCTGCCTTCTCCTTACCAGTTCTTGACAACCATTCATGGAAGCCTCTGAGATTCAGGCCAGTCCATTACAGGGCCGTGTAGATGGAGTGAAATGAGAAAAGTAGTCAGAACGCACGTGTTTATATATGAACTACAAAAGGCTGCCAGGCTGTATCCCTGGACAATTTTCAAGGTTGTGGTTTTCTTATCTGTCAAACAAAGATAACACCTACTAATTTTGTTCTTAAACAAAAATTGACACAAGTAACATATTCTTTAAATGAAAAATAGAAATCACGGAAGATGGAAAAACAATCCACCATTCTAATAAATAAAAACGTAAATTTGGTGTTGCATAGTGCTTTAGCTACATATGATCACATACATGTAGTAGGCAGAAATATGGGTCCCAAGAAGATCCTATACCTTAATCCTTGGGAATGTGAATATGATACCTGGTATGGCAAAAAGAATGTTGCAGATGTAACTACAGTTACTGATCAGTTGAACTCAAAATAGGGAGACTGTACTGGATTATGTGAGTCGACCAGCGTAATCATATAAGCTTTTAAAAGCAGAAGAATAAAGCAAATGGGGAAGTCATAGAAATTTGAAGCATGAGAAGGATTCAACAAGCTATCACTGGCTTGAGGTTAGAGAAGGCCATGGATTAAGGAAACAGGGACTTTATTCTTTTATAATGAAATGGAATTGTACCTTTGTTTATGTAAGAATGCATGCAAAAATATCACACAATGAGAAATATTTAATCTCTGAATGATATTTTCTTTATTGTCTGGATAATATTTTATATAAATTTTTATCTATTTCTGGACAATGTATCATCTTTGTGTATGCATATTTGCAATGCAAATGAATGATTGCCTGTGGAATCACTTTAAGTTTTGAATGAATATATAAATTTAACAGGTAATAAACAGTCAAAACTTTTCTGTACAAACAGCCCATAGTTTGGACATACAAAATCTTTTAAAATCTCTGTCCTGAACTCCCTATATCCTCAAAAACACTTTTGAGGATACTAAATGGATTTGAACCTGATCCCCAAGTCCACAACACTTTGCATTTACTATTCATGCTTTTCTATGGATTACATGTTCTAAATCACTTTATAATAAATGAAAGCAAAACAGGGTTTTTGATTACCAAGTATCTGCAAGCCCCTATGCCCAATGTTAGGTGAATAGGATGATCATGCGTGTGTTCTGTGGTAGAGATGTCTAGCTGGTTCCCAAACTTCCCTCTCTTTTTCCATTGTATAGAGTGGTTTCTGCAACCCCCTACCTAGCTAGAAATTTTATTTCCCAGACAGCCATTTATCTAAGTGAACCCAGGTGACAAATTCTCATCCATGGAAGGTGAGCAGAAGTGATAAAGTCAATTCCAGGCTACCTTAAGACTGTTCTACCCTCTCCTTCTTTATCTGCTCACTTGATTCACGTGATTCAATAGAGGACATCAAATCATGACAGAATACGGAGTGACTGGATAAACAAGGCCTGGATCCCTGAGCCACTGCTTGGAGGTGAGTCCCAGCAATGTGTTTGAACATTTTATGTGGCTATGAATGAGTCCTGTATTTCAAATGTGTTAAGCCTCTGATATTTTGGAGTTTTTAGGATATAGGAAAGAACATAAAAACTTTCCCTCTTAATGAGCAAAATTAGCAAAGAAGAAGTGACAATGGATCAGCCGCGTACTTCCTTGGGGAAGAGGGTGATCATCCTTAAACCTGCAGAAAAGGATCCCTGGGCTCTTCAGTGATGTCTTGTCAGGGCTGTACTAAAATTATGTGTGTCATCCTTGAGGGACACTGGGTATCAATCTCCCTGCAGAGAAACTCAGTCAAGACATCACAAAGGAGATGGTGTTTCTAGATGAAAGAAACATGACAAGTGTTCAGGGATGACATCATGACAACACTCTTTTTAGTGGGTGCAAGAGACTGAACTGACCTAAAAACCTGGAGCTGAAGGTTTTAGGTAGGTGTGACAGTTTGAAATTATTTTATGTACCCTCAAAAGAAAGAGATGATGTTTTGAACTAATCCATTCCTGTGGTTGTGAGACCTTTTTGACCGGACTATGTCAGTGAGGCCTGATTCAGGTTGAGGCTGCACCCTCTTGCTGGGTCTTACCTAAGTGGAGACACAGAGAGACACACAGAAAAAGAAAGCTGCCATTTTGATCCTACCATATGAGAGAAGGGAGAGAGAGGACTCCATGTTCACCTTCAGCTGCAGAAAGTCAGAGAAGCCCTGAGAGGCTGAGGGAGGTCCTGGAGTCTGGGATCAGCAGAGCACAGAGGCATGGAAAGGCCCTCAAGGGATGGGTCCATGGAGCTCCTCAAGGCTGAGGAGATAAGCCCTGCCAGATGCCTGACTGCCATGTGGCAGGATGCCAGGATCACCAGTAGCTGACTTTGGTAAGAAAGCATCTCTGATGGTGCTTTGATATGGACATTTCATGGTCTCAGAACTTTTTCCTTTTGTTTTGATTTTAGAGACTATTCTGACAGTATGTGAGTAGGTTGCCTGAAGAAAGATTAACGGTGAAGGAATCCATGTAAAAGTTTATGATAATTTGATCAAGATGTAATAAATGTCTGAAATATGGTAATGATTTGTGTGAGGGTAGGAATTGAGAAAAGGTGAGAAACTTAGGAGACATTTAAGTGGGAAGAATGGGCAGGAGACCAGGACTGAGGAATGAGGGGGGTGGGGAGAGGAAGAAGCCATGTATGCTTCCCAGTTGTCTGGCTCAGGACATCACATAAATGGTGGTGCCGTTCAATGAAGTTTAAAACCCAGGAGAAAAGCCAGCTTGGAGGAAAGGGATGAGCGGATCAAAGACTTTGGGTTTTTGTGTGTGGTGTTTGAATTGCTATATATGTATGTGTGTGTGTGGTATGTTTGTGGTGTGTATTTCAAAGACAACTCTGGGTTTGGTCAAGCTTAAGGCAGAATTAAAGAAATGCAGCAAGAGCACAAAGTTGGCAAGAAAGTTATGCCAAAAACAGAATGTGGGAAACCAGAACTTAAGGGAAAGTAAATCAGGAGCTAGAAGTCTCTGAAGAGGATAAACAAAGGGAGATTCTCCAAGAGAAGAGAATCAAATTAACAAACAAACAAACAAACAAACAAACAAACAAAAAAATAACAGGGAAGAATGGTTGTTAAAGCAGCCAAGGAAGGAGAAAGTTTTCAGAAGACTATTGTCAGCATCCCCACTGCCATAGAGAGATCTGGAGGTAATAAGTCACAGAGGTATTCTTGGATTTCAGCCGAGAATAGCTCATTGAAGGCACTGGGGTAACTATCAATGTGTGGGAGAGAAGTCTGGATTCATTGAATTAAGTTGTCAAATGTGGGGTGGGAGAAGTTGAGAGCACATTAGAAGTAGCAAGCTTTCCTTAAGGCAAATGACTGATAGAATACAGCTGTCAGAGGAGGATACATGATCAAGATTGATTTTCTTTTAAGTGGGGGTGTTTTTTACATGTAAGAATGTTGAGAAACCTGAGCAGAAAGGAAAAGATTTATAATTGTAGCAAAGCAGTAGATAATTAACAGAGCAGGATTCCAAAGTTGGTGTGAGAGGGTAGGGTTGGTGATTTTGTTAGTTGATTCTTTGTTTATTTTTTGTCTCAGCTCTGTCATGAACCAGCTGTGTGCACTTTGGCACATCTACTTAATGTCTTGCTGTCTGTTTTCCTTATTTGTAAAACAAAAGTTTGAATTATATGATCTATGAGACTCATTCTGGCTCTGAATAATGATACTTCATTCTATGCATGCAAAATCATTACACCTCAAGAACACCCATGCAGATTTTCCTCTAATTGGTGTTTATCCTCAGCTAATTTCAGACATTGCTGACTCTTTTGATCACGGCTTGGACAGCGTAGATCCATTGGGACAT
The DNA here is from genome assembly GCA_026826555.1 of Tolypeutes matacus. Classification (NCBI taxonomy): domain Eukaryota; kingdom Metazoa; phylum Chordata; class Mammalia; order Cingulata; family Chlamyphoridae; genus Tolypeutes; species Tolypeutes matacus. The sequence goes on from JAKSZT010053840.1 coordinate 6,095,679, forward strand.
GAATGGCCATTCTGAATTTGGAAAGGCTGTTACCCACTTGATCTTCATATTCACCACCTGATGACCACCCTTTGACATTCGCCAGGACATAGACCCTAGAAATCAATTCCATTGAAATTTACTAGGAAATTCATTGCTTTAAAAGACACCCATTGTGATTATGTAAGTCCCTTATATTCTAATGCAAAGAAGCATGACCAGGATATATTTAGCTTTTTTCTGTCTGATGTATAGCACTATGACTAAATTGAAAATGATCAAAAGAATGCTCCCTGCAAGCTTAAGTAGGAAACAAAATGGCTCCCAGGACTGTGAGCAATTGCATTTAAATAATGAAGAGGAGACTAATTAGTACCAAGGGTTGCAGCAGGTCATGATTTCCTCCAGCTGCCCTTGGCACCTGCTGACAACTCAGTAGTGACCCTTTGCTTCTCTGCCTGTCGTCTGAGAATGTGCAGTCTCAGATTGCCCCATTAAGAAACAGAGAATGGAGAGGTAACCACCCTGTTAGATCACCTTTAACAAGCTTTCACTGGAGACAAGAGGCCAAGTCTTGCTGTAGAAACTCTAATGACTTCCCCATTGCATATGCTTAGCAAAGTGTGTTCTATAGGGAAGATAAAGCAACGTTAGAATAAGAATGTTCATGTTTGTAGTGCTCATATTTATTCTGTTGACCACCTCAGTTCTTTTTCTTGGCAACAGAAGTCTCACAATTAATGGGATTGTGGTGATTTCTTCATGGATGTCCAAGCCCATCATTAGAACATTACTCTGAAACATATACACTTTGAAATACCAACAGTGTGACCTAGATAATGTTACTTTAAGCCATTCCCATTTCAGAAAGAAGTAAATTCATTTAAGGTAAAAGAGTAGTTTTACTTTAATGGAATACTTAGAGCCAGACATATAGAAATAAATGTGTTGAAGAAAATATTATAAATATTATAACTATGAGAGAAGTCTGCCTATGTTCTGATGTCTTTAGTATCTTTTTGCTTTCAAAAGAAATGCAGCTCAAACTAGTTTAAGTAGAAGAAGAAATGCACCGAGTCATGTGACAAAATGGAAGGAGATTGGGAACATTGTGCCAGGGAGAGGAATTTAACTGTGACTCTCTCTCTCTCTCTATCTTGTCTCTATTCTTTCTACATGAGGCTTCATTCTTTAAAATCCATTTCCCATGTAGCAAGAATCCTGGCTCCCAGAACTTCCAATCTTACATCTTCCCAGATTTTCCCCCAGTACTTGTTTTTAAAAATCTAAGGAATAGCATCTGCCTGAAACAGGGCACCTCTTGATTCCTTGACTAATCATTATTGTTAAAGAATGAGGCAATCGTGGGCTATGAGGAGGGCTCTAACTGCCAGGACCTGTGAAAACCAACTGGAGGGGAGGGGAAGAGTCTGATAAAGGAGGAAATAAAGAGTCTGCATTCATTACATGTAGTTGCCCATATCCTCTTTTCTGAAATGGTAAGGTACTTAAAAGATTATTGTCTGGGCCACCTTGATGGTACACAAAAATTGTGTTTCGTATAGAGTTCAAAAGATGGAATCAGTGCCTGTGATAAAATCACCACAATTCCATTGACTGTAAGACTTCCCTTGCCCACTTTGGGGTGGTTGGCAGAATAAATGGTAACACAATAAATATGGGTAGGGGTAATCTATAAATGTTCATGGCATACAGTCAGGGCAAAGAAGAGGTAATAAGTGAATTACTTGGGTTAGCTGGAATATACTTTAAAAATTGGTAGGGGTGGGAAGTGGATGTGGCTCAAGTGGTTGGGCTCCCGTCTACCATATGGGAGGCCCTGGGTTCGGTTCCCGAGGCCTCCTGGTGAGGGCAAGCTGGCCCGCGCATGTGGGGCGCTGATGGCCCGCGCCCATGGAGAGTTGGCACAGCAAGATGATGCAACAAAGGGAAACAAGTAGACACAGAGGAAACATGCAGCGAATGGACACAGAAGGCAGACAGCAAGCACAAGCGGCAAGGGGAGGCAGGAATGAATGAATGAATCAATCAATCAATCGATCTTTAAAAAAAAAAATGGCAGGAATGTGTGCTGAACCTTGAAAGCCAAGCGTGTGATCACAAAAGCAGCCCAGGACCAAGGAGGAGGAAACCTCCAAGCATATTTGGAGGAGCACAAGCAATCATGCTTTTTGATGGGAATTGCACGTGATTTCATAGGTGCAGCATTGGGTGAGACCAGGATTCAACCTCAGCACAGCCAGAAGGAAAGGACAGCAGCCTCTCCCAAGGACAAAAGCGGGCCATGCTTGGAATTTGGAGTTAATCCCAAGGGCAATGGAAAGACCTTGAAGGATCCTAGCCAAATTTGTTTTGAAAAATTTCATTCCAGTAACTTCATGGAAAATCAACTAGGACATATATGGGGTGGGAGTACAGAGGTAGGGACATACAACAGAAGACTTTTGAAATTCAAATTCATCATGAATTAGTCATTTTTTCAGGTAAAGGGAATGGGATTGATTAATTTTTTTTTTTTTTTTTCCATTTTGCAAGTCCTTATGGGTGGTCCATTGCCAATCTTGCAAAATTTTTGAGTTGTTTCAAAGGCTTGGATTTTGTTGTTGTTATTCAAAACTTTTTGCTCTTAAGGGCCTGAAAGATCCTCTTTCTCTTCATGTCTTAAAAATTAAAGTGATACACATCCAGTGTAAGTGTGTGTCTGTGATTAGAGACACATTCTTACAATACTGTGAAAATATTACTTTAAATCAGAATGCTGGTTTCATTTCTTTAACTACTTGTGTCCTGTGGGACTTAAGACAGCATAGCAAGAGATTAAAAAAAATAAAAAAATAAAAAAGGAGAGGGAGAAGGGTGGGAAAGAGGGAGGGAGAGAGAGAGAGAAATAAAAACCAGAAAAAAGAAAAAAGAAAACATACTGGATCATGTTATATATAATAGTATAAATACAATAAATACAATAAAAAAGAAATTTAAAAAAGAAATAAAATTGTAAGCTACTACAAATTTATAATTGACTGCAAAAGACATATCCTGCTGTTTAGAGGAAACATGACGTTGTTTTATATTACAAAATTGTGTCACCTAACACTCATCTGGCTAAATTTATATTTTCTTTATAACTAATCATTTAACTGATCTGCCCGTAGAAACATAGTCAGTGCAGCCACAGCAGTTGGTTTTTTATATTTTTAAAAACTTGACAGTGTTTTGCCATTTATGACATTTTAATACTGTGATAATCCGTTGATGTGATCTGGGAGAACCTGCCCAGGACTCACACTAGCCTGGCCCCAGTTCTACCCACAATTTATTACTTGAATTTTTAAATAATTTTACCACTTGTGTCAATTTCCTAACCTATTAAAGAAGCAATTGGCATAGATGAACTCTAAAAATCTCTTCTGCTATTGGGATTCTCAAATTTGTATCATCAGAGCTTGTGAGAACATCGGGTGTTTTCTCAAACTAAAAGCACATGCTGACCTTTACAAAGAAAAATAAATCATCTTCCCACAAGCCCATTTTGTGTAAAAACAGCCTCATCATTCCAGTTAGGGGCATTAAAGGGGTTATTTTAAAGTAGGTCGCCTGTATGGTTTTTTTTTTTCGCCTGTATGTTTTCCTCCAGCTGTTGCTGTATTCAGATGCGGAGCTTTGCTTGTTTCTAAATCCTGGCTCTGTTTCCAGTGTTTCTTGCAGAACAACCTCTTAAAATGATACCATCTCCAATTTCATTGCCACATCACTCAAACTCAATGGGTGGCTTTGTAGTAATATTCCCTGTGTCACTAACTATTTTTCAGAAAAGAAGTAGGTTTTCAGCATTGGAGAAGGCACCTGACTTTTTGACCTGTTCTCTAGTGTGGTATTTAAGGCCAAATTTCTGCATAATACCACCTCAAGTTATTACCACTTCAAAAGAAAAAGTATCAAAAAGGTCAACACTCTTAAGCCATGCATATTTCTGTATAAGGGAAGTTAATGGATACTCATTCTACTAATTCCTTTATTCTTCTCAAGTAAAAATCCTTTCCCCACTCATGTTTGGAATCATTTTTATTTACTTGCCATCAATTGGAAATGATCTCTACTTTGTCCCACTGTGTCATTTCTTTTCAAATTTCAAATCTAAATTCCAACTACCATACGGTTCTCCCAGACACATCTCTGTAAGAGTCAAACTGATCAGACCTGATCTTATTTGTAATGAAAGAAATGCAGATAAAAATATAATGAATTTTAATTTTTACCTTTTTATTGATCTTGACAAATTTATTAGTCCAGGAAATTTATTAATTTTAGCAAAGTTTAATAAATTGACTAATTTATTTTGTGGATGTAATTGTAGAAATAGATACCCTGAGATACTCTTTTTATAAGAAAAAAATCACAATGATCTCTTTGGAAAAAGATGTGGCCTTATACATCAAAATTAAAATATATATATTTGCTATAGTAAAAGTTCTATTATATGAATTTATCATATATATGTATGTCAGGTATAGAATAGGTATAAGGACAACATAAATGCACTTCATGGGTAGTTGATAAAAAGACGTGTTCTTCACACAAACTACTAAGCAAATATTAAAAAGGATGAGGTAGAGCTATATGTGCTGATTAGGAAAATACTCTAGCATAAAACCCAGATGCTGAAGAGAATGGTCTATATGCTCTTATTGTGTGCTAACAGTTTATATAGCCATATGGGTGGATAAATTAAAATGTTTCTAATGATTTACATGTTTAAACTATCCCTGAATGAATAAAAAAGAAATTAACTGGAGTTGTCTTGAGGACTGGAACTGGAAACCTGGCAGACTGGACAAGAGAAAGTCTGTCTTTCCCTTGTCTTGACTTTTGTACAGGATAACTTTTGCCATGTGAAATGATTTCTTTAAACCAATGCCCATGAAAATAAAAGCAAGATAAAAATTAAAACAGATTCTGTCCCTTCCTTGATTACGGTTTCATTTTAGTAATTCTTGTAATTTCAAATTATGCTACATTTTAACTACAGCAGTTCCCAGATCTGCTAGGTGTTTACTCTTTCTTGCTGCCTGAAATGTACTTCATCCATTGTCCCTCCAATTAATACCTCGTTCTCTTTCAGAACCCAGTGCAGTCCTCCACTCCTTTATGCATTAGTTCTTCAATGCTGTTATTATTGTCACAGATGGCATGGGCAGCCTCCCTCAACCTCCATTCTCTTTCCTTCTTGGATAACTTCTATTACTTCAGAGAATGGAAATTTAATAACTCCATTTCCCAGTCCTCTATGCACCTACGTTTTTGAAACAAAGTGGGTTCTGTTAATTAGATGTTCTTGTGTAGAGTTGTAAGTTTTTTCTGTAGTAATGTTGTAATGTTCATCATTCATTCTCCTCTCTCCCTTGAAATCAAAGAAGCACTGAGGTAGCAGTGTCAGTAGTTAGACTCCTGATTTAGCCTTTCTAATTCTAGGACTGCAGCTCTTTTGATATCGGTCCTTAAACTCAGTAGTTTGATAATCTTGTGGTGGGTCACTCAGGGATCAGTTCTTTAGCATTTTAGGAGTCATTTTTAGAGCATATGCTATATACAGAATCATTCATGATTTAATAAACATAATATTGAATGAAAGTATTTAGATATATTAATACATTTTGCATAATTCCGCTACTAGAAAATTTAAAATAGACAACAGATTCTGTCCCTTTCTTGTTTATAGTTTCATTTAGTAATTCTTATCATCTCTAACTACATTACATTGTATACCTCTGTGATAATAGAAGTCAAGATTTTGGCTAACTTTTGCTTGGCTAAGTGGTTCACAAGGGAGACCCTCAGAGGTTGTTGATGTCCATTTTTAATCTCTGTGGATATATATTTGTTCATTAATTAAATTCAATGAATTGCACCACTGGTAATTTGGGTCCTTTTCTATAGGCAAAATTATATTTTAAGAAATAAAAACTTTACTTAAAAATGCACATTTGATCAGATCAAATCACTTTGCTATATATTTGACTTGGCCTGGAATGTGCATAAGGTGCTGGTGAAATATTTTTGATAATGGAGATGTAAAAAGAGTGAAAAGTTATATGCTATCCCACCATCTCTGGATCACTCACCTCTCTACTCTAATGCAAGAGAGAAATAAAAGTATCTTGCTTTTGGAATATAAAACATTTTCTTGACTAAAATGCCTAGAGTGAGCATTTCTTGCTCTGAACCCTAAATTAAAAGATCAATGTTTGTCAAGGAGATGACCTTTCAACATAACCTTTTTGCCTATTACAATACATTTTAAAGCAAACCTTAATATACCTGTCTGTTTCCCCAGAATATTCTGTTATTTTAAGCATTCAAAGAGTAGACCAAGCTTATATCACTAGCCTTAACTGTGAAACATAGATACTATATAATGAATAAATGCTTAACTGCATTTTAGTTAGGGACTAACATTGCTATATTATCTGTGAATAAACAGAGATTCAGAGCAGTTAAGCTTTCTCATCTAATAACTCACAAACACATAATTGTACAAAAGAGCTCCTAATTCAAGAGCTGATAATCTTAACTACTATGTAATACTTTTATACTAGTTGTGACATCTCTGCTCTTTTGATTTGTGTTAAGCCATTTATGTTTAAGGCAATTATTGCTATGTTAATACTCAAGTTTGCCATTTTATTATTTGCTTTCTATGTGTTTTCCCACATTCTCATTCCTCTTTTTCTCTCCAATCTTGACTTAGTTATGATATTTTTGGATGTATCTTTTTGTATACTTTTTGCAGTGGCTGCTCTGGGTACTATAATATTTTTATGTGACTTATAATAGTTTGTTATCATCATGTTGCCTCTTCAAATGAATAATGGAAACCTCACTTCTGTTGTGGCCCCTTTATATTTCCCACTATCAAATTGCTTGTGTATTCAATCATGTTACTATTTTTTAATTCAATTACAAAAGTTGATTTATGTAATGCATGAGTAAAAAGAAATTTTATTTTATATGCCCGTATTTCTCTGCTCTTTCTATTGTTTCTTCTTCCTTCTCCGTGCTCCTAGGTTCTTTCTTTTAATATCCCCTTTCTTTTTTGAAAAATATTATTTAGTTCATCTTTAAGGATAGGAATGTTAACAACATATTCTCTTAGTTTTCCTTCATCTAAGAATGGTTTTTATTTCCCTTTAATTGCTGATGGATACTATTGCTGGATATAGAAATCACAATGAACAGTTCTTTGCTTTTAGCACATGAAAAATATTGTGTCAATTCTTTCTGGTCGCCTTGATTTTAGATGAGAAATCCAATTTCATTCACATAGATATCCTCCTATAGGTAATGAGTCATTTCTTTCTGACTACATTCAAAATTTATTTATTTATTTTTTTTAGTTTTCAAAAGTTTAATTTTGATGTGTTGTAGCATGTATTTCTTTGGGATTAACTTAGCTTAGTGTGTGATGTTTGCCAGATTGTGAAGTTGTCAATCATTATTTCTTTAAATACTCAATCAGCCCCACTATCATTTTCCTCTCTTTCTGGGACTTCACTGATATAACTATACTACCTTCTGTTATTGCCCATATATCTCTGAGGCTCTTTTCTTTTCTTTTTTCTCATCTTTTCTCTCTCCGTTGTTCAGACTGAGTGAATATTGTTCTCAATTCACTGTCTTCTCTCATCTCTACCCTAATATTGAGGCTACTAAGTGAAGTATTTAAGTTGTTTTTATGGTTTTTTGCAACTCTATTTACAACTTTCTGGTTGGTAAGTTTTAATAACCTCTATTTCCTTGTTGAGAATTTTCTCTTTTTTTTCATTCTTTAAAGAGAATTTTTAGTTGATTGCTGAAGTATTTTTGTAATGGTTGTTTTAAATTCTTTGTCACATAATTCTAACATCTGATTCTTTTTTTGTGTTAGCATAGCTTCACTATCTTTTTTTCATTCTAGTTGTGATTTTATTGGTTATTGGTATGGCAGCTGCCTCTTTTGTTTGCTTGTTTGTTTATTAGAGAAATTATGGGTTTACAGAACAATCATGCATAAAACACAGGGTTTGCATAGGTCACCCTATTATGATCACATTGCCATGGTGTGATACATTTGTTACAATTAATAAAAGCATGTTTTTATAATTGTACTATTAACTATAATCCATAGTTAAACTTAGGGTTCACTGTTTGTATTATAAAGATCCAATTTTAAAAATTATTCTAGTACCATATATGTAAACTATATTTCCTCCATTTTAACCATATCTAGATATATATTTTAGTGCTGTTAATTATGTTCACAAGGTTGTGCTACCATCACCACCATCCAGTACCAAAATATCTCCTTCATTCCATATAGGAGCCCTGTACATGTTAAGCATCAACTTCTCATTCCCTTTTCCACCTCAATCCCTGGAAACCTATATTCTAGATTCTGACTATATGAGTTTGCTTATTCTAATTATTTCCTATCAGTGAGATCATATAACACTTGTACTTTTGTGTCTGGCTTATTTCACTCAACATGATGTTATCAAGGTTCATCCATGTTGTCACACATATCAGAACTTCATTCCTTTTTTTACAGCTGAATAATATTCCATTGCATGCACATACCCAGTTTTGTTTATTCATTGACTGATAGACATTTGGGCTGCTTTCATCTTTTAGCAACAGTGTATACTGCCACTATGAACATCGGTATGTGAATATCTGTTTGAGACCCTGCTTTCAATTCTTTGGGGTATATAGCTAGAAGTGGGGTTGCCGGGTCATATGGCATTGTATACTTAACTTTCTGAGGGACTGCCAAATTTTCTTCCACAGTGGCTGCTCCATTTTACATCCCCACCAGTAATGAGTGGGTGTTCTTATTTATTCAATCTTGTAATTTTCTATTTTTTAAATTGTATCTATTCTAGTGGGTGTGAAATGGTATCTAATTGTGGTTTTGATTTGCATTTTCCTAATGCAGAGGTTCTTAACCTTTTTTTGTTCCACAGACCCCTTTGCCAGTAATGTGAAAACCACAGACCCCTTAAAAAGTCCACACTATACTGTGTATTATTTAATAAATATATCACACCCACACCAACATGTCCCCACAAGAATAATGTTTTTTTGAATTTCAATTCAAGCTCATGGACCCCTTGTTAAGAACCCCTGTCTTAATGGCTAATGATGTTGAGCATCTTTTCATGTGCTTTCTGGCTATTTGAATAACTTCTTTAGAGAAATGGAAGCATACGTCCAGATTTTTAAACTTATTGCAAGCTGACAGTAAGCAAAAAAGTCTGGTACTAGCACAAGGACAGACATACAGGCCAATGGAATCAATTTGAGAGCTCAGAAATCAACCCTCACATTTACGGCCAACTGATTTTTGACAAGGGGGCAAAGACCACTCATTGGAGAAAGAATAGTCTCTTCAACAAATGGTGCCAAGAAGACTGGATCTCCATTTGTAAAAGAATGAAGGTGAAACCCCACCTCGCACCATCTACAAAAATTAACTCAAAATGGATCAAAGACTTATAAATAAGGTCCAGAACTATAAAACTCCTAGAAGAAAACATAGGGAAACATATTAAGGACCTTGTGTTAGACCATGGTTTCTTAGACTTTACAACCAAAACACAAACAATAAATGAAAAAATAAATAAATGGTACCTCATCAAAATTTAAAACTTTTGCACCTCAAAGGACTTTATCATAAAAATAAAATGGCAATCTACACAAAGGAAGAAAATATTTGAAAACCTTATATCCAATAAGGAATTAAAATCCAAAATATATAGAGAAATCCTTGAACTCAACAACACAAAGACAAACAACTCAATCATAAATGAGCAAGACAGATATTTTTTATTGTGTCCTCGACATATTTTTCATTGTTAGGTGACCCTATTTTTTTTTATATATTAGCAAGTATTTTCATATTTAAGTTTAGCACACAAGTCTTGGCCTACTTTTGTTGGCTGTGTTTCTAGTGGCAGTTTAATTTTCAACACTTTATGGCAAAATTTTGTCTTGCATGGCTAGATAACCAGAACAGAGACAGTATCTTCCTTACCTTATGATACTAATTTTGAGTTTGTATTTTTATTTCCTGGCTTCCTACATTGTGTTTTTTCCCTCAGAGTTCTGTTTTCTCTATGTCTACTTTCCATGTTGGTAATTTTTTCCTCATGTATCTGGAAATACTTCTATATTCATCATTAATCAAGAATAAGACACTAGAGTCAGATTGGACCCTCTATGGGATGAGAATTTGCTGACAGATGGTCTATTATGTAGGAATTTAAAAATATATATTTTTTATTTATTTTTAAAAGATACTTAGATTACATACTATGTTGCATAAAAAAATATTTATATTTTTCCCATATGCCCCACTCACCAGACCTCCCACTTATCCCCACACTAACAACTTCTTTCATTAGTGTGATATATTCACTGCAATTGATGAACACATTTTGGAGCATTGCCACAAAGCATGGACTATAGTTTACATTGTAGTTTACACTCTCTCCCACTCAATTCTGTAGGTTATGGCAGGATATATAATGGCCTGTATCTGTCACCACAATGTCATCCCGATCAATTCCAAGTCCCCAAAATGGCCCCATATTACGCTTCTTTTTCCCTCTCCCTGACTTCAGCACCTCCAGTGCCCACTGCCTCCACATCAATGGTATAATTTCTTCCATTGCTAGAATCACAATAAGTCTATAGTAGAACAACAGTAAATGTACTCTAGTCCGTATTTTATCCCCCAATCCTGAGGATTCTGGGATAGTGATGCCCACTCCACCTCTAATTGAGAGGGGACTATGATCCCATATGGCTGATGGGGCTCCTGAGGGCTCTGGAGGCACCCGCGTCCTGTGGCCATGACGGATAGCTCATGCAGGAATTTTGAGCTCCTCTATGGTGCTCTGGCCCCTGAGTCCAAGCTGTCCCTCGTTAAGTTTCTCTGTAGAATAAACTTTTGTTCTCTGCCATGCTAGGGGGAAAGAACTGGGGTTCTAATTACTCTTTATTCAAAATGTAAATAATTTCCCATATTTTCAGACTTATCTTTAGCTATGCTGCCCTGCCCTGATTAACTAATGTTCTGATTCTTGCTGCTTCTGAGGGTTTGTGCTAGAATCTTCATGCTCTTCTTTAGCATCCCCTCTCCAGCCTCATCTCTTTTTTCTCCTCTGCTAAGATATTGCTCAACCACTTGACCATTCATGTATATATACATGCACCAATTGTTGCATATTCAATGCCCTTAGTCTGTATGGATTTATATCATTTTTGTCCATTAGAAATCATTATAGTGTATTCTCAGTGTGGACATCAATTCACTACGTTTAACCAATAATCTCCTACATGTTTGTATATACCAAAGATTATTTCCCAAAAATCACTATTTTGACTTTAGACACAAGACAAAATATTATTGTGTATTAAAAACAATTTAGTATGTCTGAGCAAAGATAAAATAAGTGCAAGAATCCTTGACTGTGGTAAGTGTGTAAAATGCATATATGTAATGCATATAATATTGAATTTCCTTGCACTTATCATAAAGAGTAAAACGTGATAAAAATATGAATAAAAAATTAAAGTAGACCAATGTTTGTGTAACAAATGACTGTTGCTATAAATGATACAGAAGAAAAAAAAATTATGGCATGGTCTTCTTCTGAGTGAAGATGGTAGCATTATAAAGGATACAATCAATTATATGCCTGAAGTAAATAAATTTATAAATATAGAGGCACGTTTCATATGGTAACACTCAAAGTAAGCTAATAGTGTAATTCCAGAAAGGTTAATGCTATAATATGTCTGTAAAGCCTATCCTATCAGTTGGAGAACATCTATGAATGATAACATTTCATGACAGAATGGGAGAAAGATTGCCAGCTTGATGAATTATTAATAGCTTTTGGGCTCTGGCTACAAAAAGCACAATAAGATATTTTATTACAGTTGTTAATATTTATCTAAATGTGTCTTATCTGAATACTCATTCCTCTAATATAGAAAAATATTGATTTACTTATCACAGCATGTTTTATATTTTTTTAAAAACCTACTATATTGAAAACTTCAAAAAATATGGAATCATTTCTTTAGCAAAATGCTCAACTCAGGGTTAAGAGATGGCTGTTTATTTTTGTTTGGAAAGAAATTGAGAGTCTTCTAGGCACACAGATATTGTGTAAAGTCACACTACATGGTTCAAGATAGAGCTTGGAAAATTGGAATTCAGAATATATAAGTTTTGGCCCTGCTTCTGCCAGTGGCTCCTTATGTGAACTTGAGCAAGCCTCTTTATTTCATTACCTGTAAGAGAAATTGGGCTAGTTATTTCTAAATTTCATCTGACTCTGTATTCTAAGATTTATGTATGTTGATAACATTTCCCATATCTAGAAGAGCATCAAACCCTTCTAAGCTCCCTTAATGAATTGCAATAGAAACATTTAATTAGGCATATATTCTCCTTTCATGTTATGCAACATATATGGAGTGGAAAATTGACAGAACATCATGAAGGACATAATGACCAGTGTACCTCTGGCTCTGATCTGGAAAAACAATAAAATAATAGTCATTAAACTTCTTTATCTTGTCAATGTACGTTATCTGCTAGCCAGTGACCCAAACCTTGTTGAAATTGATGACGTACTGACCATTAGTGTTGTTGAAATATTTATAGACATTACTCCTCCTCATAAAATAACTACATAGTAGTGACATAGTGATCAATAGGCATCTAATCATCTAATTGTTCCTTCTCAAGTGCATTGTTGGAGTGTAGAGTAAGAACTAAACTATTATTAAAGATTTTTAGTGCCTCTCTGTCTCCTGCTATATCCTTTGAATGTGTTTCAGTGCTTGGTGCAAATGGGAAAATGAGGACATTGATTGAGAAGAACTCGTGTTCCTGGGCAAATAAGGGGTTATTATTTAGGTTAGTTTGTATTATTTAGGCTTGATTAAAGTGGCTAATAAATCAGTCCATCGATTATCTCTCTGAAGAAGTTTTCAGATATAAGATGCATTTCTAAGGAAGGTCTAGGGACTAATGTATGAAAGTCAAACCTAGCTTTCTTTGGGCTTCTTTATACTCATGGAAGAAGCCTTACAGTGTTAACACAGTGTATCGAGTTCTGCCAGCCCGCCCTAGTTGGTGATATGTAACAATAACACAACATTGAGCAAATGGTTTGTCTCTCTGAGACGTAGCATTCACCTTGTTAAATGGGAAAAGTTATTGCTTGCTGATTGAGAAGAGGATCTGTACCAAAAGGCCATTGAATTCATTTTAAATTTCAGAGTCAATTGTTATTTTTACATCTGCCATGGCCTCCCTTGTTAAGACTTGTGAGAACTCCTGTGGAAGTCTGTCCTGGCCAAAGATGAGAGCACTGAACTTTTTCTTCACATTTTATGTTACATATCTAATACTAGAAGCAATCATTTTTGCATACCAATAATCATTATCAAAAATAACATGACTATAGATGCAAGGGTCTATTTCTGAATTCTCGATTTGGTTCCATTGGTCGATGTGTCTGTCTTTATGCTAGAACCATGCCGTTTTTACCACTGTAGCTAAGTAATATGCTTTAAAGTCCGGAAGTGAGAGTCCTCCAACTTTGTTCATTTTAGTTTTCATTTTCATTCATTTTAGTAAAATAAGAAAATGCCAGAAATTATTTTAAAATGCTCATAATCCTTGCACTCAAAACTTAACCATTTTTGGTGTTTAAATCACTAAAATTTTTTCAGTGCATGTGTACATATTATTCTGTTTCCAAATGAAGTTGCATTAGTCAATTTGAGTTTTAATTTAACCATATATAATGAACATTATTTGATGGCAATAATTTAAACATCATTTACATTCTAGTATATCAATTGTACCATGCTAAATTTACCCAAACTTGTATTGCTTGACATTAAAATTATTCCTGGATTTTCCCAGTTATAAATTATAACTTGCATTGCTATTGAGGAATAATTAGCAATTCAATACAACAATAATAATTATTGTAATAAACTGCACACATTTCAAGTGTTTGAGATGAGTTGTTTTATTTTTCCCATGTAGCATTATAGTCTAAACTTTTTCTTCTCTCCCTAAAATTTTTTCCCACTTTTTTTATTTTCTAAAAGATACTTCAATTACATAAATGTTACAGAGAATATATAGGGGATTCCCACAAGCCCCACTCCCCACACCTCCCACATTTTCCCACATTAGCAACATCTTTCATCAGTGTAGTACATTCATTGCAATTGATAAACACATTTTGGAGCATTGCACTAAGCATGGATTATAGTTTACATTGTAGTTTATACTCTGTCCCATTCGACTCTGTAGGTAATGGCTGGATACATAATGGCTTCTATTTGTCATTGTAACGTCATTTCAGATGATTCCCAAGTCCCAAAAATGCCTCCTTATTACACCTTTTTTCTGTCTCCCTAACTCCAGAAAATCCATGGGTCATTGTCACCACAACAATGGTATTTCTTCCACTGCTAAAATAACAAGTAGTCTATAGTAGAATACTAGTAAGTTTATTTTAGTCCATAGTTCCTTTCCCAATACTGAGGACTCTGGGATGATGATGCCCACTCCACCATTAATTGAGGGGGACTTCAATCCCACACATCTGATAGATGGGAATCTCTTGCTTGCAGTTGCAGGCACTCTCGGTTCCTTGGTATGTTGTTTGTCTATCATCTCCTCCCTGTTAGTTGTCCTGGGTGAGTCCTTTGAACTGGAGAGTAAGTGTTGCAATTCCGGTAAGATTCAGGGCTCAGCTGGCACATGCACAACTCAAAGATTTAAGTCTCTTGGATGTACACCTCTCAACTCTAGTACTAATTATAGGTTCAAATAGAAGGACAGAAGAGTCACACATAGGGAAACCACAGCTGAATCTAACTCAGTCACACTGGGGAGCATAAATACCAGATTAGGGCCCACTGGCAAGGGGGCAAATTCCTAAGTTGTCTGTTCTAACAGTAGTATCTGGATGTCTCCATATCCCTGAGGAGCTTCGCTATATGGGGTCATATCTACTTTGTCTGTCAATGAGATCCTGTTGAGATGTGCATAAGCGCTACCTCTGGGATGGCCTCCCAACTCACTTTGAATTCTCTTAGCCACATAAACTCATTTGTGTTTGTCTTTTTCCCCTTTTGGTCAAGGTGTTTTTGTTTTTGTTTTTTGTTTTTTGTTTTTTGTTTTTCTGGATGCATTGCTTGTTGATACTTGGTAGCAATCTCTCGGTGCTGGGGAGGCTCATTCCCAGGAGTCATGTCCCACACTGGGGGGAAGTGATTACTTTTATATGCTGAGTTCAGCTTAGAGAGAGGTCACATTTGAGCAACAAGCAGGCTCCCTATAGGTAACTCTTAGGTACCCTATGTCACTAGGCTAAATTTCAATTTCAAGAGCAAAGGCTCATAAGCATAGTCATCAATACCAAGGGTCCTTCAATGGAACATCTTCCTTCACAAGTCATTGTTTGTCCTTGGGGCATTCTTGTTGTTCCATTAGAGAATGTGGCAGAGCCCCCCCAGTTGGGAATTTGATATTTTTTGGTTATTGTGTGAATCTCCAACTACCATGACAATGTCCCATGAACATGTGAACATATTTATATGCCTTATATGTATATTCAGGTGAACTTCCTCCCACGTATCCCCCCTCACTGACACCCCACACGAATGATCCTCCCCTGTCACAGTTGTAACCCTTCTGTGATCTAAAACTTCTTCGAGATGATGAATTTTGATATATGTACACAACAGTGAAATCATTACCACAGCCAGGATAATGAATATATCAATTACAAAGATTTCCTCATGACCCTTTGTAATCTCTCCCTCCTGCTCTTCCACATCCATCCTTCCTCAGGCAACTGCTGATCTGCTTTCGGCACAATAATTTTCATTTTTTAGAGTTTTATATAAATGCAACCATATAGTCTGTACTCTTTATTTTCTGACATCTTTTATTCCTTAAGATTATTTTTTTATCATCCAAGAGGCTGAGTATAGCAATATTTTATTTATTTTTTATTTCAGAATAGTATTCCTTTGTAGGTATATACCTACAAAATAGATCTTTATTTATAGATCTATTGATATGCAGGTAGGTTATTTTAAGTTTGAGGCTAAATAAAGCTGCATGAACATATGTATGAAAGAATGTAAGTTCTGATTCTTTTCTCTTGGTTGAATTCCTAAGAGTTGAATGGCTGGGCCATATAACAGTTGTGTGTATAACTTTTAGAAACCAGCAAACTGCCAAAATGGTTGTTCCATTTTGCATTCCCACCAATATTATATGAGAGTTCCAGTTGCTCTACATGACTTCCAACACTTAATATGATCAGACTTTTACTTTTAGCTATTCTAATAGCTGTGTAGTAGCATCTCGTTGTGGTTTTAATTTGCATTTCCCCAATGATTAAGAATTTGATTATGTTTTCTTGTGATTAGTTGGCATCAATATATCTCTGGTGAAATGTTTTTCCATATATTTTGTTCATTTTGGAAATTGGGTTATATGTTTTGGTCTTGTTGAATTTTGAGAGTTCATATATATATATATAGGACACAAGTCCTTTAGCAGATAATTTGCAGATTTTTTCCCCCCAATATGTGGTCTTTGATTCTTCTCACTATGTCTCTTGAAAAACAGAGGTTTTTTATTTTGATGAAGTACAATATATTTATATTTCTTTCAGGGATCATTCCTTTGATGTCATATCTAAAAATTGTTGCCTAACTCAAAATCAGTTGTTGTTCTAATTTAATTTGATGCTAAGATAGGAAATTATTCTCTTGATACTGTAGTTTTACGATAATTATTGAAGTCAGGTAATGTAAGTCAACCAACTTTGATCTTTTTTATAAACTCAAAAGTGATTTGGATTTTCTACGTCCTTTGCATTTCCATATGAGTTTAGAATATGCTTGAGCATTTCTCCAAAAAAAAAAAACCAGTTGACAATAAAATGGAATGCACTAAATCTACAGACTGATTGAGATGAACTGGCATATTAATAATATCTCTCCATTTATTTAGCTCATCTTTAACTTTTCTCAGCAATAATTTGTAGCTTTTGGTGTACAGGTCTTGTAACTTTTGTCAGATTAATTACTAAGTATTTTGTACTTTTATAAAATTGTAAATGAAAATTTTTAATTTCAAATTCTGGTTAGTAATTGCTACTACATAGAAAATCAATTTGATTTTTCAAGCAATCTTATATCCTTCAACCTTGATAAACTCTCTTATTATTTCTAGTAGTTTCTTTGTAGAGTCCATTGGATATTCTATATTTATAAACATATATTTAAATAAAGATAGTTTTGCTTATTTTTTACTAATATGGATGCTCTTAATCTTTTTTCTGACCTTATTGTATAACTTCCAATATAATGTTGAATAAAAGTAGTGAGAACAGATGTCATTTTCCTGTTTTTTTTCTTAGGGAGAAAGCATTTTATATAGGATGTTCCCTTCTAGTTCTAGTTTGCTGAGACTTTACCAGGACAGATAGTGAGTTTTTCCAAATGTTTAGTGGTAAACTGGCATTCCTGAGTTAAACCCTATTTAGTCATTTTGCATATTGTTAGATTTGACATGCTAATTTTTTTTTCAGTATTTTCCAATCAATATTCTTGAGGGATTTTGGTCTCCTCTTTCTTTTCTTTGTTTTTTTTTTTTTTTCATCATTATAAATTGACTTATATTTACTTTTTATATAAATGGAATCATACAATATGTTACACAATATTTTGATATCAGAGTAATGCTAGCTTTATAAAAGAAGTTGGGGAATATTCACTCTTCTTCAAATTTCTAGAAGGATTTTTGTAGAGTTGATGCTATTTCTTTCTTAAATGTTTGGTGGAATTTACTAGATAGTTCATCTAGATTTGGAGGCTTCCTTTTTGAAAGATTTTTACCTTTTTAGGATTATAGTATACATTTTTTTTATTATTATTATGGGTAAAAATCAAAATTCTCACAATACATACAAACATTTGTAAAATGATATATAAATATATATGCATATATGTGTATTTGCTTACAAAAATGTTATTTATATATATATATACATATATTTTAAGAGGTGCTTAGATTACCTAAAATATTACACGGAACCCACTGGGATTCCCATGTTGCCCACCTCCCACACCTCCCACCACATCCCACACAAACATCTCCCACAGTGTGGCCCACCACCCTCAATGAACTTACACATCCTGGAGCCTTGCCACCAACCATAGACCACAGTTCACACTGTAGACCACACTCTCTCCCACACAGTTCTGAGTGGTGTGTGCTGATTTAAAATGGCCTACATCCATTGCCACAACAGTACTCAGGACAACCTCCAACTCCCAAAGAAGCCCCTGTATTTCAACTGCTCATCCCCTCCCTACCCAAAAACTGTCAAGTGGCCACTGGCTCCACCTCATTGTTATAATTTCTTGCATTGCAAGAATCACCATATGTGAGCAAGAGAATACCATCAAGTCCATTCTAGTCCATAGTTCTTCCCCCAATCCAGAGGTGACTGGGATGGTGATGTCCACTCCAACTCCAAGTGAGAGAGGGCTTATATCCCATGGATATGGTGGGTGGGATGATCCTGCCTACAGATGCAGGCCCTCTCCATTCCCTGGGATGGCCATTTCCCATCATTGTCTCCTCACCAGGTGACTTGGATGAGTCCATTGAGCTGTAGGGTAGGAGTTGCAGCTCCACCTAGATTTCATGCACACCTGGCACGTAGGTAGGCGGGAGGCTCCAGTCTCTGGAAGTATACCTAAGAAACTCCAGCATCACATATAGTATACATTTTTAATTAATCACAATCTCTCTTCAGATGATATCCCACTTCATGTGTCATATAATATCCATACAATACTGTACTGCATTTTCTTATTCTGGCCTTTTTACTAATTCTGGTATAGAGTATACTTATCCATATGTCATAAATTCTATTTTTCTGATGTCTTTATTAACAGTCAATTATCTATAAAGAACTGGAAATGATAAGAAAACTCACATACTTAGCCAAGTAGTTACTTTTTCCTGGGTTTATCATTCTTTTGTCTAGTTTTAGATTTCCATCAGGCATCATTTTCTTTCTTCCTAAAGGACTTATTTTAACACTTCTTATAGTCCAGGTCTGCTGGTAATGGATTCTTTCAGCTTTTTATACCTGAAAATATCTATTCCATCTTTGTTTTGAAAGATACTTTCACTGGTATAGAACTCCAGTTTAACACTTTTTTTTTCTTTCATTACTTTAAATATTTTGCTCCAATGTCTTTTCACTTGCCTTGTTTCTGACAAGAAAGCTGCTGCTGTTGCACATATATATATTTTCCTCAATAAGTAATAGGTCTTTTTTTCCTATGGCTCCTTTAAGATTTTCCCTTTCTAACTGTTATTTGAAGAAGTCTGATTATGACATGCCTTGATATTACTTTTGCTCAAATTTCTTATACTTGGAGTTCAGTAAGCTCATTAGGTCTGTGAGATTATAGTTTTCATCAAATTTGTAAAATTTTCAGCCATTTTTCTTGAAATATTTCTGTCACTCACAGCTTTTTCATAGATTCCAATTACATGTAGATTAGGTCCCTGGAAGTTGTTCCATAGCTCACTGGTGTTCTTTTCATTTTCTTTTGAAAAATCATCTTTTTTCTCCCTCTAAGTTTCATTTTCTACAGTTGTTATTGCTGCTTTGGGTATCTTCTCTCTCTTCTATGTCTCCCTGAACTTTTGAACATATGGAATACAATTATAATAATTACTTGTATACCCTTCTTTGGTTTTCTAGCTTCTGTGGCAGTCTGGGCTGGTTTCATTCTTCACAATGGATTTTATTTTCCTGATTCTTTTCATGTCTGTCATACTTGATAGGCAGACATTGTGAATTTTACCTTGTTTGTTCTATTAGTTTGTTTTTTTTTGTTGTTTTTTTTTTTTTGGCATTACTTTAATTGTTCATGAGCTTTGTTCTGGGACACAAGTAAATTATTTGGAAACACTTTTGTCTGTTTGGATCTTGCCTTTAAGATTCTTTCGGAAAAGCCAGAGCTGTGTTTAGTCTGGGCAAAATGTTTCCCACCTCCTGAGAAGGGCTGAGACGAGAGCGAGGCAAGGGAGGCACTCAGGAGCAAGCTCTAAGGAGACACTCACTTCCAGTGCTGCTCCTGTACTTGCGTGACCCAGAAAGTGAGTGCCTCCTTATATTTTGCTCCCTGGGTGTCTCCTCTCTGTCACCATGGCCTCAGCACTGCCTCCGTGTACTTTATCCTCTGCCCCCTGAATTGTAAGATGTTCCAGTCAGCCTGATGGGAGCAGGGGCTCTTCCCAGATCTGTGTGAGCTTTAGGCACTGTTCCCTCTACCTCTCTCAGGCATCTCTTTCTATGGCCAGTTTCCTCATGCGCCTGTACCTAGCTGTACTCTGCTGATATTCAAAGGGGGTCTTCCACAGTGGTCCAGAGTTCTCTTCCTGTGCATTTCTCAATCGTCACTACTCTGTCCTGCCAACGTTTGCTCTCTTGGCTCTGTCTTCTCCCCCATTTATCTTCTGAGTTCTGCCTCGGTTGCAGTGGCTTGCACCACAGTCTAGAAATTCATCCTAAACCAGTAAGCTGGGAGTAATCCCAGGATTCACCTTATTTATTTCCCACATCTCAATCATCACTGCCATTCGTTGCCTGGTGTCTATTGTCATGAAAACCACGGTGTCATATATTTTGTCCAGGATGTTAGCATTGTTATTGAATCAGGTGGGGGAGGGCAACTGTTTCAGAGAGAAGTACCTTATAGATGGTGCTCTAAATAACATATTTATGTTTATATTTTTCTGAAAATTTTTGTTATAGATAGTGGACTTGTGTTTTCTGGAAGAGATCAATGCCACACTGAAAGCTTGCCAAATATGCCATCTTCTTTTGAGTTAAGATTTTTGTATATGCCCTGTGCTGGGGTAACCCCTCTGAGGATAAGACAAGAGGTTTGGCAAAAATGAACACTCTAAACCAAATATTTTGTACAAGTCATTGCTTATCTCCATGTAATCTCAGCAAAGCACACCAACTTACATCAAGCTGGAAGATGTTTACGGAGCATGGTTTCTTGAGTCTACACAAATCCTCATGGGGGAGCAGATGGGCAGTGATGTTTTTCTCACTATAAGAGTGAAGTCGTTCCAGTTCAGAGGGAACCCTAAGTAGAGACATTTCACATCTATTTTATCCTTCACCATTTCACCCTGAATGGCCAACATAGTTAGCTTTCGTGGTGGCCAAATTGGCTGTTAACAAGCACTGTCACCCACATCTAATGTGTACGTTCTTGGTGTGATTTGTTACTCTACCTCCAGCACCATCTTGCTACATTGACCACAGGTTATGCAGTAATGACCAGGCATCATGGAAGTGTAGTCCCATTGCAACTATGAAGTGATGATGAATCTTTGGATGCATCCAATGAGTTTAAGACCTTCAGCAGTCAATGGAGATGATGCTGGGCTGCCAGAGCTTGGTCCAAGAAATAGGACTTAACTGAATGGCCACTGCCTTAAGGCTATCCAGCAGTCTGTGAGCTTCCCTGTCAGGAAATAAATGCTCAACCTTATAAAATACAGTGCAGGGTAATTGTTCACAAGGTCAGATGATCTCTCAAGGAGTTTGAACTTGAGGTACACAACTAGATAATTAGAGGCAGCAGGTGCAGCAGAAATAGAGAAAGAGCAACTGGCCAGCACAATGACTTTCTGCATGGGATCAGAGAGCAAAGGAGCCCATTGATGCATGGATAGAGAAATAATATGGGGACATTGTGTTGTGGGCTCTGCTTTACCTACCACTTACTGGGTGGTGGTTGAGACTGTTTGCAGTAAAGAAGAACTTTCTCACTTTCATGTGTGTCTTATAATAAAAATAATAAATTTGCAGTCATAATCTTGGTATGTTTCTTTACTTCGTAAGATTCATAATTTCACACCTGTTTTTGTCCTTCTTTCCCTGAAAAATAGAGATTGCCCAAATCATATTTTCTGATTCTCAGTACCAGGACCTTGTACATGGGAAGCAGGCACTCAACCACTTAGCTACATGCACTCTCTAAACTACTTCTTGTCTGCTATGTTTTCCATAGAGAATCCGTAGTGTTTTCTTTGTTTCCTCCTCCCTAATTTATTCCTGTTTAAAAGTTTAATGCTCAACCAATGCTTAGTATTTTTCTCATTAAGGGGAAGAATGGTGCTCCTTTGGATCCTTCCATGTTCCTTTCATATATTATGAGAAATTTCCTAATAGATAACAAGGCTGAAATAATTTTCACTCTCGTCTATCCATGTGTAGGAAAGATGAATCAAGCTAAAATCCTATGCACTTCACACAGGAAGCATGTCTTTTTGTAGACACATTGTGAAATTTGTAGAGAGAACAATTTTGCTAAGAATCACGCCCTTTGTGGCTAGCAAAATTTGTCACTCAGCACAGGTCATTCTCTAACCTGCTGCAGTACGGGGCTTGTCTAAGCACCTTTCCTCCAGCTTTCCAACAGTGAGTTGGCAACACCTTAGCTTCTCATGCTAAAACAGCTTTTAGGGCAGAGTATGCATTCTATCAACACTCCTTGAATTAATAAATGAATCAATACAGATCATCTTCCTTTTTTACATTTAAATCACTTAAAGGGTACCCAAGGTTTATATTTATTTCATTATCCTTATTGGAGACATGCTTTTATTCATTCAATATGTTCTTTATTATTTCTAATTACTAATGTGAATGAGGAAAATTTTATTTAAGTCAACTCGGGAAAGTCTAATGATAGACAATGATTCTAGAAAAAAAATGTGTGATAAGCTTTTTGGAGCACATTTAAGTACCTTAAGAACAGAAGTACCTACCAAAAGGTAATGCCTGTTTATTCCTTCTTCCAATTTTGAGAATGTATCCTGAAATAGCAAAAGGATATTTTTACAATATTGTCAACAAGTCTTAGAAGGCAGAGTCTTAGAAATTAGGCCATTTCATAAATGTCTTCTATGGATACATCCTATCATCAACTTCCTATTCTCAGGAACAGGGACCAGCTTTTTACATCCTCCATATTATTGAATTTAGGGCTTAGTGCTATGTTGTAGCAGTTCTCTTTGATTTTAAAGTCTCTGAGTTTCTAATCTTGGCCCTTGGCGCAGGTATGGGGTCCTGATGAAGCCCTCACCTTCCAAAGTTTGACTGCCTGGGTTTTAATCTCAAGCTCTTCTTCTGAATAATTTTTTGTCCTTAGGAAACTTACATATATTCTCTACACATCAATCATATTAGTTACTGTTATTATTGTTACTATTTTGCTATCACCATACTCATTATCATCATCTGCTTTCTTTCCTACCAGAGGAAGAAAGGCATTGCCATTGTTTGCAGACTGATGTGCAAACTTCACAAATCCTGTGTGGACTCTGCTGTGCCACCTCCTCAACTCCTATTTTCAAATATGTTCTAGTTTGCTACACTACTGAAATCAATATAACAGAAATGGGTTGGCTTATAACAATGGAAAAGTATTAGCTTAGAATCTTACAGTTTTGAGGCTATGAAAAATGTCCAAATCAAGGAACATTAAGGCAATGCTTTCTTCCTGATTTCTAATTGTGACAATCCTGGACACCTGTCATATGGCAAAGCATATGGTGGCATCTGCCAGTCTCTCCCTTCTCCTCTGGGTTTCCTTGCTTTCTGCTTCTGGCTTCCGTGCCTTTATATTCTGCTTCCAGGGCTTCCTCTCTGTTTGTCTGAATTTCATTTTCTTATAAAGGATTGTAGTAAGAAGAGTAAGACCCAGCCTGAATGAGATGGGTCACATCCTAAGTTATCTTATTCACCAAAAGTTCTTACTTATGATAGATCCACACCCACAGGAATGGATTAACTTTAAGAACCTACTCTTCTGGGATCCATACAGATTCAAACCATCACACACACCCATAGTCCACTTCCATGAATTCCAGACATCTGATTTATCTTTGCTCTAAGACAAATGAACAGATTCATGGGCCATGTCCTTTCCTAGTAGATCATGCTAAAATAAGAAAATAAATATGTTTCTTTTTTCACTGCTTGGACTGGAATTCTGCCATCATGAAGAAGCATGTACATATATATTATCCTAAAGCCAGGGTGCCACTCCAAGGTCATACCTGCCTACTTATGGGCATCCTGTGCATGAAGACTTTGTGAGGAGTCACACACGGAGGGCAAATTAAGAGGGTACCCTGAAATTTGCCACTCCTAAGCTTCATGTGCTCCATGATGACTCATCCACATGCATTCCTTGGTATTCACCAGTTTGATATTTAGAAAGTTAAATGCTGGACTCTTGCTAATGAACCAACACACCCAAAAGCAATCTTTGCAGCATGCATGGTACACCTTTATTACATTACAGAGTGGCAAAGGAGAGTCAGAGATTATTGTTTGTTTTAAATTCCAGGAGCTTTGTATTAAAGAGCTTCACTGTGCAAGCACGAACGCAGTGGTAACTTAACTAATTAAAGATGCATTTACAAGGAAAAGAATCAGATGGATTGCAATAATAATGGTGAGACTAAGTACTTAGTATTCCCCATAGTTTGTCTGTTGATATGAAAAGTTAGAACAAATGTGATTGTACACTATTAAAAGTTATTAAGCATGGCAAATATAAAATTACCCCTGTAATGCATGTTTTCCCTTCAAATCACTCAGTAATCTTGAAGGCACAAAGCTTAAGGCACTTGTTAAAACACATCCATCTTGAGACATCCAACTGTCAAACATGGCTGCCTACCAGCAATGCTGAACAAAGGGAAGGCTGTTTCTGCCTGTGAATACAGAGGGAGTAGAACGCAGCTGGGATAAATGCCCACATTGACCAAGCTGTCTTCTTTGAGGCTTGAAGAAAGCTTTCGAGAGCTTTCGAAAGGTTGCTGGAGACAAGGCTGATCTGTTCTAATTACTTCAGAGTGGATATGAGGTTGTTTGCATTGCCCATTGTGGGTACGGTCTGTCTCTTATCATGAAAGGCAATCAAAATAACACTCTAACAGTAGGATATAGTTATCTAGTGACACAGTTATTGCTGTCCTTATTTTCAAAGGATGCCAGAGAAAGAGATTTCTACCCACCTAGGATGAATTCTCAGAGGGGAAATGGTCTCTCAGAGAATAGGAATCCACGGGAGACTCAAATTTAACATCTCCTCTAGACCACGGGTTTGGTGACCTAGTTCAAAGATTTAACTTTTGATGACTCTGTCCTGTTTTGATTGCTCCAGAAGCTACTATAGAACCAGTGAGTGAACCCTGCAGGGAAACAGATTTTTGCTTGGCAGAAGGAGAATTGCCTGGTGAACATTGTTGCCTATCAATGAGATCCTCTCCTTGGAAAACAAAGATTCTGAACTGTTAGAAAAGCACAAGTTGGGCAAAATTGGTAAAAGCAAAATAATTCTGATCAGGTATAATTCCATCAGGAGTTGTAAAATTATCTCATGTAATTCCCACAGTCACCCTTGTGATAGATATTATTATGCATATTTGATGGAGGAACAAACTGGGAGATAGAAAATGTCTTAGACTCCTCTGGCTACCATAATAAATACCACAAACTGGGAGCTTAAAACAACAGAAATGTATTGTCTCACAGCTCTGGGGGCTGATAGTCCAAAACCAAGGTGTCAGCAAGGCCAAGCTCCTTGTAAAAACTGTAGGGAAGGATCCTTCTCTGCCTCTTCTAGGTTCTGCTGCTTGCTGGCACCCCTTGGCATCTGTAGGCTTTTAGAAGAATCTCTCCATTCTCTGCCTCTACTGTTGCATGGCCATTTTCCCTGTGTTTACTTTTCTTCTCCCTTTATTATATGGACATCAATTATACTGGATTAGGGATCTGCTCTGCTCCAGTATGACCTCGTCTAAACTTGACTAATTACATTTGCAATGACCTTATTTGCAAATAAACTTACATTCTAAGGTAATGGGGGTTAAGACTTCAACACATATTTTTAAGAGATTCAATTCCATCCATTAGGGGATGTGATTCAACTCATAAGAGTGATGAAATAATCTGTTCAAAGTCACACAGCTTATAATGGGAACTGGATTTGAGGCCAGCAGTGTGAGAATGCAAAGTCCATTTTCCCCACACTGCACAGAGATGCTACAGACAAAAACCCTGAATTCAGCAGAGGTCATCCTAGGCAGTGCATATGTGATGTGAAGCCACCTGCTGTTTAGGAATTTAGGATATAAATTGGGCTAACCCTCAACTCCAATTCTTGAATAAACTCAGCACACTGCCACCAATTTCACATGTATGTCTTGTATCCTGGTGAATTCTCGACCTCTTCCTTTGAATCTATGCAGCGCTGCTGTTTCTGAATCAATCAGACCCAAACAATTATCTCCCCATTCTCTTTATCCTAAAGCACACTGAATCCCATTCAAAACTTGCTTTGCTTAGTAGCTTTATGAAAGTTTGTGAGGAGGGTGTGGGAGCAAATTATATTCCACACTATTCTACCATATCTCCTGGTTTTTCCATGCTTCTCCTACATTTCCTGAGAATTTTATCAATCCTATACCCCCTATTCTCCTTCAGGACAAGCTTATTATGCCCATCTATCTTCTTTAGTCCCCTTACACTCTGAGGGAGAAGGAAGCATTTTCTTCATTTCTCCATACTAAATTCTCTCTTAAACAGAGTCCATCATTTTTAATGTGTTTGTGATTTGAAAGTAGGCAAAATGCAATTGGTTTGCTGTTATGTAATCACAATTCTGGCATTCACAATTAGGCATATGAACTGGCAGGGATGTAACCAGAGTCAAAGAGAACAAGTGAGGGCCAATTCAATAGTTCAGAAAAAAAGGATGAAAGAGCCAGAGTTGATTTACTAATTTTGATCTCAAATGACTGTCTAGATTTGCTGTATAACCAGCTTCTTCTTTGCCCTCCATCTTGCCCTTCATTCCTTCCAGGTATGGGATGTGGCTCGAAAGAGGTTAATGCATGGACAGCCATCAGCAGAGCATGCCCTTGTAGTAACAGAAATAGAAAAGAGATTGAAATCTGTTTGAGGAAGTTGTTGCTGGAAGTAAGCCAAGAAAAGGGAGACAAGCTCAGATCATTGAAGACAGACTGAGATTAAAAACAAGACAAGAGATGAAATGGAAAATGGTGCAAGGTTGTGCGACAAGGGGCATATTAGATAGAGTGATGGGTGGGGTGTGATGAATGCATCAGAAAAGGGAAAGAGAAAGTGAGTATAACACTCAGAAGAGGACACAGGAGTCATAAGGCCTTTAGATTCAAAATGCAGGCTCACAAGGGCTTTGGCAGTCCATCTGTAAAACACAGAATGTGTCAGCAATTAATAACAGGCCACTCTGTATCAGAATCCACGTCTCTTGGTAATGAAGGTGGAGGTTTGGATTTGGAGAAGGAATCTGAAATCCAAGTCCTCCTTAGGGAAAGAAGCTACTTCATATAATCCAAAGAATGTAACACCACTGGGTAAGACTGAGTTCTAGTCCTAGAAGTTGCATCCAAGACTTAGCACACAGAATAGGACTGAAATGGGTGATGGAATCAGGAGGTAGGAACATGGGGAAAATACATATAGTGAGCTTTGGGCAGAGACAGGTAAGACAGTCCCAAGAGAAATCAACATCAGAACAGTAACTTCAATGTGTAGACAAAAGAGTAGGTGATTTAACTTTCTTGGCTGTCAAGCAAATAACCTGCAAGGGGTTGTCTTGAACAATGAGAAATTATTGGCTTATGGTTTCGAGACAAGGAGAAATCCAAATCAAAGCATTATCTAGGCCATGATTTCTCCCTGAAGACTGACATTTTAGGGTTGGCTGCCGGTGACCCTGGTTCTGGGCTCCTTTTTCACATGGCAAAATATGCATGGTGATCCCTTATGGCCTGTGTCTTCTGGGTTCCAGTATCCTTCAGCTTCTTGCTTCTATGTCTTTTGTTCTCTGTCTGAATTTTATTCTGCTTATAAAGTAGTCCAGTAATAGGATTAAAACCCATTCTGATTTAGGTGGGCCACTTCTTAACTGAAGTAACCTCATCAAAAAGTCTTACTTACAATGAATGGATTCACACCCACAGGAATGGATTAACTTTAAGAACATCCTTTTCTGGGGTACATCACTCCAAGCCACCACTGTAGATGTGGGAATAGTTGCAAAATCCTGAAGCATACTCTCATAAATAGCTCTACATTTCTTTCTTTTCCATCTCCACTGCTATGGCTACTATATTTTACTCCTAAATAACCAGATCAATTTCCTCACTGATCTCCTCATCTCCATTTTTGCTCTTTCTTGTGCATATTCACATTACAACTAGAATGATTTCTCAAATATGAAAGAAGGCTTCCAGAACTAGATGGCTGACTGAGCTCACCTATCTGCTTGTATTTTTGCTACTAAATTAATACAATAATGATAAACAGTGAAAAAGTATTATGACCATATAAGCAAAGAAAATCTATCAAGGATATCATAAGACAAGAGATTTCTCCAACTTTCTGGAAAACAGAAGGTTCATGTAAGAGTATTGATTGATTAAAGATCAGAGCCAGCTGCATATTATGATATTCCTGGAGGGGATTGAAGCAGAATGCATCAAACATCAGACGGAAACCTGAGGAGAGATTTCAGGCTTGTCAAATATAGGTCCCACAGAAGAAAATAGAGAGAAACTAGGATTTGTTAAGGTAGGTACAATATTAAAGACCTTTATCTTGGAAAATAAATACTATTATTTTCCTGTGTAAGGAAGATAAGCATTCATCCCCAGAAATAAGTGAGGTGTTATTCTTTCAAGAAATTAAAGCTTGTAGCATGGTTCTTTCACCCTCGAAGACAGTTCCCTGTCATTCAAGCATTTAGAAACACCCCAAACTAATATCCAGGTTCCATTACTCATATTCATTTGATGAGCAGTCAACAAGCCAAGGCCGTGAAAACAGTACTCAAAAACAATATTATTTATTTCTCATTAATAAATACATCCAGGGAAAATTGAGAATCATCAGACATCTGGGGGAAATATGCAGTAAAAAATTAAAATGCCAAGATAAAATAAATGGAAAAACATGATAAATGGAAAAAGGTTAGATCATAACTAAGGATTGTTTGCCTTTGGAAATATTAAGTTAGATAATGCATAAAACAAAGATAAGATATTGAGCAAAAAGAACTCTTAGTAGATAAGACTGCTTTTGAAATTATAAAAATGATAACCAAAAATTAAAATTTAAGTAAAAGGGGTGAAATAGAAATATGCAATAATTTTCCAGATAGAAATGCCTAAATGAATAGATGTGGAAAACATGGGCTAAAGGAGAAATAGCAGAATGGATCAATTCCAGTTAGTGCCACATCTGACCAATCAATAGGAATTGTGGAAAAAGAAATAAGTTAGACAGCAAAAAGGGAGTTACTTCCCTCAGAACTGAAAAAAGATATGAAGCTTCAATTTGAACAGTCCTGGCAAATTTTTAGCACAATGAATTTTTTAAAAATCACACCTAGTCACCATTTTCATGGGATTTCAGAACAGCAAGGATAAAGACACGATTCTGAATGCTTTCAGTGAAAGAAAATATAACCATTTCCAAAAGCACACAAATCAGGCTAGCATTAAATTTCTCTTTGTCTAGAGTGATGTTGATGGTAGATGACCTCAACGAGCTGAGGAAGTCTGCCTAGCAAACAACAAGCAGCCCAAAAATAATCAAATCTGAAAGACTCAGAAATTCCTATTGGCTTTCTGACTAAATTAATTGCATAAAACAGAAGCAAACAACAAGAGAGAAAAATATGAAAGATAAGAAAGAGTGGAACTAACCTAATACAATGGACCTGAAGCTCAGGAAAAAAGATATGCAATAGGTTTAAGATGCAGGTGGTCCAAGGTAGCAATGAAAATTAAGAAGCTCCAAGGAGAAAATCTTCTAGAAGAAGATTCTAGCAATAGCTTAGATGGGTAAGAAGACAAAGAGAGGAGAAACCTGTATAAACAGTGTATTAGTCAGGGTTCTCTAGGGAAACAGAATCGACAGGAGATATCTGTAAATAGTATGAGATTTTATAAAATTCTCTCACATGAACGTGGGGATGCGGAAGTCCAAATTATGCAGGCAGGTTGCAAACCAGGGGCTCTGATGAAGGTCCTTGATGAGTTCCCAGGAGATGTTGGCTGTCCAAACTCTAACTGGAAAATTCTCTCTGAATGCTGAAATCACTTCCCCTTTTAAGACATTCAACTGATTGGATAAAACGTCACTCACTGCTGATGGCAATCTCCTTGGTTGATTGTAGATGTAATCACCCATCTATGCAATGAACTCACTGATGATTAAAGTCCATAAATAATTATAATGTATTATAATTAACCCAGTGCTTGCTTGACCAAACTATTGGGCACAATTACCTGGCCCAGTTGACACATTAGCCTAACCATCACAGACAGCTGTCTCTTCTCCCCTCAAGAAAAAGTTGATAATCAGATTTTCCAGAGAAATGCATGTTCGAAAGATGAAACAAACTGAAATATGGCAGGATTTTGAGGAAATGAGGAATGACACTTGTATGCCTGACACAAGCATAAGCAGATTAGATCCTCAACAGGAGGAAGAGTACCTTCCAAGACATGCAGTGAAGAATATTTGCAAAGTCAAAATGATATAAATTTTTTAGATTACAAATTTTAGAATATAGCTGTAGCCAAACATGGGTGACTTAATTACAATTAGAACACAGTAGGTGACCTCTTTGATCTCCCTTATATAAATCTTACTAATGTATAAGATATAAATAAGAAGCTTTAGAGCAGCTGGCCTGGGGCAGGGGATGGACCTACAATATGCAAAATTGTGCCAATCATCTCAGTCTACAGACTCTAAAATCAAGTTGAAGGTATAGAAAATTGACATTAAAATATATTACTCAGATGCACATATTCAATTAAAGTTGAACTGAAAATAGTGATACAACTTTAAGAAAGTAAGAGCAGAGCAGAAGGAAGGGATGTTATATAAATGAGGGAAATTTAACACATTATCAAAGAAAACCTGTTTATTGTGTCCAAAGTTGAGGTATCATAAATGCAAAAGCACATTATAGATATGGAATTAACTACCCCCACACACACACATAAAATAGAAACAGTTAAAGGTGGCTGCCTTTGGAGTCTTCCTGAAGACAGTGGATGGTTGCCATCTTGATATCCTGCAGACAGTGGATGGAGGAAGGTTTGGGATGGGGGACATGATTTTCATTCTAAACATTTTTTTCCCATTTCATTTTTCCAAAGGGATAATATATAACATTGAGGAAAATAAAATAAAGTGTTTTGTGTGTGTTGAGGTAGGGGGCAGGAAGAGGCTGAGAAACCAGTTGAAAATAAGCTGCATTTTCTCAGCATGCACAATTAATTAGTGCCAAACTTGACGCAGGAAGGCCAGTACCTTGCTAGCTATTTCTGTGGTCTTTCTACCACACAGCAATGTCTCTCATTGGAATAGAATTATATTATTTTGGGAAGTGGCCCAAGTGCTTTTGATGTGCATGATTAACATTTAAAATTATAATGTCAACTCATTTGGTAACTCATAACCCGGCCGCTCTCTCTTCACACTCTGTGACCCAGTGGCCAAGGAGTTGCGGGATCTCTTGCGCCTGCGGCTGAGGCTGTCGTGAGCTGGCGCCTCTAGTTCAGCATACAGAATGAGTGTCCACTGGGCTCATTAATTCATGAGCAGTCTTTACTTTAATACTCATAGGGTGCTGCGGCCTTTAGGTCACCTTTTGTTTCATGCTGACATTTACCTCACACTGAAATTAATGAACATTCAGGGACAGTTCAACAAAGGCAAACGTCCCCTGCAAATGAGAAATACTTAGTGTCCAGAAGAGGGTGACATTATTTTTGGCACCAGAAGTCTGGCTAAGGAAATCCACATTCAGACAAAGGAGTAGGACCTGGTCATGGGATCACTTGGTGGGCTTGTCTAATGGGTGAGGTAGAACCTGGACCCTCTTTCCTCCCCTTTCCACACAGTGTGATTTTTTATAAGAATATAGGACTCAGGGAATGAATAGTAACATCTAAATCCCAACTAAGGAGCCTTTTCTACTTCTCACATCCCAAATTCACCAAATAAATAGCAAGTATAACATAAGGGCATGTTGGGGCCTGAAATTTTATGGCCATCATAAGTTTCTCTGTTTAAAACCTAATTGGGCCAAACTTCAACATGAGCAAAAATATTATCTCTTGTGTTTCTAAATGACCCTGTCAAAGAAAAAAACAAATTCAGACTTGATAAGGAGAGAATTTATTCAAATGGATGGATTTATGGGTTGTATAGGGGAGAGATGCTATTGCAATAGAAGGATAGGACTATAGTGCTAGAAAGAATACTCTTACCACGAGGTCAGCAAGCTTCTCAAGAGTTAGGCACAAAGAGTTTTCCTTTTATTGAGAAGAAAGTATGGGTGTGGAGATTTGAGATGAAACAGTGGTGACATAAGGTAGTAGATCTGAGAATGTTTTGTGTTGCAGCAGCCTATTTTCTTGGCAGGTGCCCTTAAAATTCAGGGATCTGGGGGAAGGAGAGATGCTTAACCATATTTTTTTCTGATTGGTCAACAGGGTCCAGCAATTCAGGAAAACATTTATCAGGCAAAGAATGGGAATGTGGAGGGGCTGTGTCTGGCTTGTCCTAGGTCAGGGGTTCTTAATCAGAGGTTCACGAACCCCCAAGGGACCCTTGGAAAGATTTCAGGGGTTCTGTGAGCTTGAATTGAAAAAATCAACTATTCTCTTTTATTTTCTCTGACCTCTAACTGAAATCCTGCATTTCATTCACTTATGAATGTATGCAATAAATTACAGTAGTATTCATTTCATATCACATCACAGTTGTTGCTTATCTCAAAAATCACTTACATACTCATCCATACTTCGAAATTACGGTAGTTGTTAGACCCGACGCTAGTTGAGTGTCATAAAACTATCTGCCACTACATTCTGAGAGGGGGTCCCTGATTTTCACCTGACTGGCAAATGGATCCATGAAACAAAAAAGGTTAAAAACCCCTGTCCTGGGTAAATGAAGGACATCTATGAGTCTTATCAAAATCATATGGGCAAGGGTGGTTCTTTCCAGTAAGCCATTTTCCAGAATACGAAAGCTAGGGAGTATTTCTTAAACTTTGCTGTTTCCGAGAAACATGGGGTAAGGTTAAACATTGCAGAACTTATCTTTTGCCCAAGTTTTAACGTCTAATAGTTTACCTCATTGCCTTGTGAGGATTTTCATGAAAAGTTCCAACGTTCTTGTTCGTGAAATGAAACAAAGGAGGGAGGAATCTTCTTGAACATCGCCTTTCTTATTTAGGGTTTGTTGGAATGTAGAACATTGTGGTGTTCTTTTGTTCCCTTCTGCTTACATTTAACAACTTAAGGAGGCCAATTAACTTTTTTTTTGTAGGACTATTTGAAATCATGCTTAAGAGCCTAAGATGCAGCCATGGTTTGGACCATGGATTCCAAAAGGGGAACAAGTGTGGAAATCCCAGCCAGCTCTTCCTGCCTATGGAATCAAATTGTTCAATGCTTTCTGGTGGAAGATTGCAGATCTTGATGGAAGATA
Organism: Tolypeutes matacus; assembly: GCA_026826555.1. NCBI lineage: Eukaryota > Metazoa > Chordata > Mammalia > Cingulata > Chlamyphoridae > Tolypeutes > Tolypeutes matacus. Next base: position 6,129,464 of record JAKSZT010053840.1, read on the forward strand.
AAAGAGGGCTTCAAAATACATACCCATCATGTAGCTTACACTGCATGGAACAAGTACCTGATTCTTTCTTCCTTCAATCAACTTCAACACCTAATTCTCAAGTAAGAATTCCACGAAACAGTATCTGAGAACTGGACCAAGACAGGGTATAGGTCTTAAATAAATGCTATTTTTCCCCTTCCTCACTGATTATCAATTAATTTAAAAACTGAAATAGTGTGTTTGATCCTCTCCCTAATAACTAGTTTTACCCATGACTTTTAAAAGCCCAGTTGGAGATTTCCGATCTGAGCAGCTGCACTTAAACCTATAACCATGGACTATTTCTGAGGTTTGGGTTTAGAAATCCAGTTGGCCTTTTCTATCCAAAGGAAAAATTACCGTCTTCATCTATAATAAATGGCAGTGCCTTAATTTATAATTCCAAAGGGAAAACGGCACCTATGCGGCTTGTCAGGAAAGGGGAAGTGCTTTAGAAATGACTTTTGTGAAAGATTATGCCATCTATCTCCTGCACCTTATCACTGCAGAAGGAAAGTGGTGTTTCTTTTGATCAAAACACCACAAAGAGAGCACATCCAAATCGATACATGGAGAATTTAATCCTATGAGCTGTCAGAATCACAAAGAGAGAAAGTGAACATAAATGACAGGAAGACAAACACATTTATTGTGGAAAGATTAGCAAGGCAAGGCCTGCTCCACCTTAGGAAAGGCAAGGCAAGATGTTACCCATGGACCTTAAACCTTGTTATCGAGTTTTCTTTAAAAAATTAAAATATGGTACCTTAACACATCAAGTTTTCATACCTGAAAGAAAGAGCATATACCCATGTCTTTATTCAGCAAATATGACAAAGGATTTATACCAGTCTAAAATCTATTTTAAAAGCCCATTCAAAGAGATGTGGTTTTTCCGTGTCTTAAAAATATATGTAAAAATTGGCAAACATACACAAAAGTAGAGGGAAGATTGTAAGGAATCCCCATAAACTCATCAACTAGATAAAAATAATGACCCTGTTTTTGACAGTTTTGCTTTATCTATTTTTCCCTCTTTTATTTTTTTCATTGTGAAAGAATTTTAAATCACAGGGAAAAAAAGGCAGTCCTAATATTTCAATAAGAATCTTTTCAAAACTTAAGCTCATTACTGCAAAATACTATCGCATTATTTTGCCTGACAAAATTAAAAACACTTTTGTGAGGTTGTGTCGTATTTAGTCTATAAATATAAATTTTAAATGTCTGTCCCAAAAATGTTCCTTTAGAGTTATTTTTTTGAATCAGGATCTAAAATTATTAAATAAGTTTTATAAGAGATAAATTAACAAATTATTTGAATAAAGTACTTGAATATACTTTACAAATGATGTAGATTAGACTGAAAAATGCAGTCAAATGTTCAATCTCTCCAAGTATCCAATTAAAATAATATTAAGATTTACTAAAACATGCTTATGTTATTAAGGTGACACATATTAATGTTTCTCTAAAAATAAAATATTTAAATTATGGTATCATACTTGGTATGGTGTAGAAGCACTGAGCACAATTTGGCATTGCCAGGGATCTTTGATGAGAGACATAATAGGTAATGAAAGCCAGAAAATGCTCTTCCCATTTAACAGCACACATCCACTCCAGTAGATTAGGAAAGAACCACCCAGGGTGGAAAAAAAATTGTATGGACATAGATTTTCCTAGCTTTGTTATTGTAATGGGTAAAAACTTATTGGAAAAAACAGATAAACCTACAATATTACATAAGTTAAGTAAATGTCCTATATTGACTCAAGGTTGTGTTATGCAGTCATTAAAATGATGAATGTACAGATTAATAAGCAACTTGGAAAATTTTAAACACATAAAGTTAAGTAAGGAAAAGAACCAAAATTGAATGAATATTTTAACTGTAACAACATAAAACTATGTAGGAACATAGAATAAGTATTTTAGTCGAACACATAAAAAAGAAGATGGTTATGTTAAGGAGGGTTGGGGAGATACACTTGTAGCAAGTGGAAAGATTCAATAATCACCAATAACCTCACTACTCCACAATAAAGTATATAAAACAGAATATGACTTTGTTGTCTATTCTAAGTAATCATGAGTGTTATGTATGTTTTCTCATATCAGTAAATATTTTTCATAAATGTTTGTATATCATAATTGTGGTGGTTTGAAAGTATATACCCCAGAAAAGCTTGTTCTTAACATCAATTCATTCCTGTGGGTGTGATCCCATAGTAATTTTTTTTTTTTAGCTACCCAGGGCCAGGGATTGAACCTGGGACCTCATATGTGTGAAGCCGGAGCTCAACCACTGAGCCACATCGGCTTCCCTGAGTTGGTTTTATCGTTTGTTTTGCTTGTTGTTTGTTTTTGTTTTTTCAGGAAGCACCGGGAACTGAACCCAGGACTTCTCATGTGGGAGGCAGGAGCTCAACAGCTTGAGCCACATTCGCTTCCCCATAGTAACTTTTGATGAGGCTGCTTATTAAGGTGTGACCCAGAGTATTCAGGATGGGACTTAAACTTATTACTTGGAGTCCTTTATAAACAGAATGGATATAGTGAGAGGGAGAGAAGCCACATAAGCCAGAAGCTGAAAGCAAGAAACCCAGAAGAGAAGAGGAGACAAGCAGATGCCACCATGTACCTTGCCATATGATGGTGGAGTCCAGGATCACTGGCAGCTAGTCTTCAGGAAGAAAGCATCGTCTTAATGATGCCTTCATTTGGAAGCTTTCATGACCTCAAAACTATAAGCTTTTAAGCTAATAAATTCCATTGTTAAGAGCCAACCTATTTCTTGGTATATTGCTTCAGAAGTCTAGGAAACTCAAACAATAATTTATTCACTATTCCCTATTTTTGAGCAATTAGTTTGCTTACAATGTTTCCTTAGTAATAATAACCACAGAATTAACTACCAGCAAACCTGAGAAAGTTAACTGCCAATCCCTAAGGGAGACACTTTATAAGATTTTTCTTCAATCCTTAATATTATTCTCTCTCTTTAATCCCAATTTTCATGTCTTGGAAACTAAGGATCAAGATCTGAAGTGATATGTACAACATAACTAACAGAATGCAGAGCCAAGTCTTAAACCGGGGCTAATGGGATAGAAAGGTCATGCCATTTCTATCTACAACCCATGACCAAGCCTTAGTCCGTATCACTGGTTATGGACTGTCTAGAACTTTTTTCCCACTTCCACAACTTTCTGTGTGATCTAGGTATTACTACTCTGTGCAGTAAGAATAAACTGAGATAAGTATGCACTGCAAGGAGAAAAGGATGGTCCCGTAGAAAAAACACATAGAAATTAGTTATTTGTAACCATTTAGCTTCCTAATGGGGTATAATATCACTTTTCTTGGTATTAAGCTATGATTGAATTGATTGCTTAAATGGTACTTAGTCATGGTGTGTTATTATTGAATTCAACTTGTATTTTATTTAGGTTATTTCATCTTATGAAAAACGGATTTGTTTAACGGATTTTTGGAGGGACATCTTTTTGGGTTTGTTACAGGGGTTATAATAACACTATAAAATAAATTTAGAAGCTATGTATGTTTATATTCTAAAAGAGTTTATTTAGTATTGGGATGATCTATTCATATAAAACTTGAAAAAAATTCATAATAATAATGTTTCATTTAACATCATAATTTACAAAAAAATATAAGCAATTTACCTGCTTACCTAAAATGAGGCCTTTACTTTTTTTGACAAATTCTGAAGTTTTAACATATTCTTAATTTCTGTGTGACGAAGTATTTCTGTGTATCTTAGCATGTTTTTGATCTACACAGATCTACAAAGAGGAGTTTTTTTGCCACATCTAGGATATTTAAAATGAGAGATAGAGACACAGACAAAGAGAAGTGGAGTGAGACAGAGAGACAATCAGAGAAGAGATTTCTGGAGGCATCTCTTCCCTCAGGACTGGTATGGAGTCTGCCAGGGAAGTCAGGGACGGATGCCAGAGTGGAACTGCGTAAATTAAAAACAGGTCCAATACTTTAAACACCAAAGATTCATATATATATATTACCTTTTGTAATGCAGATCATAATTGAATTACTTCAACAAAACTATTCCATCATATCCACTGGATGTATTTAGCCTGATTTTGGCATGAGGGACCCTGGGATTTGAAATAATACCAGGGTAGAGGAGGCAGGAAAACTATACAGAGTTGTAGCAGTGGGCATGTAAATAGAAATTTTGAATCACAATTCCTTGGATACTCTCATCTGGGCACCCTTTATAAATCTCCTTTCCGTTCAAACAAATCCTGGATACTTCGTTGGAATTGAACACTGCCCAAAGTTCGTGAAAATGGCACCAGAGAACCCAACTGTCAGTGAGATAATTGTTACTGCCTTTCACTAGAATTTTATCTTTACTTCATACATCGACAAATGAAAACTGTATACAACTTCCTTCTGGAAAATCCTTCCTCGGAAGGTTGAGGCTCTTGCCCCATTGTGGTTCTAATTTTATTAGTATTTCTCATTTATTTATTATTCTGTTCTTAAATTTTTATTTCATCTGGTGGGTATGCATTATGGTTTTAATTAAAGTGTTGGTCACTTTTTCATGTGATTATTGGTTGTTTGCATGTCTTTGTTTGCAAAGTATGTGGCTTATATCTTTTGCTCATTTTTTATTGGACTGACTATTTGTTACTGAGCTGTAGGAGTTCTTCATATATTTTGTTAAATAACTATATATAAGTAACTATATAATAACTAGTTTGCAAATATTTTCTTCCTGTCTATTTAGGTTTTTATCAGAGTCTTTTGATGATCAAAATATTTGCAACCAAAATCTTATACATATATATGTATATAAAGAGTATTTGTATGGGTATGTGTGTGTATACATAAACCCCTACACATTTATTTATATATGCATAAGAACAGCATGGCTTTACTTATAATTCTCATTCATTATATCCATATTGTCCTGTTTATTTTTTTACCAACATTGCCATACCTAGACCAGATCAAACCAAAGAAACAAAAAAGTTAAGAAAATTCAGTCTGTATACATAGTTTCATACCTTATAATGACTATTTGAGCGATATATTTCTGCATTACATGATGGATCAACATTTGATCCACAAGAACTTACATGAGCCAAAAATGCCCATTAACTTCCAAGTCCCATTTGAAATTGTTGCTCAGAGTCTGTTTTTGAACATTCCCTTCTCTTCATTTTGAAGACACTACACTCTTCTGGTCTTTTGAACAAGTTGATTCTTCTTCTCAATACCCTAGAAGGTGTCTAGTGAAGCCTCAAAGTGTCCAATCCCATCCGGAATCCCAGTGAAGCCCACGTGTATAACTCTAGCCCACACCACTCATCTGAAGAACAGACATGGGTACCCAATGGCTTAATTTACTCAATGGCTAACTGGAATCCTAAGCTTACCATGTTCAAATTGGAACTCTGGACTTGTATGTACCACCAAACATCTTCATGTCACAGACTTACCAATCTTGCTAAAAGGTTACCCACAGTCTAGCTACCAGAGTGAAGAAGCTAGGATTTCTCCCTCATTTCTTCTTCTCCCTTGCCTCCCAAATTTTATGCTGCAGTGATTGTTTGTTTGTTTATTTATTTATTTATTTTGCAATCACCCTCTAAATAGCCCTGCAGGATCTAGTTCTTGGCTTCCTCTCTGAACTTGTTCTTCATCACTCTATTCTTAGCTCTTATTTCTTGGACTCTGAATATTCCAACTTGCTTCCATCTTGGGGTCCTTGCACTACATTTTCCCTTTTCCTGGAATGCTCTTTCTTTAGATCTTTCCACATCCATCTTCCCTTTTAACTGAGGTCCCAACCAGAGGCTACCTCTTCAGAAACACTCTGTCATCCTCCTCCCTGAGGTGAAATACCAGGCATGCCTCTCTCATCAGCCTGCTTGGTTTTCGTCACAGAGCCTTACTTTAAGAAAATTATTTATTGTCTTTGTGTACTACAGGGCTGTTAAGCATTATGAGTACAGGGACCTATCCTTGGTCAAGGTTGCACCCCTTGTATGTAGAATGGTGCCTGTCACATAGAAGGCAGCTGCAAGGTTTTATGGGATGCAAAAAGTTCATGATTAAGGAATTGCAAATCAAAGCCACAAAGAGATGTCACTTCAGACCCAAGATGAGGGCTTTGACTCATACAATAACAAGTGTTGATGAGGGTGTGGAGAGATTGGAACCCTCATATGCTGCTGTTGGGAATGTAAAATGTTGTAGCCACTTTAGTAAACAGTCTGGAAGTTCCTCTAAAAGTTACCCATAGAGTTACCGTTTGACCTAACAATTCTACAGCTAGGTATATACCCAAGAGAAATGAAAACATATATTCACATAAAAAGGTGTACAAGAATATTCCTAGTGGTATTATTCATAAAAGCTAAAAGGAGAATGTATCCATTAGATTAAAAAATATGGTGTATCTATGCAAAGAAATATTATTTGGCCATATAAAGGAATGAAGTACTGACACATACTACGACATGGATGAATCTTGAAACATGTACCTAGGTTAAAGAAGTCAGAAACACAAGACCACATATCATATGATTCCATTTATATTAGATTATTAGAATAGGAAAATTCGCAGAATCTGAAAGTTGATTAGTGGGTGCTTATGACTGGGGAAGTTGGGGGACTTGGAGGGTCATAGCTAAGGGGAAAGGTGTTACTTTTTGATTGAGGTAATGATAACAGAATCTTTGATATACTAAAAACCATGGAAGTTCACACTTTAACTGGGTACATTTTATGTTCTTGTTCTTCTGCCTTTACTTATAAGTCCAGACAGGAAAACATCACTGGGTGTTAAAGGTTGATTCAAAGTTCAAGGAAAGGGACTAAGCTGAGCAACTGGAAAAAATAGCCCTTCCTAAACAGACTTGGTGTAAAACCAGAAGAATTTAGGAGAAAGCAAACACAAACAAAAGTTTAATGCATCCATTTAGAGAAATTAACAATGCTACTGCATTGCCCAGACAAAAGTAGGAGTTTATGCCAAAGGAGCAAAATGATTAGCACAAGGGGATCAAAATTAAAAACAAAAAAACAGAAAAACATGCTCCTGAACACATGCAGTGGGGAGGAAAAGAGGCACATAATTAAAAATATCTCAAAGATATCTTTTAAAATGTCAAAAGTATTGTTCAATTAGTTATTTGAAGAAGAAATATAGAACTTACAAAAGATTAGAGGAGGAAGAACAACCAAATATTACACGTTAAAACCAGTTAATGTCAGAGTAGAAAAAATGAGACACCAAGAAATATTAATCAACTGAAAACAGAAGTTGACTGAAAAGGGAACAAATATATCAGTCATTAAAGAAAACAATTTTAATTTAAGTAAGTTTGAATCTCAGATTCTGAGAAATAAAAATACACAGATACAAGCTTACTAGAGAAGATACATTAGAATCAAAATAGCACATATTCATTGAAATATGTCAATGGAGACTTTCAGGCTGATAAAAACTTAAATTAAGAAAAAGAAGAAAGCAGGAGTGGCAATATTAATAAGAAAGAATGCAGCTTTTAAGGTAAAATCTATTAAAAGGGGGCAAAGAGGAATATTTTATAATCATGAAAAGTAAAATCTTTAATGAAAATATAATACTCAGGAGTATTTTTGCTCTCAACAATGTAATAGAGAAATATATAAAAATAAATCCTATTAGAGCTATAAGGTGAAATTGGTTTAATAATACTCACTTATAATTAAGAATTTTAAAATACTTTTTTCAGATTTTGATACCTTTAATAGAGAAACACTAAATGAAATTATAAAGGGCTGGAAAAGCCACAAATATAATCTATATAATATAATATTCATGCCAAAGAGAAAATAAACATCTTAAATTATTCAAACTGTAATGTAAAAAGTTAAATATTTAAAATACACAAAAAACTTTTCAAATAAAAATTTAGAAATGTCTCAGACAATAGTTTGTGTCCACGAATCAATATGATGAGAATTAAAACATTTTAACATAAAAATATCAAAAAAGATAGGGTGAAAAGGACATAAATGCCTCTCGTTACAAAGGCAAAAGCAAAATTCAAATTAAAGACTCAATACAAAGCTAAACCAAATGAAACAAACACATTACATTCATAGAGAAAATCTATGAGATGAGGTCAAGTTATTATATCAAAGTAAATTCATGGTCTTAAACTGTAGTTCTTAAACCCAACCATGTATAACAATAACCACCAACAGTTGTACTTCCTTAAGTCTGAATTATGTACTGAGGATGTGTCTTTATAAAACCAAATGAGCAGCATTTTCAGAATCACCAAATGCATAGGGTCTATGATAAAAAGCAAAACTTTACTGCTTCACTTTTCCTCAAGGCTCATATTCCCTCCCAGAATCAACCTCTTTCAACTGAAATCTGAAATGATTTCAGAATCATTTCAATATCATTTCTCCTCATCGGTTGATGATATGGACCAACAGACACCAATACTGGGGCCCTCCAAGCAATCTACTCCAGATTGTACCATTATTCTTTGATTTAACATCTTATGAAATCTCGACTGTGTCTTCATATCTCCTGAATGAATGAATGAATGAATGTACGCCTACATATGCATGGGGACTTCTGAGTTGGAGATATAAACTCGGCAGTAATAAACCAAGGAAGTGCATGCCATCATTCAGGGAAAGAGCAAAGAAAGAGAGGCTGAGGTGGCCTAGCCTTAGAGCTCAGGGAGAAGGAAGGAGGAGCCCCAAGGAAGACTGAGAAGGAGAATGTGGCTATTTCCAGAAAAAAAGTTTAATTATATTTAAGACTACTGAAGAATGAACTAAACTGAGAACAAATTAGTTTCCTTTGGACTTAGGTCTTTGATGTGTTCATTAAAGCAAAAAAGTAAAAGAGGAATTTGTGAATTCATGGGGTTTTGGTAAGGGCTGGTGAATTAGAGCCGAAGTGTAGAAGTTCGGCTATTAAGGGCTCCCATGAAGTAGGGATGCCCCTGGACTATCTGTGAATCCAGTGACATGCCCAAGGCTGTTTGGTTCCACAATGAGTGCTCAAGACTGTTTGTTGGACAGAAGAGAAACCAGTTCTCACATTATTTTCTTTGAAGTATTAATCCACAGGTGTTTCTCTGAAATGAAATGATATAGGTGATTAATTCAATTCAAATAACATTTACCGAGCATTCATTATGCTAAAGGCACTTATTTCCAGCCACTATTACAGGATGCTATTTTTATTTCATGTGTCCTTGGGAATTTGGGCTAAAGCAGAAGTTTTATGCTGTTGCTGAAGGTCATCTTAAAAGAGAAGCATAATAGCCAGTTAACTGTGTTATGAACCCACGGCTCATATTATAGCTGACTTTTGGCAGACCCCACGTTCTTCCTGTGTAGGAAGGAGGAGAAGCTCTTTCTGGTTTTGAAAGATCCAAGTAAGTACCTGAAGGTTTAGCATTAATATTTAGGCTGGAAGCTGCTGGCTCTCATGCTTAGCTTTTCCAATTGTCACACAACCTCTCAGGAGGACGATGAGGACTTGCTTTCCTGTGAATTCCATTTCCCATGGGTGTTCTTTCTGAGCAGAAATGTAGCTCCTGGACAGAAAGGTATAGCTTCCTTAGAAGATGTTTCTAAACTTGCTAATTTAGATGGCTTTACAGAGAGCTGGTGGTGAAAAGGTCACTGGTAGAGACATTAAATGCCTGACCTTTACTTTTTGTTCTAAATTACCCTGCTATTGTACAGTATAATTCAGCGACACAAAAAGCTCTCATTGTGAGCCTAGTAGAATGCTTGTGGATGGAATCTTGTCCAGAGCCAAAGCAGGAGGTAGCTATACTTAAAGTTTTTATCTACATTTTATTTGTAATTACCACTGGAAAATGAAATGCTAGAAGATGAAATTTGCTGAGAGATTATTTTATCCAGAAGTCTTGAAATGGCACATATATAAATATCTTACTCTGAGAAAAAATATTGTGGGCAGGGAGGAGAAAAGGCTTTTCATCAAGACATGGGACTTGTCTGGCTGCCACAGACTCTAGTGCTAAACTGCTTAGGATTAACTGGGTTAGCTCAGGAGGTTTTTTTAAAAATCAGATCTTTATGTACTTGACAAATTTTATTCTCAATCTTTCTTCACCCATATATATATATTCTGAAAATCTCCATGCCTTCCTGATTCTTCTTTACATGATTGCTATGTCTCTTGAAATCCATAACCTAAATTATGCCACACTGGAATCTCTTCTAGGATCTTGCAACTAAACCTTTAACTCAAAAGACTAGGGATACAATGTGATATATCTATGCAATGGAAAAGTATTTGGCCATAAAAAGGAAGAAAGTACTGGTATATGCAACAACATGCATGACTCTTGAAAACATGATGCTACATGAAAGAAGTCAGACACAAAAGGATACAAATTGTGGGATTTATATGAAATATCTACAGTAGGCAAATCTATGGAAACAGACAACTGATTAAGGCAGGCGTTCTTAACCACAGGTTTGTGAGCTTGAATTGAAATTAAAAAAAAAAACAAAAAAAAACATTATTCTTGTGGGGACATATTGGTACAAGTGTGATATATTTATTAAATAATACACAGTATAGTGTGGATTTCACTTGACTGGCAAAGGGGTCCATGAAACAAAAAAGGTTAAGAACCCCTGGATTGGGAAGCGGCTGTGGCTCAATGAGTAGGGCTCCCGTTTACCATATGGGAGGCCCCGGGTTCGGTTCCCGGGGCCTCCTGGTGAAGGCAAGCCCGCCCGCGCGGCGTGGTTAGCTGACCCAGCGAGCACAAGCAGCAAGGGGGGGCTAAATGAATAAATAAATAAAATCTTAAAAAAATAAAAAAAAAAAAAAAAAAAAAAAGAACCCCTGGATTAATGGTTGCCAGGCACTTGGGACGGGTGAATAGAGAGTGACAGTGGAATGATAAGAGGTAAACATTTGAGTTGATGAAAAAATTCTGCAGTTGGAATCTATTGCATGACATTGTGAATGTACAAAATGCCACTGAATTATACACTTGAAAATAGATAAAATGGTATATTTTACATTATATATATTATACCAGCATTTAAAACTTAGGGAAGTAAACATCATCTTTCTCTATCTCCAATTGCTAATCCCTACCTTCTCTTATTCAAGAATGATGATATTTGAAAATTTTCTTTGACTGCCATATATAATTTTAGCTTTGTTACTTCTTGAGGTTAATGAGTTCTTCTAAGTCACTCCCAGTTGTATAAAGAAGTAGATGTAGAAAGCATGAATGCTGGAAGAGAGCTAAGAAACCACCCTAGATTTGATGGTGTATCAGCTTTCACTGTGTAAAAAAAACTCTCCAAAATGTAATGGTTTAGCCATTATATGTCTGGTGCTTCTGGACAGGCTCAGCTGGGTCTGGATCATCTAAAATGGCATCACTAATATGTCTGGACCCTCCCCTGGCTGTCTGGGCATCTGGGACATTGGGTGTGTTGGAATGCCTATGGCAGCTAGGACATTGTTTCTGATCCTCCAGGCAATGAGCTCAGATTGGTTCATATGGTGGCAGAGGGTTCCCAGCAACAAGAAAGTGCAAGGGCCATGTGCAAATACTTTTCAAGTATCTGCTTGCATCACATTTGCTAGTGCCCCCTGACTAAAGCAAGCCACATGGACAATTTCAGAGTCAGTGCAGAAAGGGACCTCACAAGGGCAAAGATACAGCAAAAGGGGTAAAAATGCCATTCTCCAATTACTTTATCACAATATATGAGTAAACTGAGATCCAGAAACTCTAGCCTCTGTTATGTGAACAGACGGTGGTGTGTGGAAAGAAAGAGAAGTAGAATATGCAGAAGACTTTACACTTAGGCTAAAATATAGTTCAAAGTGTTGGGTTATGGAACATATAGGAGATATTGTTTTTGCAGATAGTAGATTCAAGAATCAGAGGATATTCCAAAAATCCAATTAGAAAAGATCAAGGAGAGAACAAGAATCTGGCTTACAAACCAGGAATTAACAAAACAAACAAGCAAAAATAAATAAATAAATAAAGTTGCTTAAAGATATGAAAAAATAATAACCATAGGTCAGGACCTGGCAAACATTTTCTGTCAAGGGCCTGTATTAGTGTCCTGATATCTAAAACAAACACCACACAATGGGTTGTCTTAAACAACAAGAATCCATTGGCTTACGATTCTGAGGCTAGGAGGAATGAAAAATTGAGGCATCAGCAAGACAATGCTTTCTGCCAGAAGTCTGTGGCCTTCTGAGGCTGCAAGCTGGTGATCCCTGGTCCCCAGTTTTCTGTCAGGGACAATGCACATGGTAGCATCTTCTCCTTTCGCTTCTGGAATCCAATGACTTCCAGCTTCTTACTCCCCATAGTTTTTTCCCTCTCTGTGGCCTTCTCTATAAGACCTCTAGTAATATGATTAAGACCCAGACTGAATCAGTAGGGCCCCATCTTAACTGAGCTAACCTCACCAAAATGTCTTATTTACAATGAGTTCACACCCACAGGAATGAATTAAGATTAAGAACATAGTTTTACTGCCATTGTAGCAGGAAAGCTGTCGTAGACAATCTGGAAACAAATGGGTGTGGTTTTGTTCCAGTAAAACTTTATTTACAAGAACAGGAGGTTTGCCAACTGGTACCATAAGTATCTATTCCAGTTGTTGCACAACAAATCAGTGCAAAATTGGTTGCTTAAAACAACAGAGACTCACATTTTGGGTGAGTGAGGTATTTGGAAATGATTTAGCTAAGGAGCTCTGGCTCAGGATTTCTCATGCAATTGCAGTCAGATTGTGGCTGGAGCTACTGACTGTTGGCATTGGATCATTTAGGCTTCCTTACAACATGGTGGCAATGGTGATGTTGAACTGCTTACATGCCAGGTCAGGCTCCAGTAAAATTGTTCCATTGAGCGAAGGGTCAGCCTTTTATGACCTAGCCTCAAAAAATCACATAGCACGTCCATGGTATTCTATTGATTAAAATTGCCACAGAGCTCCTATTCAAAGGAATAAGAATTAGACGACATATCTTGATATGGATATGGGAAGTTTCTAGAAGATCATGTGGGGTAGGAGGAATTATTGTGACCTTCTATGGAAAATATAACCACAATACATCTGGCCAGGACATGGTTTATCATGGTGACCCAGGGCAAGCAAAGGACAAATAGAATTAAAATGGAAGTCTGGAAGATGGTCAAGTGAGAGAGTAAGTGTGCATTTGATATTTAAAAAGAGCCATGTTTAAACCCTGGCCCTAATTCTTTTCACTCCTTTTTATTTTTTTCATCATCCAAAATTAATTACATATGTAATTTTGGACTTAATCTCTTCAATTCTGATTTTTCCCAGTAAACTGATACCCTATCAATATCTCATTGGATTTATCTAACTACTGAAGATAGTATATTTCTTACAGTTCCTGGCACATGGAAGGCCTTTGTATTCGTCAGCCAAAGAAGTGCTGATGCAAATTACCAGAAATCTGTTGGCTTTTATACAAGGGTATTTATTTGGGGTAGAAGCTTACAGTTACCAGGCCATAAAGCATAAGTTACTTCCCTCACCAAAGTTTGTTGCCATGTGTTGCAGCAAGATGGCTGCCAACCTCTGCCAAGGGTTCAGGTTTCCTGGGTTCCTCTCTTCCCAGGGCTTGTTTGTCACCAGGCTCAGGCTTGTGTCTCTCCACAAGGCCAGCTGTAGACTATCAGGTGAATGGCTTGTCTCTTCCCAGGGCCGTCTTTCCTTCCTCATGACCAAGCTCCTCTGTGTGCTTACTTCGCGGGGCTCCATCATTAAAACTCCAAATTCCCTTCTCTGTGGTGCAGTTTCTCTGTGAGTCCCCACCCACCAACGGGGTGGGGATGCAATGTCTTACTGGCGTGGCCCAACCAAAGCCTTAATCATTATTTAATCAAGTAAAAGCAAAACTTCTGAATCCAGTACACTCTAATACACCCAGAGGAAAAGACCAGTTTACAAACATAATGCAATATTTCTTTTTGGAATTCATCAATAATATCAAACTGCTACAACCTTCAATAAGAGGCAAGTGTTCTTATTGATATCATCATCCAAAATAACCATAATGTCAAAAAAAGTATCCAAACAATTTGAGTTTGAGTTAATATTAAAGGATTGCAAAGATAATATTCTGCTCTAGAATCACAAGAAGAAAGTCAGACTAGCCTGGGTTCAAATCATAGTCTGCCTCAAAATTAATTAACACATGTTAAGGGCACAAAGGAGTCATTTAAAAAATGGGTTTCTCCTTTTCTACACTCAACACAATATATTTGAATTAAAATAGATGTTTAAAATAATGAGCCAATAATGGTTAAGAAACTCAGACTCCTCTTTAACACATTTCTGGGTGACTATTTATAAAAGATAAGAGCTACTCAGTATCTAATATTATGGCAAAGATTGTAAAATACTTTTAAATACAAATAGCCCTCTAAATGCTAAGTAATAGCAGCAGTAACTATGTTTTATAGTTTTGAATAGCATTTACATTAAATCAGAAGACAGTTAATGTTTACAAGAGACAAGAGAATATGTAGAGTTGGCACAGCCAGAAAAGTCTCCAGTAGTATTATGCAATAATATTTCAATAACTCTCAAAAAATAATAATCTCTCATTTTATAAACTAATGATGCTGAAATTTATGCCTCTAGCTCCAGTATCTTTCGGAAGGTCTTATACCCATGTTCCAATTCATTCTAGGTCTTCATAATTCCCCTGACACTTCAAATCAATAAAACCAAAATGCAACTCATTATTTGTTTCTGCAAACTTATTTCTCCTCTAGATTCCCTATATTTCTTTTGGAGGCATAATGATGTACAAGCTAGACCATTAGGAGTCCTCTTCAACTCCAATCACACTCTTATCTCCAAAATCCTGGCAATCATCAAGATCTGTTCAGTCTGCCTTTACAATAGCTCTTATGTTCTACTTCCTTCCCCTATCTGTGAAATGGACATATCAATGATGCTGATTTTTTTTTCAAATAAAGGATATTTATTTAGGGTAATAGTTGAATCTACCATCTTCTAACAGACTGGTAATCTTTCTGGACTCATTTTGCTTTCGTTTTTTATGGATCTACTATCATTTACTTAACCAGCCTCTGATTTGTGGTCATTTTGGTTGTTTTCTGCCTTTTACTCTTACAGATAATGCTGCAGCGAGACTCCTTATATGTAAATATTTACATACAGGTGCTTTTATATCAGTGAAGTAAATGGGTAATAGCAGAGATCCCGAGTATAAGTGTGTGGGCATTTGTTTCTGTTTGTGCATTTATTTTATTTCTGTTGTTTTTGTTTTGTTTTGCTTAAAGCAACAAATTGATTATCTCATCATTCCTGTGGGTCTAGAATTTTTAATTGTTTCTGGTTTGGGACGCCTCGTGAGGTTCAGTCAAGATGTCAGCTGAGGCTGCACACGCCCGATGGCTTCGCTGGTTCTTGCCCATTCATCTTGCACTGAGGCAGGCCTCATCATTTCTAACTTGAATGACCAGTGTCCTCCTAACTGCTTTCTCTCCTTCCTCAACAATCTTTTCTAAGTCTCTCTAGGTGAGTCATGTTTCTAAGACACAAGTCTTATCACATTGCACATAAATTCAAAGCCTTTCAATGACTCCCTTGACTTTACAATAGAAATCAAACTCCCATATATATTGCACATCAATGTTCAAATGACACCTGCCTTCCCAACATCTACACACTGAACTTGTACATAAGCCACTGAAATAACTGAGTAATAGCACACCATGGCCTGAGAGGCCTCTGTTATCTTCATCTGCACTTTCCTGGATCACTATGGCCCTTTTCTTCATTTATAGCTCAGGGATCAATTCATCAATTCACTCAATCAAATCTGATTTTTTTTTTTCAGGCTTCTTATCACCTGGCATTGTGTTTTGTTCACAATAGGTAGTTCATAAATCTGTAAATATTTCATGAGTAAATGAATGAATGATTGAATGAATGATTAAGAAATAAAATGAGATTTCAGAGATGTGGAAGCAAAGCACTATTCCATTTAAATGATGAAATGTGTTAGGTAATTTAAGCAGATGAAATGAATGCAAGCTGTCAATGTCTTAAGGGGCATATTGAATTTCAGGCATGCATTATCCATCATTTTGTCTCAGAAAGAAAATAATTAGCAGTGCATCCACTTGTTTTAACCAGTGGCTCGACTATTATGTAGCAGTGCCTTCTAGAGGGTGGAGAAAAAATCTAACATTTTCCCAAAATAAACAGATCATTTGACTTAATTGGCAGTAGCTCATCTAAAGAACAGGCAATAGCACTGGTTTCATTGCTACAATTTCAACCAAAGAATGGATAGTAGCAAAGTCTAATGATGTTCTCTGGAGACAATGGCCTGGGTTCAAATCCCCATTCTGCACCAAGATCTTTTATGGCTTTAGATATTTCCTCTCAAACTATTGGCACCCTGCTTGTTGTGCCACATTGGTAGGTAGAAAGAAGACACCTCTTACCACCTCCAGGAATGGGTCTCACCACATGGAGGGTAGTAAAAGCAAACCAATGACTGCCACCTGGAAAAGCAGTCCTAGGTGCTCAATCCTCTCCATGGTTTGCAAGTGTCAGGGTGGTCAGCCAAAGCAGAGCTCACACAGGCTCTGGATGAAACAGAACAAGGTCAGCTTCTCTAGTGGGTGTTATTCCCCCATGACCAGTGGGTCTCTTGAGTTGCAGTGGAAGGACAACCCTCTTTCCTGCCAAGAAATTAAACATACTGGCTCCAGGGAATGTTTATATGTGCTCAAGGCAAAAGGGGAACGAATATGTCAGCTGGCCACTATCTGCTAGGGGATGTGTTTTACCTCCCTGAGAAGGGAGTTGCCTCCTATTTGTCATCCCCTCCTAGGAGTCAAGTGGACACAGCCTTGTGCACATGGTTCATTTGTGGTTCAAGGGGAAAGGCAGCAGGCTTCCCTAAGACTTTCCCCTACCATGCTTCCAATCTGGCCTTTCCCCTACTGTGTGCCTCAATTTTAATTATTTAAAATGAAGCGCAATGTATTTGCCAGCTCACAGAATTATCATGGAGCGCAAACAAAATAATACACTTCTGACTGAGAAACAACAACCAGAGCTGGAAGGCAACAAAGGAATTTATTTAGGGTTTTAGAATTGCTATTCGGGGAGCACAGAGTCAGCTAGCAGCCCACATCATGTCCCATCTTGGCATTTCCAAGCAGGTGTTTTTAAAGAAAAAGATTAGAGAAGTTGTTTGTGGTTGGTAGATATTCGGGGTATTCCAGTTGTCCTTCAGGTTAGAAAGTTAACTGAGTTCTTTATCTTGTGGCTTGTTTTATGGTGTCATGCTGTCCTTGGGGTTTTGAGAAACATTATTGCTTGAGGCTTTGCATATTTTGGCAGTTTACGATATCTGGCTGAGATTTGATTAAGCATAGTGTCCAGACTGACCTCCCAACTCCATTTCGAATCTCTTAGCCATAGTAACTTTCTTTTGTTTTCTTTCTTTTTACAACATGTAAAGTACCTAGCCCAGGGGTGGACTATAATACACAATAAGTATATATTAGCATTTATTATTTTGGGTCAACTCTATGTAGTGTCAAGGAAGCAGCACTTTGTGCACCCCCTGACCTCTGACAACTTTCAATAACAGCCTCAACTCGATGGGTGGAAGAACTAAAAGTCCCTTAAAAATTCCCAGAGGTAACTCTTATGCACACCTCAGTAGGATCTCATAGAACACCAAAGTGGATATCATCCCACACAGAGGGGCTCCTGAGGCCTCTGGAGACACCCAGGTCTTATATAAGGGGGTATAGCTCCAGAGATTCATGCCTTATCAGTGGGCTCTACTTTGGAGTCTGTGCTCCTGAGAGTGACAGAGTTGGACTCAAATAAGTCCTCCCTGCACATGGTCCATCAGTCCCTCCTATTCAAACCTATATGTGATGCTGGAGTTTGTAGGTATACTTCCAGAGACTGAAGCCTTGGTCCTGCCCATGTGCCAGCTGTGCCTGGAATCTTGATGGAACTGCAACTCCTACTCTACAGCTCAACAGACTCACCCAAGTCACCTAGTGAGGAGATGATGATGGACAATGGCCATCCCAGGGAATGGAGAGAGTCTGAAACTGCAGGGAGGATAATCCCATCCATCTTATCCATGGAATATAAGCCCCCTCTCACTTGGAGGTGGAGTGGACATCACCATCCCAGACTCCTCAGGATTAGGGGAAGAGCTATAGACTAGAGTGGACTTAATGGTATTCTGTTGTAGACATAATGTGATTCAAGCAATGGAAGAAAATACAACAGTGAGGTGGAGCCAGTAGTCACTGGATGCTTTTGGGGTAAGGAAGGGAAAAGCATTTGTAATACAGGTGCTTTTTCAGGACTTGGGAATTATCCTGAGTAACATTACAACAGATACAGGGCATTTTACATCAGCATATAACATGCAGAACTGTGTGGGAGAGAGTGGGGTCTACAATGTGAACTATGGTCCATGCTTAGTGGCAAAGCCCCAGGATGTGTATATCCATTGCAGATGATGTGCCACACTAATGAAAGATGTTTATGTGGAATGTTATGGGAGGTGCGGGAGGTGGGAACATGGAAATCCCTGTAATTTTTGTCTAACATTTATGTAATCTAAGCATCTTTTAAAATACATTAAAAAAAAGTACAATGTAAAGTATAATCCATTAAAAAAAAAAAAAGTATGTTGTTTAACTTCGAAAAAAAAAAAAATTAAATTTTCTTACTCAGAGTGTCCAGTATAACAGCCTTGAAGATACAAAACATGCATTGTGAAAGAATGTGGCTAAATAAAAAACAAAAGTTTAAATATGTGGCATCTTACTGCCTACTGACAATATTCTTTGCCCACAGTCAACATTTTCAGCAATTCTTTTAGAGCTGTAAAAATTTCAGTTACTCTTTATTTTGCACACTTCTTTCCAAGCATGCAGAGTGGCGATCCTAGAGGAGGTGAGGTGGGAGCAGAGAGATCTGAAAACTCCTTCCTTCTTCCTTTCCAGGAAGAGCACACTGAAGAAGTAGGGGTGCTAGGTGGGGAGCAGAGCAGCATTTTTGCCAACTCAGGTAAAGGCCGATCACTGCAAAGGGAAGTTGTACAACTGAAGCAGGGTATGATTTCTGTTGACTCAGGAGCTTGTGCCCTCTCCTGGGGTATATCTTAGGTGGGTGTGGGACATTAGGCTGTTCAGAGGACACAGCTGGCGTCCCATTCACAACCTTTATTCAATGGCAGAGTTTTTCCTCAGCTATGAGTTGTTTGTACTTATAACCCCATGCTGCACACATATAAAATTTAAATTTCTTGACAAAATCACGAGGATGTGTTGAGATCCCATTTTCTCTACCATTATTAATTGCCTCCTTTCTCTCAGCATTCCATAAACTCCCGACCCCAGGCTTTCTTTCTGGACCTTGCCCCTTTGCTTCACTCTGAGCAGTTTGCTAGCTGATCCCACATTTCACATGCCTCATTTGTCATTAAATTCATCTGGGAAGATGTAAAAGTCACATGCGCATCCTTACAGAATCTGAAGCCCTGGAGAAGACACACTATTTCCATCTTTAATCTAGTCTAGAGAAAAGAAAATCAGAACTAGTGTTAGAAGGTTAGCAAGTATAAATATGGCCTCAATATAAAGGAAAAAATCTTGTAAACTAGATTGGTTCAGAGCAAATGAATGGGACACCTGGCAAGATGAGGTCCTCTCACTCAGAAGTCTTAAAGCAGAGATGGGTCAACCACTGCTTAGCCACTGTCTGTTCAGCAAAAATTCCTGCATTGGGCAAGGGATGGAATGGGTATTCTTCACCTTCTTGTGCACTGCAATTAGGAGGAAGATTTTGTGTTACAACAACAGATTCTGAGATTCTGGGGTGGTTTTAAAATGTGTCTGCACATTCTTTGATACTCCTCCCTTCAAAAGCTTGAGCTTAATTCCCCACTACTTGCATGTGGACTGAACTTAGCGACTGGCTTTTGAAGAACAGAAGAGAGTGGAAAGGAGAGTGGGTAACCTGGAGAATAGGCATTATGATTTCCTCCTTGCTCTCTCCTTAGTGTCACTTACTCTGGGAAGAGCCATATAAAGTCATGAGGACACTCTGGCAGCCCTATGGAAAGGGCTGTGTGGTGAGGAACAGTGGCTCCTTCCAACAACCAGCAAGACACTGAGGCTTTCTGTCAACAGCCATATGAGTGAACCATCTTTAAAGTAGACCTTACAACCCCAGTCATGCTTTGATTTGAACACAGCCCCAGCTGATATCGTGATGGAAGCCTCATGAGAAACCCTGAGAACCACTCAGCTAAGCTGTTTCTGAATCCTTGACCCTCAGAAACTGAGTGAAATTATAAATGTTTGCTGTTACAGGCAGCTCTTCGAGGATAATTTGTTACACAGCCTATACTAATGCAGGCTCCCACCTAAAGTCTTGGGCATAATGCCTTTGAGGTAGAACTTAGAATATGCATTTAATATAAGCATCCCCTTGATTCTGATGTAGTTATTTGATCACTGGGTACATAGGAACTAGTACAAACTTCTTTCCAAGAGAGTTTTAGTTTGATTTTACCTTTGTCTAAGACCCACTCAGTGTTACTAATGTTATTCTACCCATAATTGTCTCTCTTACTCTACCCATAATTGTCTCTCTTACTCTACCTCATAATTAAGCTCATGTAGGAAAGCATTCTACTTTTAAAAAATAGATAGTTGTTTTTATCATAAAATAATGCATGCTCATTGTAAAGCTTGAAAATTAAAAAAATGGATGCAGAATCCAAAACACACCCATAGACTTTCTTAATGATCTCTCTTACTCTATTTTGATATATTACTTTCATATTTAATTGTAACTAATCATGGCCCTACTCTCATAGAATTTCCTATCCATTTTTCACTAGTGCTACAACAGTGTCTGTCATATAGTAGAGCTCAATAAATATTTGTTGAATTGCAATTTCATTAGCGTTTTTTAAAATACCAAAATTTTAAGGGAAAATAAATGATTGAACAATATTTCATCACATATATTTACCATAAAATATTTTAAATTATTAGATAAAAAGTTATGAACATGTCTAAGATTTTTGAGACATTTTTCCATATTGCTTTACATAAAGCTTAGGATACTCTGATTTCAAAAGTGATTTTAAATGGCAAGAATATCCTAGGAGAAAGCCGGAAGTCATAACAACACTTAAAAAAAAAAAGAAAGAAAGAAAGAAACAAGGGTGAGAGACAAAGACAAGTGGGTGGAGTAGAATTTATACAGACAAGAGCAAAACTTCACACCCAAATTTCATGCTCTACTTACCTAAAATTTGGGGAAAACAAAAGTTTTTTGCAAGAGTAGGGAAAAGGAAGTAAATTGTAGAAGGTAAAACATGGGTGAAGAGTAAATAAAATGAAGGTGGATTATAGTTCTCCAGACATCTACAGACAACTAGCCAAAACTTCTCTAAGTCCTCTGACAGTGGGCTTAACTTTCACAAGAATTTTTTTTTTTTAGAATGTGACTTTGAACAAAAGGATGGTGAGGTGAAATCAATGGGTGACTGAGCTGATTGTTCTATGGTGGAAGAGTGAAAATTATAAAAATTTTAGGTACACAATCTGATCCTGAGCAGAATGTTTGCTTAAAGAGTAACAAGGAATGACAATCTATAAAAATGTTGGAAACATCTTTATGTGGTAATCTAGCCAAGAAGCAACATGAAATATGCCTAATAGATGTGCAACATTGTTTATTTATAAAGCTAGTTTACAAGTCCAGGAGAGCTGACCCTGAGATAAAATGTAGATCATGCATGCAATGAAAATCAGGAAATTCTGTGCTTCAATTAATTGAAACACAAGACACATCCAGGGAATGTTAGGTGTTAAGGGACATGAGGAATCTTGAATAATACCGAAGCTAAGATACATTGTAGAAATGGTGTGTATCTCTTGGAAAGGGCAGTGAGGAAGAAAGAACTGGTTTGCTTGTCACTGTCATTAAGGATGACAAAATAATAATAGTAATAATACTTAGAATAATATCCTGTTCTGAAAGAAGAAGTAAAAAAAGAATTCTTTACTTATTAATGACTTGGTTGATTTTTTATCCTATGCTTTAATTATTTTGAAGAATATGAATATAATGAATATGAAGATTCTGGAGAAATGTTTGGATAGCTTATATTCAAAAGCCAAAGCAGTAGCAATCTTGTATCTCTGAATAGATCTATATGAATTGGAAATCTTGATAATAATGCATACATGAATATTATTTAGAAAACATGGCAAATTGTGAAAGAATAAACTTTAAAAATGACAAGATTTCCTTTACAGAAGATTTTGACAAGCCAATTTGAAATCATTCTTGAAATGAAAAGCAAAAAATTTGAGCCCCACCTAAATACCAGCTGCCTTTGTAGAGAAGAAAAAGCCATGTTCATTCAGGCACACATCCTCTGCTCTAACATTTCAAGAAAAGGAACCCTGGTCCATGGCTTAAAATAAATGGAATTACAGGCATTTTTTAAGATTTGATTGAAAGATTAGGAAAAAATATTCATTCATTTTTGGGGGGCGGGGGAGGGGAAGAACTTAAAAATGGCCATGACATAGAACATGTATAGCTTGATAAACCATCACAAGCAACGAACTGCTTGATCTCCTCTCCAGTTTCCCAACATTGACAGGTAGTTCAATGATGAATTTATCCTTTCAACAATCCATCTCTCCATGGCGCTAATCCAGTGTCGGTAATGCCCTATGAAAGCTTATGGCTATGTTTGCTCAACAGCCACACCACCACTCAATTGGAAAAACATGATGCATCTGGTTTCTATGGCTGAGTTGATGACCAAATCAAATCAACCACCCAGCTGAACTGATCAATTGTACAGAAAGTGGCCATTAATACAGCTGGAAACACCATTTCAAATGAAAAATAGTCGCTTCAGAGGCTGCCTATGACTGCCAAGTCAGTCTATGATAACATAACTTTCAGAGACTGGATTCTTAGAAGCATGAAATTGTAATTTGGGGAAATCATAAAGCTTTCATGTACATGGAAGTTACAGAGACTAATCATCTCTCTCAGATTTTACATTTGTATTTGTAAAACGTATTGACTCAATTCTGCACTTGCATTGGGCGGCATAATAGACAAACGCTGTGCCAACAGTAGTTCGGTGGAGTGAAAGGAATCCGGATTTGGAGTCAGAAATTCTAAGCTCCAAATGAATCTTTGCAAGTTTCTTGACTTCTCATATTCAGTGTTCCTTGTCAATGAAATCAATGCCAGAGTAACCAACTGTTGTGAGAATTACATAAGCTAATATATATTTACAAGTATACAGCACAGACTATGGCATATAACAAGTACTCAATAAATATTTATTGAATGCATGATCCTGTGAATGAATGAATGAATGAATGATTAAGGGTGCATATGAGTTTCTTAGAGAGTGGAAGAAACAAAGGAAAAAAAGATTGGTAAACATGTCAATCTGTCTGACCATGCTACTTTCTTATCCCTGCCATGCCAACTAAGATAAGCCACAAAACAAACAGGGCAAAGAGAGTAAAATGAAAGCAATAATATGAGCTTTCATTGATGGGCCAGATGCTATTTACCAAGCATTTACATATATTATTTAATAATAATGATAATAGACCTTACATCACCTAGAAGTTGCACTACAAGGTGCCAAGCAATATGCTAAGCACTTTAAATATATTAACTCCTTTACATTTTTATAAAACCTTATAAAGTAGTCGCTATCTCTACCAATATGCCTTGCATGAAGTTATCCCCACCCACAAATGCAAAAAAAAAAAAACATGGAAATTTCAATAGATGAAGTGCTGATGGCCAAGACACATACCCACAAGAATCTGACTTCCTAGACTGCAGGGTCCATTGTACCAACTACTTTTCCAAGGGGAAGTTTTCCCCAAAAAAGGTGAATATGATTGTGAGAAAGAACCAAATGGATTTGTTAATTGCAATGCAGAAGCAAAAACTTGATGGCTGAGAAGAGAGAAGAATGTGCAGTGGATGACGGGTCTTGGCAAGAGAAACAGGGCAGATCCTTGTGCTGGGATGCAGCCTCCTCGTCTGGCGAGACAAGGGAGCAGATTGTGCACAGTTGGGCGTGTTCCATGTGTTAAAATGTGCCTAACTAGGAAATCATCCTGCAGAAGAAAAGGAGTCAACCCTGTACGTTGAGAAAAAAATTGGGGTTGATACTAGGGGTAAACTGAGTTGCCTCTACATCAATAATCATTCCCCCAAATCCTTTACATTAGTATTGTAATTACCATGCATATGTTCTAGAGAACTGGAAATTGTTTGCAAAGTGCTCTAAATTTCAGATTAATTAAAATGTAAGAACTGAGCCCATTCCATTTTCAGGTGTCTGTCGAAATATTGAGTTAAACAGTCAATGTTTCATGTCCTGGAATTGTGTTTTAAGTATGATGTATCTCACTGAGAAATTCCATCATGAGATAATGGGCTTTCTCTGGAATCACAAAATGCACTTACAATCACCCAAAGCCAAAGATCTTCTGCTTAGGCTGATATTGAAAACCCTATTGAATGCATGGCTTTCAGATTAGTTTGATTTCCTAGTGGTCCCCAAATTATTTAGTTCACTTACCTTATTTGTTGTGAAGCCATGCTGGTTTATATTCACACTTGTCCCCTCACTCAAAGCTATTCAACTTTCTTGTGCTGATTCTCACCGGTCAGAAAGATCACATCCTCTCTGGAAGACAGGAAGACAAAACTTTTGTCCCTGCAGTACCAGATGGATCTCAAATCAAAAAACTTCTGATTCTGAGGAGGAATCACCTCTCTGTGTGCTTTGAAGCTTTGGCCTGCTGGTATCTCTGTGTTCAGCTTGTTGGAATATTTATCATGACCACCTACAGCTGAAAAATTGAAAGTCTGTAAGAATCTTCATTGTTTCCCTTTCTTTGCCAACTTTATGTACTCTTATGTACAATCTAGCCATCTCCAGCAATCCCAAGTTCTGTGTATAATGATTGTGATTAACTGTCTGAAAATCATCCCTAACATTTTCAGGGCCCAGGCCAAGAGTGCAATGGAGGCCCACTTTCCAGATGTCCAAATATTTAAGTGTTATACATCAAGGTAACAGATTGTTAAAATAAAATATGTTGTATAATCTTGCTATGCCAAATATACCTTTATTTTTTAAAAAAATATATTAAAATGTATAAAGCTTTGGCTTTATGTGACTGAAGTTGGCAAACTATTACCCTAAAAAGTAGGATTACTTTATAATATTTAAAGTATTTTAATTCCATCATATAAATTATATAATACACATGACTTACTTTTTAAAAATTTTTTTCATTGTCTCATAAAGCAGAATCAAGATATATACAATCAGTATTTCTTCTTTCAAATTGTATAATGAAGGATTTTTATAAAGAAAACTCAAACTAAGAGTTTTCCTCAATTGGTTCAAATCTTTCTCCATAATGGCCAGTGAGGTAGGAGTAGCTAAATAAGGATTAAGCTCAAAAGCCTGGCAGAGAATAGATCTGGGGATAACTGGAATGAGCTTCCTGAATGTATGAAGTGCGTTGTTTTCTCATATGTCTCAAAGCATCATAGATACTAAACTGTATCATTGGTCACAAATAGTCTCAATGCTATGACATTAGTTGTATGGAAGGATGGAAGCAGCATGGCCATAGAAGGTATTATGTGTCCTTAATTTTCCTTCAGTATTGTTTTGTTCCCCCACATTTCTTTAAATTTCAGCACAAACGTCAGACTTAGGCCTACAGACCACCAGGATATAGAATATCAGAGCTGCTTCCTCTCTGTGTTCTCAGTAATTTGGCTTTTTAACATGCACCCTGTGCTGGTTTGAGTCTTTGTGGACCCCAGAAAATCATGTCCTTAAGCTAACCCATTCCTGTGCTTGTCAGCTTATTGTATCTGGGAACTGTTGTTGAGATTCAGTTAAGGGGCCCTTTGACTAAATCATTTTTATCACATCACTTCACAATTAAGCATCTTTGATTAAATTATGGGACCCAGGGTGGGTCCTAATCCTTTTATTGGAGTCTTACATAACCTGAGGGCTGAAAACAGATACACACAGAGAAAGAGCTGCCGTTTTACCCTACCATGAGAGAGAGGACTCCAGGATTGTCTGCAGCTGCAGAAAGAGAGAAACCCTGAGAGGCTGAGAGATAGGCTGGAAGCTGAAATAAACAGAACAGCCGAAGGAGAGAAAGAGATGAGCCGTTTACCTGATTGCCCACAGCTGAGCTCCAGGAGAAAGAGAACCTGGAGGAGAAGGCAGAGCCTGGCCACCATTTTCCCTTGCCACATAGTCCAGAATTGTCAGCAGCCAAAATTTGGTGAGACACCATGTCTGAGGATGCCTTGATTTGGACATTTTCGCAGCCTCAGAACTGTTAAGATTTTCCCCTAATAAATTCCCACTATGAAAGCCAACCCATTTCTGGTATTTTGCACTGGCAGCCTTTGGCAAACTAAAACAGACCCCAATTATTTACCAATGCTTGATGTTTTATAAACTGTAAAGATTTTGAAACCATTTGTTTAGAGTCTGATTTGTATATCAATATATTTCCCAGAGCCTAGAAAAATATCTAACACTTAGTAGGCACAAAACAGTTTTTGAAAAAAACTTATCCTGTAGTCTAATGGTCTAATTGATGGAATATGTTTGAAATATTATTTTCAATAACCAAATATAATCAATGTACCCTCTTTTCCCATTCCTGGGGAACGAAGTCATTTGCATGGAGAGCACTTTCCAAATCTTGCTTCACAGGATGCGACTTTCAACGTATGCGGATGAGAGTGAGACAATCAGGAACTTCCACAAATAAAACAGATGCCAAAAGTCCCCTGTCACTTGGTAGAGAGGATGAACCATGCGAGTTCAGGAAAGCGTGTCTCCTAAGGAGTGGCACTGGCAGGGAGGAGGGTGTGAACTGGGTCCTAGGGGATGAGCAGATGTCATAGGTTGAAAAGGGGGCAGAAAGCAGTCCCAGACAAACAAAGGGACTGTAAAGGGAAGAATTATCCGAGTACCATGAGATTTTCCCAAGATAGTAAAATCATGAAGCACTCAGAATAAGGGAGTATTGGTAGAGAAAGCATGTAAAATGAGGTTGCATGTGTATGGTAAGATCAAATGGATTGTTTGAAATCTTAAAACTCAGGAGAAGAATTTGGATTCCAAAAGAAATAGGCTATCATTGAATATTTTAGAGACCAAAACATTGTTTTTATAAACAACAGCAAACACTCTTGATTGTCATTATTGCCAGTGGAAGTCACCTTCTAAATGGAAAAGCAGTGTGTTTGTGTGCCTGTGTGTGTGATTCTTAGCATTCCATGAGGATAAATCAAATGGAAGGAATCAGTTTATTAGGCTAATGCCTTTTCTTGATAAACTCTTGGCTTCTCAAACTTAACATTTTCTTCTGAACTCTATGAAAAAAAAATCCCTATATCACAGGCATGTACATCAAGCAAAACTAACATGAAATTTGAGGTGGGAGGCATTTCAAGGACACTTGATATAATAGCTCTTTTGCCCTAGTATGGTGACATTTTGGTAACATATAAAAATGCCAGAGTGTGACAAATCCAAACTTAAGACAAAATAAATGAAAAGTTTGCAATTTTTCAGGTTGTAAATCATTGGAGTCAATTTTGAACTGACTGATAATCCATTGTTCTGCTGTTTTGTGTAGCTCAACATATGAAAAAGTGATGGGTTTATTCAAATTTCCTGAGAAGTGATGAGGTTTTTCAAGTTTGTGGAAAGGAATGAATGAGATTTTCAGCATATAAATATGGAAATGAATTTAAAAGGAAACATAAAAGTATTAAAACTGCTTCTTTTGTCTTCAATTCACATTTTAGTAGCATTGTTTACATAATTACTATTGTGTAGTAATAATTACATCTGTAAAACAAATCTGTGTGTGTAAAGAAACCTATGAGAGCAGGTTGCTTTCTGCACAGCAAAGAGCCAATATTGGCTCACAGCCTTGGGACTCACCATCTGCCCCAGCCTCTACTCGAAATGTGTCTAAGGGACATCATTTAATGCTCACCACTATCATAAGAGAAGTTTTTTTTTTCTTCCTTCCATTGAACACACAGGGAAGCACATGGACATGTTAAACAATTCGACAAAGTTGAGCAACAGCACGAGGTGATAACCAGCACTGAGAGAGCATGCCTTCACAGCCCCTGTGCTTGTACTCTGTCACACTGCCTTTTTTTTCTTAATTATTTATTCATTTTTCATAATTTGTTTTATTTTTTAAAAGATACTTAGATTACATAAATGTTACACAAAAAATATAAGGATTCCCATATGTCCCCTTCCCCACACCTCCCACACACCCCCACATAAACCACATCCTTTATTAGTGTGGCACATTCATTGCAATTGATAAACACATCCTGGGGCATTGCCACTGAGCATGGACCATAGTTCATATTTTAGTCTACACTCTCCCACACAATTCTCTGGGGGCAGGGAGAGGGAAAAACAGTTGTAATACAGGGGTTTTTTGGGGACTTGGAAATTGTCCTGAATAACATTGCAACAACAGATATAAGCCATTTTATATCGTCACACTGCCTTTTGACAGTATTTTTCAGCAGTGCTTGAGGATTGGTAAAGCATTATGAAATGGCAGCAAGGACAAATATACTCAGCCTCAAAGAAAGCTGTAAATTGTAGTAGATGCCATACTTTGTATAAAGTCTCTTCTTATATTTTTGATTAATTAACATTACTCTTTAATTTCATGGTGAAATTACCAAAAATTAAAACATTACAGATAAGATAAAAATTTCCCTTTACAACAACTCCAATCTCAAACCCTCATCTTCTTTATACTCTCTAAGATATGGCTGTTCCAAGCTTAGTTTTGATCTTCTAGACCCTGTAAAATTCACTGACATTCATATTGGAGAGAGAGAGAGGGTGAGAGAGATACAGAGATGGAGATAGAGATAGACACAGATATAAATTTATATATACACAATATGTATATAGAAAATAGGTAGCATTTAATTACATACACAGTATTTATTATTTTGCAAATGACTCTTATATTCAACAACATAATTTTGAAATCCATCTCTCATTTATCTATATCTATGCCTAATTGTATATCTATATCTTCATCTATATCTATATCTATGTGATCTATATCTATCTTTGTTTATCTGAATCTTTATAACTGCTACATAGTTTTCCAAAGTATGAATATAACAGGTTTTCATATAGTTATTATTTTAACAATTGTATTATTTAAACTATTTATAATAACTATATAATTAGTTATAATTTTTAAATAAACCTATTTTTTTCTGTTTTTACAGATAATGCTTCACTCAAAATCCTCCTTCCCCAACATCTTTCTGTACATTTGAGTGAGTACTTTTTTTTTTAAGGAAGATGCCTCGAAGAAGCATACAGGCCATTTGGTGTATGTATTTTTACTGTGATTGCAATGCCAAATTACCATTCAATTTCCCTGTGTCAATTTATTTTCCCAGAGCAGTGTATAGCAGTATTTATTTCTCAAAAAACTCAACAAGACTTGATGTTATCAAAATGTTTAAGATCTGCATTCATATACATGAAAAATGGTATCATTTAATCTGATTTCTCTGATGGCTGGTGACTTAGAAAATCTTATTCCATGTAGTTTTACAGTTTTTCAATTATTTGTAAATTGCCTGTATAAATTCATTGCCCATTTTCCCAGAAGTTTGGTTACCTTTTATTTATTATTTTGTATTTCTTTATACACTGAACACTAACTTTTGCCTGGTATAATGTTTTTTCTAGATATAAGGGTAAGAATTTAAATTATTTTGTTTTGCATCATGTGTTTGTTCTTCCTGATTTTACATTTAAGGGAATAAAAATGTCAAAATGTTCTTCAAAAACAAAACAAACAAACAAACAAACAACAACAAAAAAAAAAACACCTGGTCTGACCATAAACAGAATAGCTTTGAATAAAATCATTTAATAAAGTTTCACTTTTAAAAATTGCATCAACCAAAGAAATTATGCATTTTTGAAGGCTTGGCTAATATCTTTGATTTCATACCAGAAAGATAGAACAGAAATCCATATAGATCAATGTTGGGTACAATTAGAACCTGATAATAGTACTGTTTCTATTTGGTAAATGGAGATATTACTAAACTCCAGTGAGGGCTGTTTTGACAATGATTTTACTAGGCTTTCAGCAACCAGAGTGCAGTTTAAAGACACCAGATGCTGGGGAGCCCAGGGCTAGAGCAGAAAGGCAGCAGGAGGTAACAGATGTGCAGCTGTAGGAAGATACACAATGACAGAGAGAAAGAAAGGTAGTCAATGGCACCCAAAGGGAAGAAGATAAAGCCAATCAACAAGGGGCAGCCTACACCTTCCCCACTTAGGTTAACCAAGACTAATTGTTCCATTCTTGACTGGTCCACAGGTCCTTCAAAGAAACATTAGCCATAACTATAGTAAAGATTAAAATGAGAGAATCAGATGATACGATGTGAAGGAAAAAATCTAGATGCTTCATTCCTCCACTCATCCTAACCTATGGAGCAACTATTAAACAGCAGATAATTTCCTTAAATCTACTTCTACAAAGTTCTCCTCCAAAGATGTCTAGGGAGGGGCCTAGTTTGTTTTCCTTTTAACTAACCACCTGCTTACCAATCCTTCCATATTTAGTGCACTCAGTGTAGGTCACATTGATAAAGGTTTTTGCTTATCTAACTTAGGGACATTGCTGAAGGTGCAGAACTCCTTGAACAAGTGAATCGTTCCCTTATTGATATTATTAAAATTGATGTAATTGGTACAAATGCAAATGTTAACTTGATAAAGAACCCATGAATATTAAATGAGAACACAAGTCCCAGCAAACACAGATTTAATAACCTCTGATATATGTGTAGACTTTTTTTTTTTCAAAGAATGAGTCTTCTCTTATACATTCCCAGTACACATTCTCAATATGTCTACAACTGAATAACATAAAGAAAAAATAAAAGTTATTAATAAAATCCAAAGCCTTCTTTCCCAAGTCCCTCTGGAGTTCATGGTGCAAATTCTCTAAATAAATGGCTGTAATCCACCCAGACAGGTTAAGGGGCATGCAAAACAAGCTGACCAGTTAGCTCATATTCATTGAAGAAACTTCTGTCAACTACCCACTATTTACCTTCCCTTTAATCCTCATCTTCTAACCTCTCCTTACCTCAGATTCTGATAACCTCAGACCATTGAAAGGTTTTTAGGCAGGTGCTATGATTATCTTTGCAAATGACAAAGGCATTTTTTGCTGCAATATGGAGAAAGCACTAGAAGTGGGATAAAGGAAGTCCAGGGAGAGAATTCTCTCATCATTGCAAGCAAGAGATAAAAGACCTGCACTGCAACAACTGAGGTGGGGATGGGTCAGATGGATATATGAAATATCCAGAAGGCCACTTCCTAAAAACTCGGTAAAGGAGAGAGGAAAGAAATGTGACAATGTAGAGCACATGGTAATTTCCTGAATTTTGTTAGTTTTGTTAATATCCCTTCAACACACATCAACAGCATTCTTTAATCAAATAGTAATACTACCAATAGAATCAATATGCCATTTTATGCCTATATTATGTTTGAATTTAACAAAGAGTATAAATATTTACTATCCAGCATGATAATTGTATGCCATGGTAGGGAACTCTAACATAACATTAACAACATTGTCCCATTTAGGGGACATGATGATAAATTGAGTTTTGTGTCAGATCTTGTGCCTCCTAAATGTTTTGGAGACTCTAAAATGGTTCCATGTGTAAGATGGTAAGTATCTGGATACTTATGGAGACTTCCATTCCTAAAAGCATTTTCAATACACTTTGGAATGATATGAATGATGTGACTTCCCGCCCACATCTGGAAGTTTGTCTGGAAGTCAGGCAAAATTGTACTAGCCAGCCAGGGTGGAACAAAGTTGGGGCAGAAGGTTTGGTGTCTGCTACCAGCAATCATCCACATCAAAAGGGAAAGTAGGCAAATGTGAAAATAACAGGAGGGTCAAGGCAGAGGGTCAAGCCAAACCAGTGTATCCAAATGTGAATTAGAGCTAGGCAATTGTTCGGTTTGGGCGACAGACTGGAAAAGGTAGCAAATAGTTTGCAAGGTGCCTGCTCAGATCATTCTAAATAGGAATTTGCGGTATTAGTACCTTCATGCTTGGGATGGTTTTGGATTAAGAGGAAATGTAAATAAGTGAGATGCCTAAAATACTGCCTAACACATTAAAAGATTCCATTATATCTTCTGAGTCTTATTTTCTGCATGCCTATTTACTGCTGCAAAAAAAAATAACAAGCAAACAAACAAAAAACAAAACAAAATAAAAAAGCCTGTGAGTTTTGTTTGCAGAAGTTATGTCTCCCATACCACTCCTTGGTAATCCGTATTGCAGTAGTGTTTCAACAGCGAGTTCTTAATTACTGCATCTATCTGTCTAGTTCTCAAGGATCTCTTACCTGCTGAAATCACATGAGCTCCTCAAGGCAATAGTATTTTAAGTTGTTTAAAACAAAGGTACCAAATAAGATCACAGATCCCTGAAGATGTAGGTTGTTGGGGGTTGTGGGGATCCCAAGAGAGCAGACTGTATCTATTGTCTTTAAAAGGAGTGTCTTTAAACTTTATTTCCTACGGAAATTTGCACAAGGGATAGATTTGATTCTTTAAGAATCTGCAAATATATCACTCCATTGCAATAATGGAAGGACTTCCAGAAAACAGATCCTGGCAAACTGTCAAGTAGAAGAAATTACCATCTGTTTTGCAGATGTGAGAGGCAAATTTCAAAGACATTTAAAGGAGCTAGAAGTTTCTTATCTATGCTTCTAGTCTGCTAGATTGCTGAAATAAA
The DNA here is from genome assembly GCA_026826555.1 of Tolypeutes matacus. NCBI lineage: Eukaryota > Metazoa > Chordata > Mammalia > Cingulata > Chlamyphoridae > Tolypeutes > Tolypeutes matacus. The sequence continues at coordinate 6,162,595 of JAKSZT010053840.1, forward strand.
TATACTAGAAATGAATTAGCTTTTACAGTAGAGACTTATTAGCTTATAAGCTTACAGTTCTGAGCCCCTGAAAATGCCCAAATCAAGGCATTATCAGGAAGAAACATTTTTACTGAAGACGAGCTGGCAATCCTTGGCTCCTCTGCCACATGACAAGGCACATGGTGGCATCTGCTGGTCTCTCCCTTCTTTTCCGGGTTTCATTGCTTCCAACATCTTGCTTCTGTGGCTTTCTCTCTCTCTGTTTGAATTTTCATTCTCTTATAAAGGACTCCAGCAAGAGCTTTAAGACCCACCCTGAAGGAGGTGGGTCACATCTGAACTTAAGATCTTAACTCACCAAAAGATCCTACTTACAGTAAGTCACACCCACAGGAATGGATTAACTTTAAGAATGTACAGCTTCAAATTATTACATCTACATTGATGAATGAGTCAAATTGCTAACATGGGAATGCAGAATTCTGTACTTTCCAGAGTATACTCTACTTTCTTATTATTTTACATTGCTATCAAATGTGAATTCTTCACAGGTAGTTATAACCTATGCGAATGCATATTTACCTCAGTTATGTTTAATAATATATGAGCCCTTATTAATTTCATTTTTTGTGTATCTGTAAAGCACTTGTCTCGTAGAATCAGAATTAGAGATATTTAAATTAGAAGGGAATTCATAATCATCTAACAAAGGAAGGGATAGTAATAATAAATTGAGTCTCATTTTGTGTCAGGTAGTGCTAAATGTTCTACCTGCATCATTTCTTTCTCTAGCATAATGGTTCTCAAACTGCTTTGCATCAGAGTCAGCTGGGGACCTTGTCCTTTAATGAGAGTGGACTGAGTCTTTGTGGTCTTTGTTAGTGCTCCAGATTATTCTGATCCACACCAAAGATTGAGAAGCACTGCTCTTAGAGGTGGAAAGTATTGCAATTTCTTTTTGCATGTTGGAGGAACTGAAGCTTGCAGGTGGTAAATAGCTGGAGGTGACAGCACAGGCAATCAGTGGGGTGAGGTCCTCAGCCCCAGCTGGCTGACCCTGACACAAAGATGTATTTCACATCTCTGTACTCTGAATCAATAGCCAAAGAGGCCAGGCCAGATCAACCAGTGAGGGCTGCTTGGGAGAGCTGCATCAAGGAGAATGATAAAAGCACATTTTTTACTCAGGACAAAAGTATTATGGTCAATTCTTGATGTCTATCATAAATATAGATATGCTCACTATGGTGGTTTGAAGCTGTAGGTACCCCAGAAAAACATGGTCTTAAATTTAATCCATTCCTGTGGGTGTGGACCCCTTCTAAGAATGACTTTTGTTTTCACTCCTCTCCCCCTATTTGTGGCAATCATAACTGTCTCCAGGCAATGCTAAATGTTCCCTGGGGGCCAATTTTCACCCAATTACCCCTTAAGAACCATGCTGTAAAGCAAGTTGCAAAATGTAAACTGTAGAGGAAAAATCTAAGTCTAAAACCCCCATTGATAGCATTGTAATTTTTTTTTTTTTTTAATGTTAGTGTGTTTTCTTCTGGCATTTCATCTAAGAATTTTTTTTATAATTAAATTTTTTTATTCTTAAAGAAGGTTTAGATTACATAAATGTTACATTAAAAAATAATAATAATAAGGGATTCCCATATACTCCACTCCCTCCTGCTCCCACACTTTCCCACCTTAACAACACCTTTCATTAGTGTGGTACATTTGTTAAAATTGATGAACCCATATTGAAGCATTGTTACTAACCATGGACTACAGTTTACATTATAGTTTATACTCTGTCCTGCACAATTTTGTGAGTTATGACAAAATATACAATGGCCTGTTTCTTTCACTGCAATGTCATGCAGAACAAATGGAATGTCTCGAAAATACCCCCATTTTACACTTATTCTTCCCTCTCCCAGCTTTCAGAACCTTTGATGTTCTCTGCCTTTACATCAATGATAAGTGTTCTTCCATTGCTAGAATAATAATAAGTCTAGAGTAGAATAATAATAAGTCTACTTTATTCCATTGTTCATTCCCCAATCTTGAGGATTTTGGGATGGTGATGCCCAATCTGCTTCTAATTGAGTGGGGGCTTAGATCTCATGCAGCAGATGGATGGAGCTATCTTGCTTGCAGTTGCAGACACTCTCTGTTCCTTGAGATGAGCATTGTCCATCATCATCCTTTTGTTAGTTGTCCTGGTGAGACCAATGAACTGGAGAGTAGGTGTTGCAACTCTGCTGAAATTCAAGGCTCAACTGGCACATGGACAGACCAAAGATTTAAGTCTCTGGGACATATATTTATCAATTACAGTGCTAATTATAGGTTCAAATAAAAGGGGCAGAAGAGCCATTTGTTAGAGAACCTATAAATGAGTCTAACAGTGGGGAGCAAAATTCCAAAGTAAATCCCACTAACAGGGTGCCTAATTCCTAAGCTGTCTGCCCTGCTTATAGTTTCTAGATGACTCTAGAGCCTTCAGCCCTACTATTGGAGACACTGTTAATTTGGCAGTCAATGAGATCCTGTTGAGATTTGCATAAGCATAACCTCTGGAATGACCTCCCGACTCACTTTGAAATCTCTTAGCCATAAAGACTCATTTGTATTTGCTATTTCCCCCTTTTAGTCAAGGTCTTTTTCCAGAGGCATTGCTTGTCAGTGCTTGGTAATAATCCCTCCGTGCCAGGGAGGCTCATCCTTGGTTGTCATGTCCCACATCAGGGGTGAGGGGGGATAGTAGTGCTTTTATATGCTGAGTTTGGCTTAGAGAAAGGCCACCTTTGAACAACAAGGAGGCTTTCAGGAGATGACTCTTCAGGAGCATATAATACTAGGCTAAGTTTCAATTTCACAAGAAAATGTTCATAAGTACAATCATTAATATCAAGGGCCTGGCATAATGGTCTGTCTTCCTTAACTAGGCACAAGATGTCTATCCTACCCAAATTGATTTACAGATTTAATGTAATCCCAATAAAAATTACAAGAGCATATTTTACTGAATTGGAAAACCTAACTATGAAATTTTTTGGAAGGGCAAGGGTCCTGAATAGCCAAAGACATATTGAAAAATTAAAATGAAATTGAAGGAATCACACTACCTGACTTAAAAGATACTACCAAGCTACAGTGGTCAAAACTGCATGGTACTGGCACAAGGATAGTCATACTGACCAATGGTACAAAATGAGAGCTCTGATATAGATCCTCTCATGTACAGTCAACTGATACTCAACAAGGCCACTAAGTCCACTCAACTGGGAGAGAATGACCTCTTCAACAAATGGTGTTTGAACTGAATATCCTTATCCAAAAGAATGAGAAAGGATCACCATCTCATACCCTACACAAAAATGAACTCAAGATGGATCAAAGATCTAAATATAAGAGCCAAGACCATAAATTTCCTGGAAGATAATGTAGGGAGGAATCTACAAGTTCTTGTATTAGGAAATAATTTCACCCAAAGAAAAAACAGATAATTGTCAAATGAAAAACTCTTGTGCTTCAAAGGAGTTTGTCAAGAAAATGAAAAGGCAGCCTACTCAATGGGAGAAAATATTAGGGAACAATCTATCTAATAGGGGCCTAATATCCAGCTAATATAAAGAAATCCTACACCTCGAAAATAAAAAGACAAACAACACATTTTTTTAAATGGACAAGTGATTTGAATAGACACTACTCCAAAGAAGAACTACAAATGACTAAAAAGCACATGAAAAGATTCTCAAGATCACTAGCTATTAGGGAAATGCAAAGCAAACTACAATCCAGCATGTAAACTCTGGGGATTTGCAGGTTAAAACTACAATGTTAGGAATGTTCTTTTGGCAAATAAGGCAGGGAAAGGTTACTGGTGTAGGGTGTTGGGTGTTGGATGTGGACAGGGCGCACTTGGGGCAGGCTTCTACAGAATTTTAAGTGCTCACTTTGTCATGGTGTGTTATATCAGTAGGTGGAGACCCACACAATAATAAAATATATATATATATCAAACTTCCATCTTGGGGAGTCCTGCTATGTTCTCAGTTAGAGGGACAAGCATCCCTTGAGAACATAGGCAGCCAGTGCCTAATAAAAGAAAACAGATCAGTATGTCAAGCCCTCAATATTACTGCAAACAACTGTGAATCTTAGTCTTCAAATATTGAAACTTAGTGGTTACCATAGATTCTGAGGGGAGGGGGAGGGAGGAATAGAATAGATAGAACATGGGGCACTTTTAGGGCATTAGATTTGTTCAGAATGATCAAGCAATAATGGATACAGGCCACTTCAAATTTTGTCAAAACCTATAAAAGTGTACAATCCAAAATATAAACCGTAATGTAAACTATTGACCATGGTTAGCAGCAATGCTTCAATATTTGTATATCAGTTGCAATAAATGTATCATTCAATTTTAAAATGTTATTAATAAAAGAGAGGGGAAAAGGAGGAGGGTGTTAGGTATATGGGAATCACCTGTATTCTCCATGTGACTTTGCTGTATCCTAAAGTTTCTTTGAAACTAAAATGAAAAAAAAATAATACATTGGGGGACTATATGGATGAAAATGTCACTGTACATACAAAACAACTGATCTTACAGTGATGAAAGACACAATGTCTAAAATTTTTTTACTTCAATTTTTAAAAATCTTTAGTATTTTTGGTTATTTTTTAAATTATTATTTCATTTTCTTATTAAGAATTTTTTAACATATCAATTTTATTTTTACATATTAATAAAGCATAAATCCACCCAAAGAATACAATCAATGGTATTTGGTGTAATCACATATTTGTGTATTCATCACCCCAATCATTCCCAGAACACTTTCATTATTCCAATAATAATAATAAACAACCAACAAACAAACAAAACTCATCATCTCTCAGTCTCTCTCTGTCTTGCCGGCAATACATATCTGCTATTCTTTTTGCTTCACTCTAGTAAACCTGTATTTATATTTTGTAAAAACAGTCTTATATATTCAATATCCACTATATTCATGTTTTACATGAGGTTTTACTATCTTGTATAATCCCATGTTACAGTTTTTATCTTTCTTTCAAGTAATATACACGAACTTAGACTTATCCTTTCAACCACTGTCATACACATATAATAGCACTGCTAGTTACAAACACCACGAAATGCTTTAACCATTTCTATTCAATTCCAAAGATTTACAAACAACCTTTTTATATATTCTGTAATGATTAACCCTCAGTTTTCCATTCTGTACCTTCCTTCTATTTTCTGGTGACCTATATTCTAATTATTAACTCCGTGAATTTACACAATATATTTAGTTCATAATAACTCAATCATACAGTATTTGTCCTTTTGTGTCTGGCTTGCTTCATACAACATAATGCCTCCAGGTTCATCTATGTTGTCATTTGTTTCATGACTTCATTTCTTCTTACCACTGCATAATATTCCACCATGTGTACACACCACAATTTGTTTATCCACTCATCAGTTGATGGACAAATGGGTTGTTTCCAACTTTTGGCAATCATGAACAACACTGTTATAACACTGTTATAAATATCTGTTTGTGTTCTCTCAGTTCATCTGCATATATACCTAGTAATGGTATTGCTGGGTCACATGGCAAGTCTATATTCAACTTCCTTAGGAACTGCCAAAGAGTCCTCCACAGTACCTATGCCATTCTATATTCCCACCAAAAGTAAATAAGCGTTCCTGATGAGATTACTTCAATTAAATGTGGCCCACCTGAACCAGCATGGGTCCTAATCTGATGACTGGAGTCCCTTATAAACAGAATAAAATTCAGACAGACAGAGAAAGCCACAGGCGGCAAGAAGCTTAACCCAGAAGAGAAAGGAGGGTCCTCCGGAGATGTTGCCTATATGCATTGCCTACAAACTAGGTACCAAGGATTGCCAGTAGCCAGCTCCAGACTGCCACAGTCTTCTGGGAAAAAACCTTACCTTGATGACGCCCTGATTTGGACTTTCTTTTAGCCTCAAAACAGTAAGCTATTAAATTCCCTTTGTGTAAGTCACCCTATTTGGTGGCATTTGCTTGAGCAGCCTAGGACACTAAAACCCTAACCCACTTCAATTTCCTTAATTTAAAAACAGCCAACAGTTGTCCTGCTGGAGCAAACAACAGCAGTTTTAGTCTTTGCGAAGCTTGCCAAATCTCAGGAATATGTAGTATGCTCCTGAATGATCTCATTAAAGGGTCATGAGAAGCTCCTGCCCTGAAATTATCTTGTTTTGTGAACTTGACCAAGATATGTTTTTTGTTTGTTATTTTGTTTCTCGATAATATTTTTTAATGGTGAAAAAAGCTATTTGGACACAGTCATCAGAAGACTTTCTTCTTAGTCTAACAGGGTTAATTCTTCCTATTTTGACAACACTGGTTTTAGAGCTTAGGTATAATTATTCTGACACAGACGCTCTGTGTTTGATAATTTCCCAAAACACTGAACATCATGTTTGTCTCTCAGAACCTTCTGAAAGGAATGTTCAGAAGACTGGGTGGCCAGAGTAGTTACTTTGACAAGGGATCTATATTTAGGGGTAAAAGGAGAAGTGAGAGGTAGCTGGTAGAAGTAGAGTGTAAAGATCTAATGAAATATGAAAGTACAAGATAAAATCACTTGCAAATTATATCAGATCTTACAGATTTACCAGTTGAAATCAAAGTAAAGTATTTTTGCAAAAAAAATGTAACTTACGGTGGCTATATAGAGAGAATCCAGTTCTCTTCTGCACCATGTTTCTTTAATGCAATTTTTAAAATCATCCTTGTTCTTTTATTCATATTTCATAAAGTAATGTGTCATTAAATTATTCTATTTATTTTGCAAACTTTTAAGAAAATAGATTCCTAAGTATGCTTACAAAAGTAGAAAGAATAAAAAAAATAAGCTCCCATGCCCTAATACTTCTATAGAGGGTAGGCTCCTCTCTTATCTTGGTTGCACATACTGTGTGACTTTGGAAAAATCACCTAAATTCTTTGGGTCTCAGTTCTGTCATTTCTAAAGAAAGAATAATAGTGGAATAATAACCTCACGAATTTGTGTGATGATTAAAAAATATGGGCCAATAAGTGGTCAATAAATGTGTATATAATCTAGAAAGCTATCTACAAGGCAGGAAACATCTCGAAGACATTAAAGACATTGTCAGGGGTGGTAAAAACTGTAAGTGGTAGAGCTGAGCCAAGAGCTCATACATCCAGACTCCTAATTCAACACACTTCCCAAGTTATCCTACCATTTCTTTGAATTTTAAGAGGCTTCTGGGAAACCCCAACCATGGGCAAAAGTCCAGTGTGCCATAGAATCAGAATGCTCAGAGTTCAGAGTTTTCTTTTATCCAACTTCATTGTTCCATTTCTGTAGAGCTGCTTCATAATCCTAGGGGATTTAACATGAAGACTGAAGGGGACTCATTATAAGGAATGGGAAACTTCTCTTTGATTAAGTATCTCAATCTCCTATATTCAGTTCCTTGGCTTCATTAAAAGCAACATGAATAGAAGAACTCTTGCCCCAACCTCAAATATTAAGTCTTATCTTGCAGTCTTTCACTCTATCCCCACATCTCCCTTTGATCTCCAGTTTCCAACTTCATGGCCTTGGGATTCTGAAGATTGTCTTGCATCAGTATGCATTCCACCCCCTTTTTAATCTCTAATAATTCTCATCAACTTTTTTCGGGCTGCATCTTATATTTGCAGATCGCATTTCTCTGCCACCAATATCTACCTTGCTAATATTTCTTTCCATTTTGTTAGAGGGGATAAAAGAGAAAGAACCAGCTCCCACTGACCCCACTGCCACCCATCTTAAATCAGAGGAAAGGGAACTAAGCAAAGCACAAAATTGCTGAAAAGAAATGTCCTTAACGGCCATCATTTTTCAACGTGACTATGACTCCAATCTACAAAGGCACTGTTCTTTGATTACTATCATCAAAAGCCCATTACTCTAAGGAGGACAGTACACATTTTGAGTGATGCTATTAAGGTATGTTGTGGCTGCAGTTGCTAAATAGTCACTACTTTACAGCCAGCCAGCCATGCAGAGAGCATTGAAATATTTAAAATACGAGGCAATCAGGCACTGAGCCTAATATTTGCTCTCTGAATCACTTAGCTATATTTTATCAGCTCCCTTGGTTTTCTGGATTTTCATCAACAGAACATATATCATGAAATCCTCGAGTGCGGGGGAAGGTCATAACAACACCTTCCAGTGACTTCCTTGGTGATGACATTAAAATCTGAAGATACATTCATTTTCTGAGATGCGCTGTTCCCTTGTGAAATGATGACAGACCAAGGGTTCATTCTGAGGAAAATCGGGCCCATGTTTTTTCTCTGCTCTTAAATCAAGCAGAACTTGTCACCACTTTCTGTATTCACTTTGCATAACACTATTTTCTTTCCTTCTTATACATTTCCCCTCCTCACTGCATCCTGCTCTATTCACATATTGATCAGCTGGGATAAGTGAGCTCAGCATATATCTTAAAAAATTATGACTGTGCTCATTTCTTAAAGACCTTGGGTTTATATTTAGTGGTAGGTAATTCAGCCCAGAGGGAAAGCTTCACTGAGCTTATCATTTAAAGGGCATAGCTAGAGGAGAAGCACAGGGAGACCGTGAAAATTCCAAAGACAATGGATTGTACAGGACGGCTCTGCCACTTTGCAACTGTGGGGCATGGGCAAGTGTTTCATCCTTCAGAGCCCTCCTTTGTTGATCTGTAAGTTTAGGGCCATTGAAAATGAAGGGTAAAATTTTATAATGTATAAAAGGCATTTTAAGTTGTCAGTTACTATTATTATTACAGGTCAAAACCTGGATATTAAACTTTTTTCCATCAAATAATAAACTTATTGAGAATAAAGAAGGTATCTTATTGATTTCTTTATAGTTTAACCCATATATATTGGTTAGTAAATTTTATTTATTAAAGATCCTGACATTAGAAAGCATGTTTGGGACTTGATTCTATCTCTTCCCTGTATTTCTAAATTAAGACAGTGCTAACTTTTAATTTCTTTATTTGTAAAAATGTGATTAATGATTATATCTTCTTCAAGGTATGAAATTAGAGCTAAACAAAGCTCAATTGTGAATTTGACCAGCAAGTGTCTGGCAAATGGTAGGGCTATCTTAAAAACCTATTTGTATTTTTTTCTCCTAACTTACTTTGGCTTTAATTGTGTTATTTTAGAAATAAAAATATTTAGAAACATATTAGACTTTTAAGATACAGAATAAAGAAAAGGAATGGCAATTACAGTGCAGATATATATCTGATGAGAACCAACATAAAATACATATCAATAGAACTGTAAACAAAATAAATCTATGATATTTATATGTCACCTGATTGTTAATAATTACTTAGGCTTTTGAGCTATATGATTAAAAACTACTATAAACCAATTCTCAAATGATTTTTATCTTCTTCTGTTTCTTAAGTTGTGGACTGATGGCATGGGCTATTATTTTGTGCCTGTGGGGAGTGGGGCATTGAGTGAATGTATTTTATTGGGCCAAGATTTGAAAATAATAGAAAGACATTTTAATCTGAACTTGGGTCACAAAGATCTGACCTGTGTCAAATCATGCTTTCATGACTGCTCTGATTTCAAAATTCTCTAAAAAATGTGGTCTACAGAGCACTAGTCCATTGAAATGTTAATAGATGTTAGATGAAGAAATATCCATGGGAACATAAGTCTCTTTCCTGCAGGAATGCAGAGCCTTTGATATTCTGGTATGTCTCTTCAGAGGGCTTAAATATGGAGTGTTTCTTATATGTGTTTGCCCAAGTATCTATAGATTAGCAAAATGTGGCTGAAGAAAGCAAGACACAGACAATCCTCAGTAACAAACCTTCTTTCCATGGCCACACAGAAGCAGTTAACTGCATACAGCTCACTCTCAGATTCAAATTGATTCAAACTCTTTGAAGACTAAGTCAAGATGGTAGACAGGACAGAGCCCAAACTTTTACCCTCACTTCTGGCTTACATCCCATGAAATGACAAGACAATAATTGAAAAGACATAAAATCACCATAATGATCTGAGACTATCCACTCAAGCTAACTTTTTATTCTCCCTATTGCTCACAAAACACCAGCTCATGCTACACCACCATACCCACAAACAATCCGTGCCCAGCATAATCTTTCCTCAGAGCTTTGTACTTGCTATTTCTTCTTTTCCCCATGTTTATCCATGCTTCCTTCCTTTATTTATCCACACAGCAGTTCAAATGCCATATCCTCAGAGATGCTTCATTCTCCACCTGAAAGAAAATGACACTCCCAGTTGTTCTCTGTTCTATTTTGCTAAGCAGCTCAAGGGGATACCATGAAATGTTTTGGGTTTTGCAATGGGAATTTATTAGCTCACAAGCTTACAGTTCTGAGGCCGTGCAAATGTCCAAATGAAGGCATTATTAAACAATACCTTCTTCCTGAAGAGTGACTGCCCGTGATCCTGGACTCCTCTGTTACATGGCAAGGCACATGGCGGCATCTGCTGGTCTCTCCTTTCTCCTCTGCGTATTGTTACTTCCAATGTCTTGCTTCTGTGGCTTTCCTTGTCTTTATCTGAATTTCATTCTCTTGTAAAGGACTCTAGTAAGAGGATTAAGACCTGCTCTAAAAGAGCTGGGTCACATCTTAACTTCAATTAAGATCCTACTCACCAAAAGATCTTTCTTACAATGGGTCCATACCCACAGGAATGGATTAACTTTAAGAACATACTTTTCTGGGGTACATACAGCATAAACCATCACACTCTCTATTACTTACACTTCTTCCTTCCTTACACCTACACTTCCTCTCTCCCTCTATCCCTTCCTCCTTTTTCTGCTCCCTCCTATCTCTCCCTTCCCCTTTCTTTCTTTCTCTCTCTTTCTTTCATTCTTTCTTTCTCTGTTTTTTCTTTCTTTGTCTTTTTCTTTCTTTTTTCATTTTTTGTACTTTTTCTTCCTTCCATTCTTTCTTTCTGATACACTACATAAATAAGATTCTTGGGCAAACATATTTAAGCACTTAACAATCACTGACATTGCATGCTCTCTCTTGCTATATCTATCTATCTAGTATTGATCTATCTTATCTATCTAGATATATATTGTCCTATATATAATTTTCTTATTCCCCAATATTATCCATAAGGACAGTGGCTTTGTCTGTCTGGTTCACTGCTGAATTTCCAGCCCTGGAATAGTATTTGTTACATAGAAGATACTCAATAAATAATTAGTGAATAAACATTCTCCAGGAAAAAAAAAGAAAAAGTGCCATTTGCAGGACATAAACATTGAAGAATTTAAAGTAGAAATGGTTACAGATATAGAAAGTAAAGCCAGAAAGTAGCACAGAATGAAACAAAATAAATAGAGGTTTGGAATAACCTAGAAGATAACCCTTCATGTCCTTCTCTCTGTTGCTCACACAAAGTAGACATCTGCAATTGCTTTCCCACAGACAGAAATAAATAGTGAGAACAGACTGTTGGGAATTTGCTCATTTAGGTATGACCTTAAGGTGGGGAAGAGAGAAAGTTATCCCAACACCCAGAAGAAAACCTAAAATCATCATCTGAAACGTGTTTCCTGATTACCACTATCACAACAGGTGTGCTTTAGAACATAACAAGGCAGTTAAGCAGTAATTTGCCCTATAGGAATACGTAAGACTCACTAAGCCTTTAAATATAACCAACAATATGATGGGAACCAAGATCAAAAGGATATTGAGTCGCTGAAGAAAAAATATCTGCAAAGATACACAGATGAGAGTGCCTTTGGTTTACAAATTATCAAATAAAGTCATTAGAACTTAAGAATCTATTCCAAAATTAGGATTTTAAAAAACTTAGCAGATGGAATGTTGAGCATAGATGCAACTGAAGAGTGCATAAATAATGTGGAAAATCAACAAATGAATTTTTTTCTAGAAAGTAGCATAAATATACTAAAATATGATACATTTGAAGTGAAATTTAGAAAAACAAAACATAGAATATATACCCAAATCCTCTGGGAAAAAAAAGGGTAAATAAAATTTATACTGCATTTTTGTACTCAAGGAATTTAGCATGCAGTTGAGAAAATAAAACTGAAACACACACACCAAAGAACAGAACTGTTTGGGAAGAACGTGGGGACTTCAAGCCACAAAAATGGTAGTGATAAATGGTAGGATGTTCCAAAACACTGAAGACATCATAGTATGAACGCTAGGTTTGGGAAATACAGGGAACCCCTTGTTTTCATGGGGCTCTGTCTAGTAATAGCACCATGAAGATATACTTAGTGTTTTGTTGGATAATTTACTATTCCTATCACAAGTATCCACCACCCATTTCCTATCTGTCTCTATTTACATGGCTAGTGGAAAAGAGACATAAATGAGCCCTGAATATATATTTTTGAAATGGCAGTAGATGGCTTCAGACAAAGTGAATGGGCAAGGACAGTAGAAGGAAATGCTGAAAATGTCTTCTTCCTAGAAAAAGATAACTCCCATCAGAGAAAGCTAAGGATTAACCACCAGGAGAATGATTTTCCTCTTCCCACACATTCCATCAGGACAAAGATATAAGTTATTGATGGAATTTATTTCTTGATGTTCTATCTTGAGAACAGTCATCCAAGGGAAATTTAAGCTGCCTATGTCTTGTGTTGGGTTGGATCTCTTTAACTCCCTCCAGTGTCTGTTCTGTGAAGGCTTGAGTGCCCACAAAGCTGACAGAGCATTTACAGTCTGTGAAATCATACAAAGGCAACTTCAAAGGAATCAAGTTAAAGTAGAAAATAAGTCTTAAGATATTTGAATGGTGCCCAAGCCAGGGTCAGTGAACCATTCCTTCCCTCACTTTATATTTTGTGCAGCTCATGTTCATTAAATATCACTGAAAATACCCAACAGCTCTTTAGGAGATCAAATGTCTGAATGGGAAAGGTCATTAAAAAAATAGTCCTGGCTGTAACCCTAAGAAATAATCTCTCTAAATAGAGAGAAACACCACAGGGTGGGGAGCATATACCCTCACTCATTTTGTAATTTGGGTGATTAAAAACTTTAAAAATTTTAAAATTTCATGAAATGATGTGAAAAAAAATCTAATCTGCGCTACCTAAACCTTAAAATGCTCGTTCAAATATATCCCATTATCTCTTTCCTTCTTGGATAATGTGGTGTCAAGATGGGGGGGGGGGTGCAAGAGAAATCAGATCTGTAAGAAATTTCCATTTCTTTGAACTATCAAGTGGTTTAAGATATAAAACCTCCAAAAGTGCTGGTTCCTAACCATGCATTGAATTTTTTTCTCTAAGTTGTCATAGACCATTAAGTTCCATCTTCTGCTAAGTGTGGAGACTGCTGGGGGTCAAGGACAGCACCAAGAGAAGTAAATATCTTTCTCACAAGGGCATGACTATTTATGTAAACATAATTGAGACCAGATGAGTAATGTAAGGCTCAGTCTACCACATCTTGTGACAACAATTTGTGCCTAGAGGATTCTCTGATGCCTAGTGTGGGAAACACTAAACCTCATTTGCAATCATCTGAAGAGAACAGGATGTTTTTGGTTTTGTTTTTTACAACACAGAATTTAATTAAAATTCTCTTCTCTACTGCTTTGTTACTTATGGGACCTTGAGTAACGTTGGTAAACTATCATTGTCCCAATTTATAAATGTTGTGACAATTTTCTAATACAGTGTTTATAAAATCCCTGGCACAGATCATGCTACATGAAAGTTACTGAGAGATTGTTAATAATGAGGAGGGGAGGAGTGGTGGCAGTTGTGATGGTGGTTTACTCTAACTCAGCAAAGTATATAAGGAAATAGAAGTCTCTGGTTACCTCTCCACAACAGCAGATATAGTCCAAATATTCTCTTCCTTCAAGGTTATTTTTAATTGTTACCCACATACCTTTCCAGTCTTATCTCACAATATTTTGTTATAAAATAGTTCCTCTTCACTCCATTGTTCCTAGAAATGTCCTCCATTATATAACTGAAATACTATTGTTCAAACTAGTCTACCAATGAATTTGCATATGCTCTCTCTTCTTTGCTTTTGTTCAAGTCTTACCCAAATGATGTCATCTATCACATGCAGGTGGTTAGATACAACTCGACAAATAATCAAAAAGCATTGCAATATTGGGTACCTTTTGATGTGCGTAGAACACAAATATATTAACTGGCTTTTAATGTAGAAATTACATCTTATTAGTTATGTCACCTAGAGTAGCGTATTTAATAAGGAATGGCTATTTCATTTATATTTTTGTGAGAAATAAATACGATTTTTCACTAATCTTTAGTTTATATTCTCTCAATGACTTTTTCTTATGCAAAGTAGGAAACAATAGTCTCAGCATAAGAAGTTCAGTTTTTTCTTCCATTCTTTGGTTAAAACATTTATTTTTTTCTATTTTTTGTGAACATTCATGTATTGAGTCAGACAAGAACCATGTTAATTGTTGGGAAAACATTAGTAAGAAAGAACAACCTAATCCTCATCCTTGGGAAGCACAAATCTAAGTGAATCAGACACATAAACACATTAATTACAGTGTGATAAGTGCTAGATAGAGGTGGACAAAGCTAGAAGAAGGAGTTCTTGGAAGGAACAAAACAAGATAAATACTTACATAGAAGGAAAAACAGGGCTAGATGGATGGATGTATAGATAGATAGATGATAGATAGATAGATAGATAGATAGATAGATAGATAGATAGATAGAT